>WTTZ01000052.1:0-185077 GCA_011750695.1 Penicillium sp. OUCMDZ-019 | reverse complement strand
AGGAGGGTAGAGCACCCAGGTAGTTAGCTTCTGATCATACAGTTCCAATCTATTAAGACAAGTTCATATTTTCTACATATACATATATATATATATATATGACATGTCGTGTCAGTACCAGACATGCTGGTCTCAGGCGGCCATGCATGACCTGGGTCGTACATCCCCGCATTACTTCTACTTCTTACTCAGTTGTACTCAGTAGACGGTCAAAACATGCTCTTCTATATCTATCTATATATTCTACTCAGAGTACTCAGATCCACGTCTTACGTACAGCACTACCGCATTCAGAGTCAACTACGTAGTAGGCAGCAGGTGGGTGCCTTCAGCAGGAACTGGAATGGCTGCAGGCTGCAGGTGCAGAGATCACTATGCTCATTAATTGTGTTATAACAGGTTTATCAAATTATCATAAGTTTAGTGGTGAGGTTAAGGCATATGACATGACCCCGTTCTCGCGCTCGGGTGGAGCTCCGGCGCCGTCCACCTCGACCTCCGTCTCGACGACCTCATCAACCACGCCAACTCCAACCACCACTCCATCGTCAACTTCCTCCTCTTCCTCCTCTTCATACGCGTCGGTTGTCGCCAGCTCGCCCTCCCTCCCCGCGCCTCTTCCCCGTCACCCGACCCATCCTCTCCGTCCGGAACATCCCACCGCCGACGCCGCCACTACGCCTACTACCAGCACATCAACCTCCCCGCAGCTCGCAACAACCACAACCACAACCACCACGCATGCAGCGATGCAGATGAACTATGGCGCTACGAGCGCCGGCTGGAGGCGGTCCAGCGGCCTCCCTCCCTATTCTCGCCAGTTCGCCAGCATCCCCGACTACGCCGGATCCGGTGCTGCCAATGCCTTTCAATCATCCACATCGTCAGCCGTCGCCGCCGCCGCAGCCGCCGCAGGTTTTTTGCCCGGCACATCAGGCACCTCTGACCCCTTTTTCATCCCCTCCTACCTCCGCAACTCCCGCTACGTAGCCCGCCTGGAGGCTGCGCGGCGCTCCAAGCTGGCCACCCAACGCGAGCCAGCAGCACCAGCGGCGGCATCAGCGTCCGCCTCGACATCCAATATTAATAGCACAAGCATCCCCCAATCGCTCTCCGCTTCCTCGAGCCATGTCAATCTGCACCGCATGGCGCCCTCGCACCGGGGCATGACGTACGACATTGTCGAGAAGGAGCCGGCCGCGGTAGAGGACAAACCGCAGCCGTTGCCGTCCCGCTGGAACGATAGCGATAAACACGAGGGCCTCGACTTGCTGAACGACGGCATGGAGGTGCGGTACATGGGCCATCCGCACAAGGCAGATTACGAAGCTGCGTCGGTGCGCGCTGACAGCCCGATGCCGCGCGAGGGCGGGATATATTATTACGAGACGACGATATTGGTGAAGCCGAGGGATGCGTACGTCCCTCTATCCATGATTTAAATGTTTTATTCACTAATAGTGTATAGAGTTATTGCCATTGGCTTCTCTTCGTCACGAGCGTCGCTGGAACGACTGCCCGGCTGGGACAGCGAGTCGTGGGCGTACCACGGCGACGATGGCAAGGCGTTTATCGGCGAGTCGCAGGGCCAGGGCCGTCCGTTTGGGCCTACGTTTTCGGTCAACGACACCATTGGCTGTGGGATTAACTTTACGACGGGCAGTGCTTTTTTTACGAAGAACGGGATATTAATTGGTACCCCCCTCCCCCTCTTGATTCGAAATTATATGACTGACGGGTTAAAAGGAACCGCGTTCAAAGATTTACCTGCCTCGAGGAGTACAAGCTTCTACCCGTCGATCGGCATGAAGAGGCACCACGGCATGCACGTCCGGGCGAACTTCGGCCAGCAGCCGTTCATGTACGACATTGACGGGCTGGTCAAGAAAGACAAGCTCGCGCTTCTGTCCGAGATTAGCGAAACCAGCACCGCCAGTCTGCAGCCTCCGCTAGACGAGGCTACTTTACTCCAAGAACTCGTGGCGCAGTTTCTTGCCCAGGATGGCTACTATGAAACTGCCCATGCGTTTGCGGAGGAGGTGCGGCAGGAGTCTGTTATTCTGGAGAGCGGGCAGCGGCCTCTATATCAGTACGAGCCGGGCGAGGATATCGATGCAGCGAATCGACAGAGTGAGTATCTTTCCGCTGAGTATGTGTACATGCTGACGGCGTAGAAATCCGCGCGGCGATTCTCGAGGGCGACATCGATAAAGCTCTAAAGTATACGAATGCCTATTTCTCGCAGGTGCTACAAGACAACCCGCATATCCTATTCAAGCTCCGGTGCCGCAAGTTCCTCGAAATGCTGTGCAAATGCAGCGATATATCGGCGGCCGCAACACGAGCAAAGCGAGATCAAGTATATGGCCAGGAAGAGGAAGACGAAGAGGAGGACATGGAAGTCGACGAGGACGGATACTCAGACGGCGAAGGCATGGACACGGAGGACACAACGACAAACGATACTGCTAAATTCCACGAACTGCTCACAGAAGCCGTCCAGTACGGCCAACAGCTACGCATGGACTATCCGTCCGACGACAATGCGGGCGACAAGCAGTATCTCGACGATATATTCTCGCTGGTCGCGTATCCGGACCCTCGATCCTCGGTGCATGGACACCATCTTGATACTTCAGGCCGGCTTGCGGTGGCCGACGACCTGAATTCCGCTATACTAGGTACCCCCCCTCCCCTTCTCTCTTATAACTTTCATAAAGAGAACTAATGTCGTAGTCTCCCTCGGCAAATCGTCCTCGGCCGCGCTCGAAACGCTCTACTCGCAGACCGAAGTGCTCGTCAACGAGCTCAGCGAAGACGGCGGCACGGGCGCGCTGCTCAACATCCGCAACGACTTTCTTGCGTAGACTCTTTCTCTTCTTTCTCATCGAAATCGATTGACATTGACATCGAATACCCACTGCGGGTATTGTACAGCGGGCGGACATCGGATATGGTGTTGTTTTTATGTTTATTAATAATTTATCGTATTATCTATGTGTTGTTGCATGAGGAAGCGATGCTAAATTGATCTCTCTTCTACTCTAGTACTCATCATTCTATATAGATTATAGGCTATACCCGATGTAGTTATAGTGGGGTAACGGTGCCTGAATCCCATGGCGTCATGTATCGTACGTGTAACGTATGTATTACCAGCCCCGTGATTAGCTAGCTTACCTCAGGCAGGTAGCTTCCTTAGCTGTCACATTCCTCATTTCTTTTCTTTCGTTAGGGTACTTCAGCCAGCCAACGGCGTTAATCTCGGAGTGCATACAACAGCTGCCCGAGATCGGTCGATTATACACACTGAACAGAAGAGATTTTATGGGAGGGCGTTATCAGGCAGAAGAGAAGGGCTAACAAGAACACCATGCTGCAGCCGCAGGACCAGCAGGCCGAACAGCAGTACGACTACGAACAGCACACGCAGGCTATCGCGCCAGCCAATAACACGCTGAACAGCAGCACGCACATTCCGCACGCCTCCACCCTCATTTCCGAGATTGTAGGCCCAAGTTTGAGTCCAAGTCCAGTCAGGAATGTTGCTCTTTCCTCTGCTCTTTCCGCTCAGAACGTAGACTCGCCTACGGCTACAGGCACGGACGGATTGCAGTGCTGCTGTGGCCGCCGGGATTGCGCATACCTCAGGCACAACAATGCTGCGCTGGGGGATTTGGAGAGTAATCTAGAGACTGCGGCGAGGTTGGGACAGGTTGGTCTTCTCTTTTTGGGGCGGTTTACATTCTTTGCTTTTACATTCTGGTGTGCTGTATCTTTTGCTTGTATGATTGTGTCGTCGATTATTGCTTCGTTTTGCCTTATATTATTTTTATGAGTTGGAGGAAACATGTCGCTGACGTTCTCCCTCCAGGCCCTGCTCCAGCGGCACGAGACATATGTCAGCGACTCCGAGGCCGACCGCGCGCACCTGCTCCTCGAAATGTCGCGCCTCGAGCAGTCGCGGCAAGAAATGCAGTCCGCGAATGCACGCATCGTAGAGGAAAACCGGGGCTTGCTGGAACAGCTCGAAGGCCTCAACAACGCCGTCAGCGCCTCCGACGACGAAATCAAAGCCCTCACCCACCGGCTGCAACAAACCCAGCTGGAAATGCGCGAACTGGCTGCTTCAGCCGCGCGCGCAGCCGATCTGGAGCTCCAGCTGAACGCCATGGAGGCCGAGCAGGTCGAGCTGCAGCAGCAGCTGATCCTGACGCAGGAAGACGAAAAGTCGTCGGTGCACAGGTGGCGCAAGGCAGAGACCAGGCTGCGCGATTTGCAGGACCAGCTGGATCGGCTGGAGCGTGATGCGCGCGCGGAGCGGGAGGAGCATGTGCAGATTATCGAGCGGATGGAGAGGAGGAGGGCGGTAGAGAGAGAGCTGGATGGCGCTGCTGGGCGTCTTAAGGGGGCCGCTGCGGCGTCGGCGATGGATCGGAATCGGAATTCTCGGACGGCGCCGGTGGTGTCTAAATTTGTGCGCGACATTTTACAAGATAATGCGAATCTGCAGATGGGCATTGTCGAGTTGAGGGAATTACTAGAAAGCTCGAACCAGGAGGTGGAGAATCTGCGAGAGCAGATTATGCATCACCACCAGCCGCTGAACGAGAATGATGATAATGACAACGGCAATATAGAGTCTTCGCGACTGGACCAGGAACTCGGCGCGAAGGAAAAAGAACCGCGTCCTGTTTCGCAGGAATTCCACTTTCACCACCACTACCACTCACCGTCCTCCTCGATCGGGTCGAAGAAGGAAAAGCAGCCAATACGACGGCCTAAGAAAAGACGACCATCCCTAATGCCCTCTGGCGTACACACACCCCGATCACCAATGTCATACCACCGCGCGCAGCCATCAACCTCATCCACAACAACCATAATGTCGCAAACATCCGTCTCCATTCCGCAACAACAGCGCTACTCCATGCACCCATCCGGCATTTCGTCACTAGCAAGCTCGCCCATTTCAGCCTACCAGCCCTCGTCCATATTCGACATTGTCGACCAGCGCAGCGAGATCTCGCGCCCGTCCAGCCCGGAAAGCACCGCTGCGCTGGCGTCGCCGAAACGGCCGCGGCGGAAGAATCGTATCTCGGATGCGTCGATGCGGTCGTTTTCCATGCCAGCGCCGTATGTGTCGGAGTGTGATCTTGATAATTATGATAAATTCGACGGGTTTGGCGACGAGCCAGATGTTTTCCGGGATGATTACGAGGAGCCGCAAATCCTCTCGCCGAAGAATAATAACAACGAAGAAATGTGGCTTCCGCCGGCGATTCCTGAAGAAATTCCCGAGGAGCAGGAGACGCCTGATAATACCACGCAGGCAGAAACGGAGAATCAATATATAGAAACACGGCCCCAATATACAGAAGAAAAGGGCCCCGGCCCGTCCATCGAAACCGAGCCCATACAGTTCAATCTGCGCAAATCAGCATCCTACGAAAGCCTGCTCTCAGTCTCCGGCATGGACATCCACACGCTGCGCGATCGACCGTCGCAGTTACTCGCAGGCTACCAGTCGAGGTATTTCCAGCGCCCGCCGCAACGCATCACCACTGCTGGGACAATATCGTCCACGCCGCCGGTCATATCGACGACCAATATTACTGCCGACAAGGCGTCGCTTGTAGCAAGGGACAGTCGCCAGTCGTCGCAGTCCCTGCTTGCCAGCGTTGCTGCGAAGAGCATCCCGCAACAATCCCATCCATCGCAGCCGCAGCCACAGCCGCAGCCAGCAGAGGTAGATGCATCCATTCCAGGGCTGAATAAGAAAGCATCCATAGGCAGCAAAGTCGGCGGCTGGGTCATGGGCAAATGGGGCATTGCGCCTGTTTCTGCCGACGCAGACACCGAGAGTATTATGTCGTCGACAACCGAGTCGTCCGCAGCGACTATCACTACTATATCGTCTGATCGGACGCACCAAGCGCGGAAAAATAAACCCGCCCAAGTCAGAAATCCGGCCATGCGAGGCTTCGGCATTAATCAAAAAGGGCCGATTCCGGGCTTTCTCCTGCCTGCTTCGCTGCCGGCGTCCAGTGTAGCTGTTCATGTCGATGCGAGTTTGGATAGGGCGTTGCTGGACGAGAGTTTGAGAGAAACCTAACCCTACACCAGCGTTCATTATACGGTCTATTTTGTTATGATACCCTCGTTCTTTATATTGCATAGCCAGTACCTGTATATATCATTACCCCTACTACCTTGATATTAAATAACAACCTCTTTCCTAACATCCCTCTTCAATAAATCCACGCCCCCCTCCACCTCGCTCTTCCCCGGCATATTCCCCCTCCTCATCAACTCCGCACTCTTCACCATAACCGGATCCATCCCCATCGTCGCCACCGCCACGACAACCTCTCCCAGACAATAAAACGCCGCAAACTTGCTATTCTCCGGCTCGCCTTTGAGTACCAGCCCATCCCATCCTGCGACCGTGCTGCCGCAATACCTCAACTGCTGGCCTAGCGCGGACCAGAATATAGGCACAAAAGCTTTGTGCCGCGTTTTGTTGTTCCCGCTTAAGGAGTTCGTGATTACGCGTGCGACTCCTCTGCCAGCGTTTTGTGCGACGTTCCAGTGCTCGATGCGCACCGGTATGCCGGCGCCTTTGTCTTTGCCGACGGCCGCGGGGGCGCCGGGTCCGTGGTAGGGGTATGTCGCTATATCCCCGATTGCGTATACGTCGTCTAGTCCACTGACAGTCCCTGGATCTGCGCCCGCTGCGCCCGCGCCCGCCGGGAGGACGGCAAAGTTCTCGTCTGTCCGCAGCGAGCCGTCTTTGAGCAGGCTGACGAGCGGGTTGTTCTGCAGGAAGTCTGTGGCCGGCCGCACGCCGATGCCCAGCACGACGACGTCGGAGGGGAGCACGGTGCCGTCTTTGAGGTGCACGTTCCCTACGTTCTCTGGGGATGAAGCTGACGGGCTGGCCTTTTCGACGCTGGCATTGAGGTAAAATTTAACGCCTGCTTTCTCGAGATTGGTCTGGATGATGCGCCCGACTTTCTCGCCCAGCACGCGCTCGAGGGGCGCCGCTTCCATGCCGACGATGCTGACGTCGTGCCCCTTGGAGGCCAGCGCGTTGCCGATTTCGAGGCCGATGAACGAGCTGCCGATGACGACTACTTTCTTCTTCTCGTCCCCTAGGGCGGACAGGATGTTCTGCACGTCCGTGACAAAGCGCAGCACGAAGATGTTGCCGAGGTCCTTGAACCCTTGTAGGGGTAATGTACGCGGCACGCCGCCTGTAGCGAGGACCAGTTTCGTGTATGGATATGACTTTCCAGACTTGCTCGATACAGACTTGGCTGTGAAATCGACCGCGGTCACTTCGTCGTGCACCACGTCGATGCCCGCGTTCTGGTACCACTCCTTCGGCCGGATCTCGAGCTTTGATGCGTCCGGGATCAGCGCTTTGGACAGCTTGGTGCGGTCCAGCGGCAGGTTGGGTTCGCGCGTGAGCAGCGTTATGCTGCCGCGGAAGTTGAGTTCGCGGAGCGTCTGCACGAGGCCGAGGGAGCCGCTTCCACTGGTGTAGTCAGTACATATACCTAGATATAAAGGGAGAAGGGAGAGACGCACCCCCCTACTACGACCACCTTTTCGGCCGTCGTGGCGGCGACTTTGAGGTTCGGATCGCGCTGCCCGGCCCTGATGGCGCTCTCGTCCGCCCTGATGTAGACGCCGCCTGCTTTCTCGTAGACGTCGAACCGGTGCAGGCGGTTAGGCGCCGGGGCGTCTTCGATCTCGCCCGTGGCGACGGTGAAGCATGCTACCGAAGTCAGAACGAACAATAGAGACAGAGAGAGAGAGAGAGGTACCGCCATGCCATGGACACGTAATCCGGCCATCAGGCGCTACGACACCGAGCTTCAGCGGCGCGCCGTAGTGCGTGCACCGCGGACTGATGGCGTGAAAGGCGTCGTTGACGCGCACCACGAGCACCTTGCCGTCGGGGATGCCGTCGACTTCGGCCTCGACCTTTTCCAGGTGCGGGATGTCCTGCAGCGAAGCGAGGTCTTTGAGCTTGTATTCTGTGGACATGCTGGCAGATGTAGAGAATGATGTTGATGTAGAAAACGGGGCTGATCTGGTATTGCGGGGTAGGCGAAGGCGAGAGCGAAGACAGCAGCTGCACGTCCCGGGTCCTGAGCAGCGGGGGGTGCACTTGCAGGGAGATGTTGAAGAGGAGTATGGTGAAGAAGAGTATGGGGATGATGATGAAGAGAGAGAAGAGAGAGAAGAGAGAGAAGAGACAGAAGATGGGAGGAGAAGGTTGGCACGATGACGATATCCCCGATGGCGATTGGGTAATGTACGATATGCAGCTAGCAACGCCTGATAAGGCGAGTACCCCGCGAGCATACTCTCCTATCAGATACTGCAAATTCAAGCAGCCGGCGTTCTTAAGAATTGATTGCAATCTGCGTGATCGTGATTGAAACCGTCGTGTGAGGGGAGGTAGATTAAGTATTTGAGCTGGTTGATTGTGTGTTGATTTACATTAATTTATTGAATGAGCCATGCCTTGTTAGTACGCGTACATAAGAACTACAAGCTTGTTCTGGCTGCATATTTAATAGTATATAATATAGTACATAGTATATACTTGGTATACAGTGACGTCACCATGATAGCGCCAATAGGAGCCCGCTGTTTATTAATCCGTATATCCGCTGACCAACCCTAACCCTGGTAATATCCTGTTTTATTCAGAAGGAAGAACAGTATTATTCTACCGTGTGTCTATGAAGACGATACTTGTATACCTAGGTAGATAGATGTATTCTTGTTGTGGGCGAATCGGCAAGGCACCAAGGCACCAAGGCAGCGACGGCCCGGAACAACCCTCGACTTCCGCTCAACCAACATCGAAAGTCCTGAAACAAGGCATGGATCCCTGGTTGCGATGAAGCTACCACGCATCAAGACTGGCCATCGACTGCTCTCCACGTGCCATTCACTCAGACAACGCGATGCCGCCGACCCGCGCTTTTCTAGTCTGGGAAAACTGATCGAGGACAAGTTTGCGCGTATCCAGGAAGACTACCGTTGGTCTCTCTCACACTATATTAATATACACTGACAAGAAACTATAGAACGCCCCCAAAACACAATAGTCCTCGCCCACGGCCTGCTCGGCTTCGATGAAATCAGACTGGCCGGCTCCCTGTTCCCGCCGATCCAGTACTGGCACGGCATCGAGAATGCGCTGTCCATGAAAGGGGTAAAAGTGATTACGACTACGGTGCCGCCGTACGGCTCCATTGAGAACAGAGCAAAGGCGCTGGTGAAGCATATTGCTGCCGAGGCGAGGGGGGATGATGTTAATATCATTGCGTAAGTTGACGCGCAGTTGTGGATGCATGTTCTAATTAGGATTATAGGCATAGTATGGTGAGTCTTCAGGATTAAGATTATCATTATTAGGGTATTAACATGTTATAGGGGTAAGTCATATCTTGGAAAGATGAGCCATGCTAAGTGTTAGGGGCCTTGATTCCCGGTACATGATTAGCAAGTTGAGGCCGTCCGAGTTCAAAATCCGGTCTCTCACTTCCATTGCAACGCCGCATCGAGGTATGTCCCTTACCCCTGTCATGAACGTAACGGCTAATAAAGAAGGCTCCGTGATTGCCGACTACTTTATGAAACAAGTGGATGCCAACGGTATGATATCAGCTTGCATTTATAACAGTCCTGACAGTCTAAAGTCACACGGCTACGAAAACTATCAACATTCGACCGCATCCACTTCGATGCACAGGCCTTCAGCCAACTAACCCGCCGATACCTCGAAGAAGAATTCAACCCCAACACCCCAGACGTGGCCGATGTCCGGTCCGTCACCCCTTTCCATATGTTGTCTTCGCAAGCTGATTATTCTCAGCTACTTCTCCTACGGCGCAATGTTCCAGCCCGGCCTGCTAAACATCTTCCGGCCCTTCCACCAACTCCTGGAAGAAGCCGAGGGCCCGAATGACGGCCTCGTCAGCGTTGCCAGCAGCAAATGGGGCGGCGACGCGGGCTACAAAGGCACGCTGGTCGGCGTGAGCCATCTCGACTTGATCAACTGGACCAACCGTGTGCAGTGGTTGGTGGGCGAGCTGACGGGGAAGAGAAGGAAGTAAGTTCTTCATGCCTATCGTTCTATGCGCAAAGCTGACAGACAGATTCAATGCTATTGCGTTTTACTTGGATATTGCAGGTGAGTGTTATGCCCAGAAGTTGAGACTTAGCTGACGTCTAAAGATATGCTGGCAAAGGAGGGTCTTTAGTTCTGTATACTGCACTATACCCATGACATTTAGTAAAATAATGAGAAATAAATTGTGAGATCAAAGGTAGTGCTGTGTCGGTCCCCTATGTGGTTAGATCGTTGCCTGTTGCCCCTAAGCTTCACGTTATGTCAATCAACTTCCTCTCGTCAGCCCACAATCTATTCCAAACGAAGCGACTTGCCCTATTTCCTCGCCGTGCATGCACACATTTCCATCACAGACCAACGTTTCATTCGATGTCACCATGGATTACGCGTCGGTCATCACAGTGGACGTCCGCCCTCCGAGAATTCCCAAGCACGGGATTCAAATTGCTCGATACCGCTATACCAATTGACAAGGAAACGCTCCCTACATACATCCGCGAAAAATACTACCCCGTCCAGCAGGGAGCGGTCTTCAACGAGCGGTATCAAGCGCTTGTAAAGCTGGGCTATGGGGGTACGTCGACTGCATGGCTTAGTCGGGATTTGGTGTAAGTATAGACGCTCATTTGTACTAGAAATATTGCTGCTTATTCTGGTGATTTTGTGAACTAGGGAGTCGAGATGTGTTGTTCTGAAAGTTTATGTAACAGGCACCAAACGAAATGTTAACCGTGAGGTGGAAATTTATGAGCGTTTGAATTCGATTCAGGCAGATCATCCAGGTCCAATGTTCATTCGCAAGCTATTCGATCATTTCTCGATTGACGGCCCCCATGGCAGTCTTATTCATGAACTCCTCGGCACAAGTATAATGAGCCTTAGGGATTTCTTACCTGAGCAAAAAATGACGTTTAGAAACATGAAACGCTGTATCAGACAGCTCCTTATAGCTTTGGATTTTCTACATCACGAGGCTGGATTATTCATACAGGTAATATATACCCTCCCTTGAACAAAGTTGAATAAAGTATAATATTAACCAGACAGATCTACAACGCGAAATCTACTACTCCCCGCCCCTAGCACAGAAAAACTGTTGAGGTTTGAAGAACTCGAAGTCCAGACACCGTCGCCAAGAAAAGCGCTCAAAGATCGAACCATCTATGCATCCGTGAGCTTTCTGCTGACCAAGGGGCTGCCTCTTTTGTGTGACTTTGGAGAAGCTCGATTTGTCGGCAACGAAAACAATGAAGACATTATGCCCACCGTCTATAGAGCCCCAGAGGTTGTCTTGAGGACAAATTGGGATCATAAAGTGGACATATGGAATGTTGCTATGCTTGTAAGTTAGACTGCACCTGTGTCTTGCTATTTGAGGTGGTGATGTATATGCTGATTTATGTGGTGGGTCCAGGCATGGGATCTTGTTTCTTCGCGCACATTATTCCGTGGCATCAATGAGGACGGCGTATTCGATGACAGAGTCCACATTGCAGAAATGGTTGCTCTTCTTGGTCTGCCGCCACCTGAGTTTCGCGATAAATGCAAGTTGAGCTATGTCTTCTGGGATGAGTCCGGTACACTCCTCTATCACCCACTCTATAACTACATTTGTCACTAACATGATTTGCTTTCTAGGAAACTGGAAAGACCTATCCCCAATCCCCGATATAACGCTCGATAAACTAGCAGCGGATTTCGAGGAGGGGGAAAGAGAAGGATTCTTGCAATGGCTACGTTTGGCCTTGACATGGAATCCTGATAAACGACCGACGGCGCGGGAGCTGCTGTATGGTGAGTGGATGATGAAGGGTCTTGGATCCCAAAGTTGAGAGAATTCATGAAGCTCTTGTTGCGCTTGAAATGGCAAGGACAATGTGGACTGGTGAGGCTGGTTTATGTAGAACTCGGCCTTGTAATAATAAAACAAGTATTCATGACAGAAGGAAGGAAAGATTTTAGGTTTGTTTCCTGTTCTTATACTTCAAGTTGAGTTGCTATTATAGATACTTGACTCGTCAGAGCTGTTATTCTTTGAATGTCGTTCATGATTTCAGTACAATATTGTATGTATTGTATGGCCTGAAAAGTGTACAGATGTTGAGGACTGTCATCTCGATTAGTTATCCTCTGACATTCACTAAGGTTGAAATCTGATATGAGCTCAGAGCATGCCTTAGCCATTCGAGTTAGGGCACATGCCACGACCTTCAAAGTACTATTTTTCTCACAACAGCGGGCTATATAGAATCCACGTTAGAGCGAGTGGTTACCGATCAACCCATACAATAATTTCATACTACAAAGTACGTACAATGCTCGAGGAAATCAATAGATCTGTCATAAACCTTAATCAGAAACATAAAATATGAGATAAGAAAGCTCCTTATAGCTTGAGATTTTCTGCATCATGAGGATAGCATTATTCATACCGGTAATAAGTTGACCCTCCCTTCAATGAACTAGTAACCCGGATATTAAATTTGAAGGTGTATTGATAACTTTGTACTGTACTATAGCAGAATTTTTCTGCCAGCCTCAAGCTCCGCCACCTGCTTTTTCAACTGGCGTCGCTTCCTTCGCACAGAAGCTTCCTCCCCGACAATATTTTCCAATTGCTCATGTGACAGATTATAGACCCAAGAGGGTGAGAACAATGCCATTGGAGCTGCTGGCCCGGTGACTAAGTGATAGTCGGCGGCTTGCATGCACATATTGTCAACGAACCGTTTTCTAGCCACCTTGTAGTACGACTTCAATATATCATGGATGTCTTGTACGGTCTGTTGTAAGTTACTCATGTGATGAATTTGAGTCAGATCAGAAACTCGAACACATTCCTCTTTTGAACCATTGCTATAGTTCACAGAAACTGTAGACCTCTTTACTGCTGACGAGATGCGTTCCTGGCGACTAAAGAGAACGTTAGCCGTTTACAGTTGATAGTGAGAGATTGTTTCTGACCATTTTTGCAAATTGCTGTTCAGGTAATGATTCTGCGTCATTGGTGTTCCCTCCCTTTCAATTCGAAGAAGAAATTCTGTACTCGTAAGGGCTTGTCGATATTTGTCAATGAGATCGTCCAACAAGCATGACAATATCCTTTGACCCAATCTCTGATCTCCACAGGATATGTTTAATGCCTTGCTCGTGAATGTGTGAACCATGGATATGATATCACAGATGTAGCCCTCGGCAAGGGATGGCCATTTTGCGGATTGTTTTTTTAGTACACTTGAAAGTATAGACGAATTGAACGTTCCTATCTCAAATCCGCGAGACTCCCGATAAATATTCTCGATCCACGTGAGAATGCCTTGTGCCTGGCAATTTTGGATTTGGACACAGTCATGTAGAATGTCCTCAATTTCGCTGCAACCATTCAACTTTCTGCTGGGGATAGTATTGCGTTCATCCTCCTCTTCTTCCTCATCTTCATTCATGGCATTTGTTTGGGCGCAAACAGAGCTCGCGGGTGAAGTCACTGCCGGACTTGGTTGAGCGTCTGAATCGTCATCATGGCTATGTGACATGAAACCATAGACGTGGCCTTGAGTAGAAAATTCATCACAAAATTGCGCATTGCGATTAGCAACTAAAGTTGCCAATCTTAAATCTGGCTCTTCATCAAACGCATTCTGTGATCCGTAGTTTGTATGAAGAGCATTCTCAGTGATACGCTGGAATTTGGATACAATTTCAAGTAAATATTTGCTTTGTTGCTCAGCGGATTCGCGCTCGTCTCCCAGGTCTTCAAGACCTCTTTTACATTCTTTTAGGCGCCTTGAGACTTCAGATCGTACCTAACGTCAATTCACGGATCAGACTCTGTACGACAGACAGTACTTGTAGGGGCACTCACCGATGGAAACTCTCGCCGAACATTGGAAGCCAAAAGTGCTTGCAATCGCATTCTCAGAGCTTCAATGCCGTAGTTATCCTTTGAAAGGCGGTTCCAAGGAGGCGAATTTCGGAAATTCTCTTCTTCAATGTTACGACTCTTTGATGGGTCCTGCAGGTCCTTCTGGCCGAGATTTTTGACCACCACCCAGCCTAGTTCTTGCGACTCTTGCTTCCCCTCAACGAGTTCAATGATTTTATCTTCTGCTCCTTTGTCAACAAGGTCGGGCTTAGTAAGAATCCGTAGTGTCCTAATTCCATCGGGATCCAACTCTCTTGCCATCTCTATGATCTCTTGCGTCGCAATATCTACATTGGCTGGAACGACAGCAAGCATAATAGATCGAGGATTTCGCATGTAATTGAGGACCATGTCTCTCACGAGGGTGATGTCCGACTTTGAAGTCAATCCAGGGGTTGTGGTTTTGAAAATCCCAGGAACATCGATGACGCTGAGATGGTTTTCATGAGGTCCATGAATCTCCAACCGTAGAACGTCAGACGAGAACGTTGGGAGATTATCTTCTACCGAAGTTGACAGGCCCATAGCCACGTGAACCTTGCGCAGGTTTAGTTTCGAGCTCATTGCTCTAATCAGCAGAATCAACCTACCTCAGTCATCATATTCTCGAACTGGCCCTCATTCAGTGCCTCGACGTCTGATATAGTCCAACTAGTGCTTTCCTTTTCAGCCTTGCCAGCTGTTGAGATGATCGAGCCAAAAACTTTCCTCGTTTTCAAGCTAGGGTCTCTTCGAAATATGATCTGGGTCGCAAATCGGGTGCATAGGCCACTATTTCGAGGGAATTTCAAGTTCGTCAAGCCCTCCAAAACGGAGCTCTTCCCGCTGGATTGATCTCCGACAACCACCAATTGTGGCAGATTGATGTATTCACCCACATTGCAGGCGAATAATTTGTCAATTTTCTCAAGCAAAACGGGGTCAGCAAGCACCATGCTGGCTTCAACAGAAGCTTCCTGCTTCACGGTCATTTTTAGTTGTGGAAAACAAACTTGCAAATGTGATCATCCGCAATAATATACCTAGGTAGCTAAGCATATGGCATTCTTTCCAAATTCCACCCATCCTTGAATTGTCAGGCGTAGATATTCCATTCCTCCCTTGCATAAGGATGATCGTAGCATACTGGACTCCAGAATTTTGCATCAAAAATTTTACGAGGACCAAATTCTCCCGCTCACAGGAAGAAATCCCGAGAATTCATAATAAAAGTGTACCAGATATAAACACAACAGTCGAACTTGAAACCCTGACGGATTGAAAGCTTCATAATACCACTTGCTCCGAAGCGGCCTAGTAGCTCGTGAGCTGCTCGCGTTGGTCCAAGATTTTGGACCGGCCCGAGTGAAGCGATCGTTTTGGAGCAATGTGAGCAAATTTTGGAGCAATGCGATCTGAGCCCAAAGGGGCATCTAAACGATTACGAGGGCTGAGCATAACCCTAACCCTAACAGCTTCGCCCCGCGGATAAGCACGGGCCAAGCAAACCAGACAACGTCATTCCACGATTCTTCATGTCGCAAACTGATGCACTGCCTTTGACTTAGGCAGCACCTTTTAATTTCGACCAGGCGCTCGACATTCGTTCAACTATTTCTTTTAATCTCTCCTGAGGTCATTCAATTGGTTCAGACAGTGGATTATACCGTCGTTCATCTGCTTCCACCATGGCAGCAACCGTCAAACTCGACAAACCGCACAGTCATTTCACAAACTTGGACAACATCACGGGCAGGGTGATATTGAAGCTGCACTCGGACACCGCTATAAGCAATATCAATGTCAAGCTCGAAGGGGAGAGTCGCACGCGACTCGCGAATCCGCGCAATGACAGGGAAAAGAAGAAGAACGAGATTGAAGTGCATAAAGTGAGGCCTCTTCTCTTGTCCATTATATTTCTAGCTACTAACAATTTCTTTGGTTTAGATATTGTATAAAGTAAAGTCTGTTTTTCCGAGTCCAGATATCGCCCAGCACAGCTCCCCGAATGCCGCATTTACGCTCGCACCTGGTGTGTATGAGTATCCATTTCAGTTCAAGGTATGAAAGGAAGGATTTTCGAAGAACTATGCTGAAAGTATCTAGTTTCCGTTCAATAATTCCTGCAGCACCCAGAATTCGATGATGACGAACCTCAGCATGGTCGGTTTACGTGTGGAGATGGCACGGGACACATTCAATCATGTCAAGAGGACGTTACCTCCCACGTTAAGCACGTTTCCCGGCGAAGCAGAGATTAAATATTACGTGAAAATAACGGTTGTGCGCCCTCAGTTCTACAAAGAGAATATTCGATCGGTGCGTGACTCGAAAGAGAAAGAACCCTAGTCTACTGAGCTAACCTTATAACAGATTGCACCGTTCAATTTCCTTCCTATAGAACCTCCCCGAGATGGAAACCCCAACGAAGAAACCTACGCCAGACGTCAGCACGTATTTGCCCAACCGCCGCCACCTTCAGTTCTGAAAAAAGGTGGACTGTTCCGCAAGCAGTCATCCATGGCTCTCCCCGGTGCTACTCCGGACCCAATACGGGTTTCAGTTGATGCGAGATTGCCGAACCCTCCTATTCTGACGTGCAACGAGCCGATCCCATTACGGGTTATAGTCACAAAGAAATCACACACTTCCGAGCCCATGTATTTGCAATTATTTCAGATTGAATTGGTCAGCTATACCAATATCAGAGCTCATGAACTTGTCCGAACGGAACCTCTTACGACCTTGATATTGAGCCGCAGCAATATGAATATTCCGATTGGGCTAGCTACAGATCCTATGGGAACAGAGTGGACAATCGATGCAAGCCTGTGGAATAGACTCCCACTGCCGCCGGATGTTGCGCCTTCGTTTGAGACGTGCAATATTTCTCGGAGCTATGAGCTGGAAGTACGGGTTGGTTTGTCACATGCTTCTGGCGGTAGAATGATGGTAAGAAATTTGGCTTCATTGGAAAACAGTTCGTCAACTAACGAATTCACACAGCCCCAGGTGCTTGTTATCCCCTTGCGACTGGCCGTGAGGGTATATTCCGGCATCCGTCCGCCGCCTGCTCTTCTGCAGGCCATGAGCAACAATAGAAGAATGGGCAAACAGCCTCATGCTTCTACAGCAGCAGATCAAAACAACCCTCCACCAAAGCCACCCCGACCAACCAACCAACCATTCGAAATGGATAGTAACGCTGGCGATAACGATGCACCACCAAGCTACGAAGATGCCATGGCAGATATGATTGGCCCTATCGATGGCCCACGCCGAGACTATCAAGCCACGACGCCCGCCGGGGACAGAAGTCTTTCAGGACCACCCTCAGGCCCCATTGGCGATACCAAGGCACCGATCATTGACCTCGATGAGGAAGATGACCACGAAGAAGGAATAAACAATCACGCCGCGGCCTCATTCTCTCGGAGCTCGTCCGAGTCTATCGACATGCTTCCTCAATCCCCAGGCGTACGCCCTACATCATACGCGGACAGCGTTTTTGAAGACGCGGCATCATCCCCGGCCATGGGTGCTCATAAACCTCGCCAACAGAATCAAGCAAATTCCAATACCACCAATAATATACAGGCAGCGCAACAGACACTATCACAAGCACCCCCTCCTCGGCGCGCGTTTAGTACAGGCGTGCCCAGCAGACGACCTGTGCCGAACTCGGGACAATCGCAGGGAAGAAATGCATCGTAAATATTTTCGACTCTCAACTAATCTATAAATAATAAATACATTATACCCTTGTTGTTTCTCTTGGTTAATTGTTAGGTGTACTGATTCACAAGCATTGATATGGAGTTTTTCTTTTTCTTTTTCTTTTCCTTGTTATTGAGTGTGGAATATACCGGGGTTATTCTAGACAGATACTCTCTCTCTAAAAGTCAATCTCAAAATCAATAGAATGATTCAATACTCAAAATCCAGATATTCTCTTGTTGGTGTATGATGTACCTTGTTTGTATTGTTTGTCCCTATCTTCCCAATCCAGCAAAGCCTCGTGTCTCTGCCCCACCGCTGCGAAATAAGCTAACCAATCAGCAAGCTCCATGATCGCAGCCTTAGAAAGTTGGAGTCGAATAAATTGAATTAGGCGTCGCGCGCCGAACTCCTCCACGCAACCTCCAGCTCGTTCTTCCGCAGCGAACAGAGGAAGGCATACCTACATTCACTCACCCGCTGTCTTGATAACTATGCCCGTTCGCTTGTTTGTGATCTTTGATTGAAGGCAAAGGGAGAAAAATTCGCGCATGTCAATCAACATCATCCTCTTTTTCACTGCCTGAATCGAATTTACAAATCGACAGACCGCTATCCGACCGACGAATCCGACGATTTTAGGGAATTAGGAAGAGGAAAGCTATGATATTGCTCTACATGACTTGTTAAGCTTCTTCCACGGTTCCTATTTCTCTTTTTCTCTCGACGGAGGTCGATCGATCGTCAACCATGCGTCTGCGACTTACTATCATCCGCCATGGTCTTCCCGCCACGAGGATTCTCTGGACTGTCGCCTCTTCCTCCGCTGCTTCTCGTGGCCAGGCGCATACCGTCCCCGCATCTGCAGTAGCGTCGACCCGCGTACCCAATGTCGCATATGGAGAGGAGGGATGCACTATTGCGCAGCTGTTGGAGGATGTGAACGAAGTTGTCCCGCTCGAAACTGCTATTAGTGGCGATGTCGATACGCTAGGAGAGAGTGATGAGTTGGGCGGCCAGTGGGGGTTGGAAGATTATGTTGTGGAAGTTGATGGGTTTGAATGCCTGCATTTTATGCATGTGGATGGCCTGCTGAGAGAAGGTGATGAGGTTGTGTGAGTACCCCGCTTTCCCCTGTACAAGATTTCGATTTTCTGACTTTGGTCTGTTGTAGGATTCGCGCATTAGGTCTGGGAGATCTTCGCGCAAGACGGCTTTCGGGTCGTCTGCAAGTTTCGACGGATGGTAGACGATTGATTGATGGCGTCCCGTTTGGGAGACAGTTCTTGCAGCGGTCGTATTCGTCTAGACCGCCCATCAGGATCCCGCCACGCAAGCGGAGAAGGACGATGATTTCTTCGGGTTGGACGGGTAATCTCCAGAGCGAGGACGTCGCCAGTGACATATTTGACAGAACTGTATCTGCACCATATGATAGTCAAGTGGCGTTGTATGATGACGGCGTTTCAGTACAGCCCTCTGAACAGGGAACGGTCATCAGACACCCACCGAATCTCTTTGAGGATGTGGACGACTCTGCGAGCGAAATGGATTACTCGGAAGACGCGGAGGAGGAGCTGGCTGAGGAGCTGGAACAGTTGAGGGATGAAGCAGCAGATGCCATCTCTATTGCAAACGTTACCACGCGTGGATCAGGCCGTAAATCACGAATGGGTCATCGTGATCCGTTACCAACCAGCAGCCCGGCACGTCCGTCAATTGTGTCTACACCACGCACGACTGTCGGTAGAGGCACCGAAATAGAAGCAACTCCAAAGTCATCCAAGAGTGTCCGTTTTGAGGCCGACGAGTCTATTCTCTCAAGTCAGTTATCGGAGCGTGAAGATGCGGTTGAATCAGATGATGAATCAATGTCCGACTCTGAGTCCGCGCTCTCGAGTAGCGACGATGACAGTAGTGAAGCTTCGAGTGACGATGATTTCGTGAGCCTTGAGGCAGAGTCGGAGTCAGAGTCAGAGTCAGATATTGAGTCCAGTGACGACGACTCTTCCACGTCTGAAGAGGAAGAATCCGAGTCCGAGCCTGAAGTTCAAAAAATTGAAAAGGCTATCGACGTATTCACGCCTCCAGGACATGGATCCACAAAAACTAGAAACAGCAACCGCCGAAAGAAGCTCCGACTTAGGCTACAGAAGCTGAAAAGCCTAGGCGAGTTGGCACCGGAAGCCAACTTTGATGATTTGAAAGCGTGGGAGGCGAAGAATGGCAAGCGGATACTCACGGAAGTAACAGACCTTGAAGATTTACGCGACTCCAGAGCGAAGGAGCAGTCGGAAATTGAAATCAAGAGACAGCGTTTACTTCAAGCTCTAGCATCTGGAGGAGGTATTGATGTCGACGGTTGTTCTGAGAAAGAGAACATTCCACCACGATACACAAATGGGAAACAGACCGAAGCCGAAGTCTCGAAGAGTGTAGAAGTTGAAGCCGAGGCAGACCCAGCGGTTTCCAAAGTTTCGACAGAGGAGACGGCAGCTGAAACAAAAGGGGCCGATGAAGATGAAAAGGCGAGTCCTAGTGGAATCAAAAGACGAAAACTCGATCTTTCCAGTACCAAACGTCTGCTTTTCGGTTCATTGGGCGTCCGGACCCCCAAATCCAAGAAGGATGAAGAGGCTCTCCGCATTAAGCTAGACGGCTCTCGAGACAAGTATCTGACGAAAACTGCAGAGACCGCTGCTACTGCTACTGACAGCGTGGTAGAGGATGAAATTGAGGACGAAAACTGGGAAAAGAAGATTATTCTGAGTGCAACAGAATGCGTCTATGATGATATTAAACTTGCCATTCCTCCGTTTCCTTTTTACCAACGATGGGACCATGATGCAAGCTATGAGATTCGTCAACGGAGAAACAATGGCAAAAAGAATAGAAAGCGAAAGCAACGTGACTGGCAAGATGACGCTGACACAAGCTGGTACGATGGCGTCGCGGAGGAAGCTGATGAGGAGGATGTCACGTTGAACTACGACGATGCACCTTCAACAGTACATAATGAGGTGCAGGAAAGCAACGTTAATGAAGATGGAGCAGAAGATTTACCCACAATCCCCAGCGATCCTACTTCACTACCTTCTTTGGCTCAGGGCGACACAACGGCCGGCGCAATCATAGCTTTCAAGCAACTAGATATGTCCAAAGCTACGAATTGGCAGCCACAGGTATCCGAATACAAAGTTGCCAAGGTGAATGAAGTTCTTGACAACGGCAGTTTCAACCTTACACTGGCGAAGCGTGATCGAGAAACCCGGCAGGCGGCAGCGTTCGATGAGAACGGCGTTCGCACGTATTCCGGATTCGAGATGCCCGAACACGATGAAGATGAAGCAAATGAAGAAGCCGAGGATGACGGCTTTCGCAATTTGTCATTTGAAGACCTGCTAGAAGCGAAGTTGCTGCGATCGGCGAGTCCCAGTCCTCAGGAGAAGCAGGGAGAGGGAGAGCTGGTGAATGGCAATCACGATGAATCGAGCCTGTCAGTTAATTGATTTCCATTTTTCATTCTCTTTTCTTTTCTTTACCATGTTCGTGTCTAAATAGTGCCTTGCTGTTGTGGCACTTGTCTCTGTTGTTCTCTAACATCACAGACCCAAATCCATGTATTTCAAATGTATTGCTGTCCATAGTACTCACAAATCCGATTTTTTCTAGTAGAGATAACAGCCTCCCTTCTTCTCTTCCTCTTCCCGTTTCCGTTTCCGTTTCTGCTAGAGGCAGTAATGCAGAAACCTCTGTAGACACCGACGCCGACCTACTACCTGTAGCAGCAGCCGCAACAACGGTAGTTTCCTCACAAACACGACGCGACATCACCCACATAATTCGCGATGCCGGTTTTCGGTCCGCTATTGACTCTGATCTTGCTCTGTCTATGCCTATGCCAGAGAACCCGGCAGCTAAAAGAGGTTCAGAGAATACGGAAAGTGAGGAAGATGATTCTTCTTCGGATATATCGTCGTCGTCAGAGGATGAGATCTCATCTAGTCCTCCTGAAGCCATTGTCGAAGAGAAGCATGAAGATACTATGCTGGAGAACTCGGTACCAAGAGCAGAGTCGGAGAATGTGCAAAACAACGAGGATGAGCCTTCGTCAGTTTCATCATGGTCCTCATCGGATGATGAGTTCTCGTCAAGTCCCCCCGAAGCGACTGTCGAAGAGAAACATGAATCCAATCATAACGATATGACTGATAAAATGGAACTGGATGAGAGAAACAGCATGGCAGCTGATCTTGACGACTCTGGATTCCAAATGAACCTTGACGATGGTGGTGACATCGATATGGACGGCGGAGATGACTTCAATGACAAAACTGGTAGTGATGGTAGCGAAAGCGAGAGTGACAGTGAAAGCGACGACTCAGATGACGGCATCCCTCTACCTAAAAACAAAGCTGATCCATCGAAGAACAATGACGAGACTGGTCCTATCGAAACCGGCTCCATAGAAGGGGCTACAAGTTCTTCGTATCAAGAAAACCCGAGTTCCCTAGTGCGCGATGCTACTGCTTCTACTCCAGTCCATCCGGAGAACACGATCAAGACTGAGGCCAACGTCGAGTCGAAAAAGGGAAAGGAAAAAGAAAGATTGGAAGACAAGTCATTCTTGAGCACCACACTTCGTGACGGCGACTCTCATCTTCAAGACTCCTTTGTTACCGCTTCAGCTGAGAATGAGAGTGAGGTTTTTTCATCAGATTATTCAGATGCCATTTCTACTGTGCAAAATCCGTTCTATGAGCGGGATAGAATGGCTATGAAAGTGGATGGACGGGATGCAGAAGAAACTAATCAAGAAGATGAGCCATCACTTCCTGCGCACAACTCAGAAAACAATAAAAATAACCCCGCCGAACCTGTGACCCAGCACGCACAATCAATAGAACAGGACGAACAAGAACAACAAGACGGCCAACTCGATGACAACCCCGGCTGGCTTGATCAGGGGGGCGACGACAATGACAACGCCAACGAAAATGCCAGCGATTCTTCCGATCCCGATTTTCCGAGTGTCAGGATGCTATGGGCATCTACCGCGCCATCTGGAGAGCCGTTCCCACCTATAAAGATGGAAGGAGATAAACGGCCATCGTCTAGTAATAATGATAAAGCATCTTCTTTGCCGCCGCGTCAGTCAGTCAGTGCTAGAAGTAGTTCACCTGCTTTCGAGCCCTTGTCTACTATCAGTACTAATAACAACACGCCCGCGACAACGAAGAAGAAACAGTCTCGTATTGTATCATTGGGTTACCGAAGAAATCAAAATAAAGAAGAAAGAAGAGAGAAATCAAGTTCTTTCGTTCCTTTCCTGGAAACCGGGTCTGAGCAACCACCGAGCAGCAGCAAAAACCATACCCGAGACTCATATCTTGCTGAGGATGCTAATGACCAGCTACATCAAGACCAAGAAAACGAGCAAGAAAGAAACAAACCACCTCCCATGACGATAGACCTAACCCTATCCAGCCCCCTCGTCTCCCCAGTCGATATAGGCAGTGACGAGGACTTTGCAAGGTCACAGGGTCTCCCCAAGGGGCCCGGCTGGGTGAGGAAGAACGTCCCTTCCACGCAACGTCAGACGCGCTCGTCGACTGGGGGAGGAATTTTGTTGAGTTCGAGTCCGCCGCGGCCAGCGCAACGGGGGAGAAGGGGGAGGCAGACTCGTTGATTTTTCTTTATTTCCTTTGAGTGTGTGTTTTTATGATATCCCTGTTGATGTTTTGATGTTTGATGTGTTTTTTTGTCTATGTTGGTTTTTATTCTACGTATATGGTCTTCTCTTTCTTTTTGGATATATTACGAGGGTGCAATATGCAATACCAAACATATTTATAACGAGCATGGTGATATGACCGGTGTTAGGGCTTCTGATCGAGTCCCATGGACTTCGTTATAACGGGGTTCGTTATAAGGTTTGATTTTGTGTAAAATAGCGGATTGCTATTGGCTGCTTTCTGCCAAAATCTCACCGCCTTCTGTCTAGCCCTAAAAGCGCTCGAGTAGGGGTCCTGCTTCATCGAGTTCTTTTCTAAGTACTCCGTACGGAGTACTTTGGTCCTAGTCTGAATAAAAGAGATTATGGCTGGGTGCGACCTTGCAGGATACATACTTGAAGGAGGCTGCTTGATCGGATTTACATAGCTCGCTGATCGGGGATTTTTGCAATCAACCACAGGGCGTGCGAATATGAATCATCCAACAGACCGATGAAAGGAAACAGAAGAAGAGCGACCACAGATGTCTTTTGGAGACAAATCGAAGCCTAGCTCGAAAATCCTTAAGAGCATGCGGGATAACCCCGTCGGATAAAGAGGGAGTTAAGGTTGAATTATATATTAATTTTATTCTGCTTGATATTAGAAGAAACAGTCTAGAATCACAAGATATAACCTTAAACCTCTAAGAAATCCTGCGTATGCTCCTCCTACAACAGGACCAAGCTCGCTAGGTGCGCTAAATTCACAATAGTAAAGATGTCTTCGCAATAGCCTCAGTACTCATTCGACTTGCCACCTAGTCAACATATCAACGGGAGATTTGGTTGGCTGCGCAGAAGTTTAACCCCTTTCGTCTCTCACCACGCATGTTTCAGGTTGACGCAATTCAGACGAAAATTCCAATTCGACTGCGATTCCATAAAATTGCAAAAACATAACATAGCTTAAAAATCAGTAAATTTTTGCTTCTGCTCTTCATGACGAGCAGGAAGAGCAAAACAAAATACCAAGGGCGGTATTCGAAACCGCGATCCCATGATATCATACGACAAGGTCCGTTGACAGCGTCATTAGCTGGACACCGGTTAGAAGATTCTGCCATTACCATATTAAGAAGGCGGTGAATTCACAAATCATGTGCCTTACCACTAGCCACGCCGGCGTACAGCTTAAACAATCAAGATCTAAAATATGAACCTTGCTCTTTTTGTCCTGAAACTGGCAAAAACCTAGGCTACAGACTGAAGGTTACATGTTTAGGATAAGCAGGGGTGCGTTCAGTGTTCACTCGAGATAGTACGACTGCGGGCGGGCTGGAGCCAATCAGGGAGCGCTAGATTCACAACACATACCGTCATTACTCACTTGATGCCAAATTGCCAGCAGAAATCAACCAATAAATAAAACCTCAACGACTCTTTTCCGCAGGCCTTTTAGGAGTTTCTCTGGGGCATGATTATGGCTTGACTCCGGACTCGCAAACAGAATCAAACCACATGGCAATCAATGCAGCAAACGTTGTCTTTTCTATACCAGAACTACTGGAGGCAGTGCTCCTCCATGTTGACCAAACTACTCTCCTGGTGACAGCCCAGCGAGTGAGTAAGCACTGGTTGAGCGTCATAACCGCGTCGACTAGACTTCAACAGGCGTTGTTCTTCAAACCAATCGCACCACCTGTCGAGCCAGCTCTAGCTTATTCAACATTTACAAAAGCTGCTGGGTCCTATTCGCCTCCCTATAGAAATGTACTTCCGCGTTGGAGATATGATGATCCAAAAGACTATCCTATTTCCTTTTGGGACCCTTACGTAAAAGAAGTCGTGGCCTCCTATAATCCATTACTGGTGAAGCATTTTGGTCCTGTCTTCTTCAACCTCAACGGCTGTGGCGACTACACCCGCGCAGATTACTTTAATACACACATGCCCTGGTGGTCCGACGGCCGTGAAGATAAGAATATCAACGACAAGATGAAAGCAGAACTCGCACGTCGGCACAGGGCATTTATCCGAAAAGGAGCTAGTTGGCGCCGCATGCTGGTCTCGCAGCCTGCCCCCCCAGCATTGGGATACGGGTGGAAGGAGTCTGGGGAATACGATTTTTTGTTAAAAGGATACATAGATCAGTCTCCGAGTTGTCTGATGTCTTTTCCCTCTGCATCTATCTTGCAGCAGCCACCATCACCACCACCATCACTAGCCTTATCACAGATGGGGCTTCGTTTCGGCATTCTATACGACTTAGTTCAGTACCACGCCTGTTACCACAAGTATCCGACCGTTTTGTTTCGCGTCGCTTGGGCAAGATTTATTGAGCCGGCCGACGACGAGTCCGATATATGCGAAGAGCTCCTACGGGAAACCAGTGTTATTGTTCAATTCTACCACTGGGATTATCTTGAGCGTGAGCCTGCTGATCCACAGGCGTGGAACAGCACCTTCCAGAGTGAAGACTTCCAGCTTCCCGAAAGCAAGATTGAAGAAATTTTTCGAAGGCCCCTTCATTTGATGAGAAGTTCAGGAGAAGAAGAAGAATAATTATAGCCACATTTTTTTTTGTTCGAAGCAGATCTGAGACTACAAAACTTCTCTATTGTGACAAAGTACATCTATATATTAGTGAGGTGTGTTCCTAAAGTTGCTAGTAGTATCTATGTGCTAGATAGATAGATTCTATGCCATATAGTTATGATATTTAAGCACTAGATGTTAGAGGATGTATTTATCTAGTCACACAGTCATTTCTATTCCTTCACTCCGATGACAGATATGAACACATCCCAAATCTTCTAGGCCTTTAAAGCCCAATATTTCCAAGATTAGATACCATTCAAATTCTCTCGTTTGTGATTGAGGATTATAGAATAGCATTGGGCGTGTTAAGGTGGGCAAATAAAAAAGAATGCGAATATGCATTGGGTAAAGCACACACTACTAACTAAAATAGAACTGACAATTAACGAGTGACTTGGACGAAGGAAGATAAACCAAAACCAATCAAGCAAAATTGCGTAGAGAAACAGCATTGAAATGATAACAACAGCACTGGAAAATCTAGAAATACGACACATGCGGAAAATAAAAGGACAAGGGAGAGAGGACGGCCTGACTGTATTAGACTCTAAAAAACCAGACAAGGTTGTTCCCGAAGTAATTCCTGCTTGTTGCGACGGGAGACAAATATTCTAAGTCCAGTAATAGAAATCAACAATGCCGAAAAGGGGATTGGCAGATGATGGATCTCCCAATACCTACCTAGTTAGGGGTATTAGGGCGTGAGGCAGCCTGTGCCAGTATATCATTAGTTAGAAAGTCCTTGGTCAAACTATTTTTTGGAACTGACCTTCACAGCAAATGCACTCTTCTTCTCTAGAATCTTCTTTCTTATCTTAGCCGCCTCGGCCTCATCAGGATACCACGCCGGGCGGCGGTCTGCAGCAATTGTGCCCAGCGCACCACGTGAAGTGGGTTCAAGAAGTCTCAACCCATCCTTAAGGCAGGTAGCCAGGTGGGAAACTCCTGGGTGTGTTTTCGTCTTGGCCACACGTCCCCAATCCTCCTGCGACAGTGTATGGGCTGTGAACCCGAGGACAACAGATATCCAGTGTTTGGCATCAGCAGATGTATTGACGCCTGGCGGGCGCCGGAACTCGATTGTACCGCATGGAGCCCTAACATGCTCAAAATTCCAGGCAAGCTGCCGCTTTGGAAAGAGTGCAGTCATCATTGATACTGCCATCTTAACTTCGTGGACCTTGGCGAATACTGGAGTCCATGCATTGTCCGGTACTTCATTGCTCAGTTTAAGCAGTCCAGTATTATTCTTCACATTCGCTATGGCATAAGCATTATCCTTGCGCACCGGGGGCATAATGAGTGTGAAGGGTTCGTCATAGTAGATGATTGCCTTCGCCATATTTTGCAGTTCTTTCAGTTCAAATTGATTGCTGCGACCGCGTGAGACATGGATGTGCGTTGCGCATCCATTCGTGAGCTCAATCTCAAAGTTTTTACGGATAGCCTGGAATACATCATCGATCTCTTTCTGCCAGTTTTGATTGGAGGCCAAACTCTGGAAACAACCTCGCATCGCCCTACGGAATGTGCATTAGTTGAGATCATCGTACTTAAAGTTGCTTGTCATTAGGAGGCGAGGTAAACCCACAGAATTCTGGTACTTCGTCAAGACATGACTCATCTATGATAGACCAGTCACTGTAATCGCCGGTCGATGTGCCAGTTATTAGGTCATAATTTGTTAGGACCTCCGCAAGAGCCTTGCGAAGAGCGCTCCGGTTCTTGTTCTTTCGGTCCCTATCCGTGCTTTGGGGAGTTACTCTAGTGTCGAACCCGAAAGTCTCTAAGGAAGGCATTATCTCTGTCTTAGGTTTGAGAAGTAACTCCATTTCGATGCCGAACGTGAGAAGGGTTTTGGACATGTTGATAGGCTTGTAGAAACAGCTTGAGTGTAAATAATCAAGAAGAGTGATAGAAATTTCAAGATGGTGATGAGCTTTCAGAAAGATTGTTTGGTTTGATAAAAAGAAAAGTTGAAGAGTTCGTTCTCCTTGAGCCAGAGGAATTCCGGTCATATTTATATTCCTGGCCTCTCATGGACGTGGACTAACTGTGTCTCCAAAAAAAGAACCCTAGAACTGTATGCTTCAAATACGCGCCGGCATCCTGGACTTGGACTGTGACTGTGATCCAATCACACTTGAAAGATTAGCATAAACCAAACACAGGTTGCGCCTCCTACGCTCTAGAGTGTGGCCCAGTTCCTCCCCGGCGGCTATTGTTTGGATGTGGGCGTAGGAAATATCAATGAGTGCTGCAACCACCAGCACCACCAGCACCCTCGGCAATGAGAATTGTTTCAATTTTCCACTCCTGCATTGTCTGACGTTTCAAGGAGCTGATATCACGATGAAGAATGACTATAATAAGCAAGCGTGTCTCATCGCAGCGGCTATCTGACGTTCTGAACCCAATCACACCGGATCGAGCGCCGCATGGCCCGCAGAACCTGCAACGCGTCTATGCGGCGCAGTCAATGACAAGTAGCGTCTCTCTCATCCAACCAAGGCAAGGACATATGGCTGGCCGACGTAATCATATGTACCAGCACATCAGATATCCTCGGGATTGCCAATGATCCAGCAGATGGCGGCCTGTACATGGTATAATTAGCTGTCTGTCTGTTTCAAAAACGCCAGCCTCTTGTCTAATATCACCTTGTATTGGTCCAACAACAGACCCTCGAGAACAAAGAGCCACCCCTTCGGCGCCTATTACTGTATTTTTGGACTTTGACTCTCACAGTGCGTGTTGTAGTGATCGTGGCCCATCCTGATCCGGAGCCGAACACGTACTAAGTGAGCCCTACCCCGCCACTTCTCGCTCAGCCTGAACATAAACAACTCAATAAGACCATTTTGTTTCCCCTTCATTCATATATTCTCATCTCAATAATAAACCAAAAATCTCTCAAGACACCTTCTACCTGCTCCAACTTGAACTCTGCCTCTACATCCTCACGCAGCTTTCGAGAATCATGGCTGAACCAGGTCCGAGACTTCAGAAAATCATGTCTGAAAATGCAAAGCTCATACAGCGATACAACGATTATATGGAGATGATTAGAGTCGGAGAAAGAAAAAAAGCCAGAGACGAGCAGCAATTTAAAGAGAAGGGCTACACTGGGCCATACTCACCGGAGATGTGGGCGGCAGCGAATGCCAGATATAGTTCAGGCATCCCCATTCCCGAGCCACGATTTCCAATCATCTTGAACGATGTTTTGACGCTTCAGAAAGTACGGGAGATTGTTGGAGACGCATTGGTGTCCAGTGATATCGAAGGAATAAATACAGCGCAGTATAGTTATAAAGAAGATGACGAGGGATATCAGCCCCAAAAATTACAGTATTGCGTTGTTGAAGGTCGAGGCCCAAGGCAAGATCTTGAGGACCATTTCGATTCAGATTCAATCACTGTCTGGTTTGAAGGCAAAAGGCGCTACGCTGTGCTAGCACGCGGAGAGATACAGGAAACTAGGGGTGATAGGACCGCAAACGCTCGCTATAGCCCAGAAGCATGCACTTCAGAGACACGATTTCCAATCATCTTGAACGACGTCTTGACGCTTCCGAAAGTACGGGAGATTGTTGGGGACGCATTGGTCTCTAACGAAATCGGACGGACAACCACAAGGCAGCGTTCATACGCAGATGACGATGAAGGATATCAGCCGCAAAGAGTACAGTATTGTGTTGTTGAGGGTCGGGGCCCAAGGCAAGACATTGAGAATTCTTTTGATTCAGGGAAGGTCCTTGTTCACTTCGAAGGCGTCATATGTAATGCTGTGCTAGTACATGGAGAGAAAGAGGCAACCGAAGATGATAAGACAGAGGCCAAGGAGGCAGATATGGAATAGGTCCGAGTTTCTGTCAGGGAAGAGACCAAATTGTCAGCCTATTTGTGTTTTGAACTTTGTCGCAATGGGAGTTTTTATACCTAGGTAGTCTTTGAGTCTTCGAGAATGAATGAACATGGCCATTACTACATCACACCGATGCCTCTTTCTTTATAAAGAACGGCGTTAGAAAGTCTTTCAGTTCATTAGAGGGTAAGATTCTTTATATAATTCACCATGGGCCTTCAGTTCTCGGGGTTTGTTGGCATGGAAAAGACAACTTCGTTTTGCATAATTGCTAGCTTGCATACCATGGAGGATTGAGCTCGTATTATTTCTGTGCTTTGAACCACCGTTTATGGTACGCAGTAGGCAAGGATAATGAGAAGATAATGTCTCATCGACGTAGTGAAGCGGCAATCCAACTAGTAGTTTTATAGCAGCTTATCCCAAACCAAAATAACAGCAAGACAGCATAGGACGGGTATTATATTCAACTAACTATGTGTGAATTTCAGTTAAATACGAACTCCTTGAGTTCCTGGTATGCTTTCTCAAGGTCATCATTGACTATAACCTTGTCGTGAACACCCGTGTCTGCATACTCAATCTCGACCTTGGCCTGGGTCAGTCTCTTTTCAATATCCTCATCCTTTTCAGTACCACGACCTCTGAGGCGTTTCTCAAGAGCCTCAAAAGTGGGCGGTTTGATGAAGACGTAGCGAGCCTCGATGGTAGGGTTCGCCTGGATCTGTTTCACGCCGTACATTTCAATATCCAGCACCACGACGAGCCCCTTGGCAGTTTGGTCCGCAATTGTTTTCTTGCTCGTTCCATACCGGTTCCCACCGAAAGTCGCATGTTCAACAAAGCCGCCCTCAGCGACGAGATCGGCAAACGCCGCGGTGTCCACGAAGAAGTAGTTTACGCCATCGACTTCGCCGGCTCGTGGTGCGCGCGTTGTGTGGGACACCGTGAATGCGAATGTATTGGGATGGTCATCGAAAAGCTTTTGAATCAAGGTGCCTTTACCGACGCCCGACGGTCCAGAAATGACGATCAGTCCATCCTTCTTGAGAGGTGCTGTCAGAGGCTGACTATTAGACCTTGAAAACTTTTCCGATCGAAGAAACGCAGAGACTTACTCGACGTCATGGTGTTGACGCGACCAAGATCCGATCCCAGAAATGAGGTTGTAGGTGTCTTGGTGAGAAGATGTCGTCTGGTTGCGACGAATGAGGGTGAAAATTGGTGGGCTGTCACGTGGGGGATGTGGCCCTTTATCTTAGTCCCGCCGAACAAGCCTTGCTGCCACCATGACCTGCTCACCAAAGTTGTGCGAGATGAAACGAGAGCAGAGGAGACCAAGGTGGCAGGAAGGCGAGGACAAACCATTGATGCGCAAGGCAATGGATGAGTCAACGGCTTGATGGTTAGTTATACGGACCGAGAGATGTTTAGACGAGCGCTTAGCCGATAAGGGCCCGTTACCGCGCTCATACAAAGCACTTTGTTTGTACAACACTCCTGACACGGATTGGGTTTTCTTTTCTTATTTATACCTTATTTCGTTCATGCTCTTCTTAAGCTCTAGATCATACTCATAGAAATATCGGCCTCAATGAGTGTATAGTTGGACCAATGTTGCTTTACTCTCGTCCCATACAATCAATCAATCAATCACATACACAAAAAACACCGCCTGGTTCAATAAAGTAGAATATCTAAAGGAAGAAGAAAAAGGCTATGGTATAAAAGTTATATTCAAGCAGCAATCTTCTCAGGCACTTCCGGCTTCACATCAACAACAGCGTGGATCAAATCCTGTATAACCTTATCACCCGACTTCTTCCCGGCAGCCTTGATCTCTACAAGTTGAGACTCGGCATCCTTATTGGCTTCTTCTTCGGCTACCTTGTTTCCGCTTGAATGCTGTGATTTGAGTGCATTGTCAGTTCGGTTCTTTATGTTTCTGCCAATGGCCCCCCTATAGAAGACATAATTATAGTATGTGTGAATGCATACCTCGGCCTCGAATTTCTTGAATTCCTCTTCCTTTTGTCGCCTGTATTCATCGATCTCGCGCTGTGCTTCCGTTCGAGCTTCCTTCACTCGCTTTGTGCGGTCTGGTACGAGGTAGTTTTGTTAGTTGGAGTGTTGGCAGATGGCGCAATCTCGCGGGGCATATAACAGTCGGTAGCGGTAACGGTCACAACGTACATTCCCTGGCTACTTTAAGTTAGCATGACATTCTGTTTGAACGACCACAGCAGAGGAAAGCGACTCACCTGTTTGAACAATCTTCTGGGCTTCGCGCTCAGCCTGTAATGACAAGCTTGGTTAGAATATTCCGATGAGAGGATACAAAGGAAACCGATTCCCTCGAATTTCAGATAACTGGATAGATGCGCTGTTCAACTTACATCCAGAAGTGTCTGGATTCCCGCGGAGTTTTGAGCCGACTGTATGTATAATCATGTTAGAGAAAACCTGCACATCGCATACGAATATTCGGTCAAATAGGAAAAAGGCAACATATCACATACCATTCTGATATTGCGGTGCGAGATCGAAGTGTTTATTGGAGGGGCAACAATGTCATGGGTGAATCAACACATGAAGCGGAGTAGACGTTGCGAGAGAGCTCCGCAGCTATGGATGTGGGTCCGCATTTTGCCTGTCCTGACCGCCTGCATGTGAATTTAACTTCCAGATCCGATAACATCGTCCGCTTTTACTTTGATTCAAACTCATAATAAATTCCTAAACATGTCTCGTGCCTCAAAAGTGACACTGGCGGCTACAACGCTCGCAACAGCCGGCATGATATACTTTGTGCATTGGTCCCAAGAAACAGACAGAGCGGTATTTTTCTCTCCGACACTCACACCATCAACTGTGGAAGTTTTGGAAGCTAACGTTTTCATTTTATTATATGTAGGCAATGCACGCCGGAGTCGAAAGGGACGAAGAAAGACAACGCGTCAAGCGCGAAAGACAGGCTGACTTTGAGCTGCAAAGACGGCTCGAGGCGGAATATCGCAAAGTCCAGCATGTCCCCGAAGGGCAGCAGAAAGACGATAACAATCGCAGTTTAGGGCAGGGGAGCTGATCTACGCGCATTTATGCATTATAATTATATATTTGAGCGAGATTTTTCTTTTGGGTATTTGGGTTGGATTCAATGGTAAGGGACACTTGTCTTTCTTGGTGATTTATTTGCTAAAATTTGCAGACTTCCCTTCTCGATATGAACATGTATATTAGCCTCGAAAGTTACGTGCCGTCCCGTTATTGTATACTATCAACTATAGAGACATTCTTACGCCTGGAATGAAACCGACGACATTGACACGAATTCATTTCAGTCTTCTATGCTAGTGGTTCAATTCTGCTGCCGGCAACTCATACACTGGATTTTTTGCTATAAGATTTATCCCGGGCAAATAATGTGTAAACTTCACATGAAATCGACAGATTCGATCAAATCCAGGTCTCCTACTTTTCTTGGATAGCAATCACCCTCTATCATTATTTCACCCCAGGAAGGTATTAACAGTATACTTTTCTGAATTTCACATAATACTGAGCCATATATTACGCATTGTTATGTATCCATGACTGTTTAGCCTTTCTGCCTTGCTACACTCCGCATTTGGGTGCTCCCTTTGCGGGGTCTCTCGACGCTCTCGACCCAGCAACCAACAGTGCTTTAGATAGCTAAATAAGGGAAGTAGTGATAGTGTTTACTAGCAATAATCTAGTTTAAATCGTTTTCTTTTTCAGTTGGCTTCGACTCGAGTAAGGGCAAGAACAAGGCGACGCACACGATTAAACAACAGCAAAAGTAAAACTAAGATTCTCAACACGAATCCCTCTTTCTATTTGGTTAAGTATATGTCTAAGTCAATACTGTGGCAGCCAATAGAGGCCCCTTCATTCAGAAGTATATCTAAATGAACCTTGGAAGCTGCCCCTTTAACATCGGGCAAACATTGTTTAGTGCAAAAATGAAGTATTCTTTGCCATTTCAGCAAAGCCTTGCTCCTAAAATTAGCTGGAGGTGAACTCTTACCTTGCATACATGTATATATAACTGACAGGAACAGTGCAGAATGCGAATGTTGAATCCTATGGAAGGAAGCAGTCCAGCCCTAACCCTTAGCCCTAGTATGTCTTCCCAGTCGGGCGATATCGGCTGCCGCAGCTTATCATCGGCCACAGTCGGAGGCCGGATGAATTCCGGCCTCTTGGCACTCGGCGACGCTAACTATTTTAGCTGCATTTTGAGGGGACTTACACTGGCCAATCACAACCAATCACTTTCTTGCTTATATCCCTGCTGTCCATGTGGTTAACATCTAATTATCAACAAGATGTAGTGCTGGGATAGGTGAGAGAGATCAATGACGGTTTTGTAGTCGAAATTTAACCCCTAGCAACTTGTTTTACGCTGGTTTCCCCACTACCTAAAAGCTTTATTGACGCTCAGCAGTCTACAAGCAGAGATCTGTGAATCGCCGTATACGGTTTAGCGCCGATGTCTTCTATATAGATCTCCTCGAACCTCAACTTCGTGGTATAAGGCCTAAATATCGCTCAGGGTATGCAAATAGCTTCAAAATGAGTGTTTAGATGCTATATCTGATTGTATCAACACGTTTTTCTTCCTGGAACAAAGCGGACGCTTGGTCCCACCAGCTCTATCAACCATGTTGGTAGTAGTGACACTGAGGCCGGTATCAATTCCGGCCTCATGAATATATAAGCGTCGCTGATGTCCCGCCCTCGAAGTCGGGTTTTTTGCTTTCTCTTTGCATCGGTCGCGTACTTGGGATTTTGGCCACACATTTTTCTCTCCTTTTTTCCCTGACTTTCCTAGGTGCTTTACTCCCTTGGCGGTGTTTTCCTATACCCTTTTTCCTTTTTTAAGTCGTCGATATATACATTAAGTGTATATATACATACCGACATACACTACACATACTCTGGCTCTGTCTTTCTTGTTCTTCTTTCTTCTATTCTCTTCACCTCTTGCCTACTGCGGTAGACAACCATGACCATCCCCAAGCATGTCCCTTCCTCTACTGAGGCAGTCTTCCCTTACATCAACCATGACCCTGCCACCCTCCCACACTCAGTAGACCCATTTACCATCACCACTGCATCAGGCTTTATGCCCTACAGGATAGGTCCTACCCACCTACCCGATGTCTTCAAGCCCCTCACAGACCTTCTGGAACGCATGCCCGTGCTCCGACTCGATGGCAAGCCCGGTCTGCTGGCCACGTACGAACTTGGAAAGGCTGTCCAATGCTTCCCTGACCTGACTGATGAGGTCGACAAGGTACTCACCAAGGATGGAAAGAGGGATCTCTTCACCCTCACTGCTATCTTCCGTGACTACTCTTATGTCGCATCTGCTTATATCCTTGAGCCATGCTGGGAAAACTGGTGCAAGGATCCTGACAGTGGGTATGGGATTGGAAGAGAGCTGCTTCCTCATGCCATTGCTGGACCGATGTGGCGATGTGCAGAAATGTAAGTCAAGTTCTTCCTCTTTTTCATATGGCTTCTATGTATATAGTTATTGATGGATCATAGACTGGACCTCCCCCCTTTCCTGTCCTACGCTGCATCATATGCTCTCTTCAACTACACTCTTGAAGACCCTTCAAGAGGCCATGAGTATGACAACCTGCGTCTCGTTCGAGGATTTGAGCGTGGCCTAGACCCGAAGAGCTCCGAAGCTGGCTTTATCTTAACCCATGTTGACATGGTAAAAGAGACAGCGCCTTTGATCCATGGGGCTGTCCAAGTCCTCGATGGCGTTGAGCATGGCAGTCGTCGCGCTGCCGTTAATGATGGGTTCCGGGAAATTCTCAAGGCTATGGAGGTAATTGAAGCTTCTATGGAAGGTAAGATGATGACTTCACACCTAGCTTTTTGGTACGTACTAACCCTTGGGGTCTATAGATATGTGGAAGAACTCTAAACCTGGGGACTATTTGACCTTCCGCGTCTTCATTTTCGGAATCACGTCCCAATCCATGTTCCCCAACGGTGTTGTATACGAGGGTATCAATGATAACCAACCTATGTATTTCCGAGGAGAAAGTGGTGCCAACGATTCCATCGTAAGTTTTTCTTCCTCCCCCAAAAAAAGAAAGAGCACTCACATATATTTAGATCCCCCTCCTCGACCACCTACTCCAAATCCCCATGCCAGATACACCCCTAACAAAGATTCTGCACGAATTCCGCGCTTACCGACCACGCCCTCACCGCGAGTTTCTAGCTCATGTTGCCAGCACAGCCAGCAAACTCAACATTCGCGATTTTGCCGTCAACGACGAAGAAACCGCCATCCTCTACTTGAAGACTCTTGATCATGTGCGCAGTTTCCGTTGGCGGCATTGGTTGTTCGCCCGCGAGTATATTATTCGGCGAACGGCGCATCCAACTGCTACTGGCGGTAGTCCTATTGTCACGGTATGTATTTATTCCAGAATATAAGTAAATTATGATTGCTAATTGTGTGTATAGTGGCTACCCAACCAACTCTCTGCCGTCATGGATCTCATGGTCGATATCTATGACACTTATGTCAAAGACAAGGCGACTACTGCAACTGCAGCTGTTGATGATGGTCCTGCACTTGCTGACGACGATTTGGTTGCCCTGTACAAGAAGCAGATCATTCCTATGATGGAGCAGGTCTATGACCAGCGCGAGAAGTTGGCGCGTGAGGTGGAGAGGTGGTGTAAAGAACGGGGTGTTTGATCTCTTTCTCTGTTACATTTTTGCTTGATATAGTGTCTTTTCGTGTTCATTACTGTTTACATCTATAGCTTTACGAGCCTAGCCTAGATTGGTTTCAAGCGAGTTGCGGGGTTAGGGCATTTATCTACTATTAGAGGGAATATATATGTGCACACCCTTCTGGGTTTAGAAACTTTTGATCGAATCGAGAAAAGAAAAAGACAGAATAAGGATCTCTTCCAAGAAAATAGGCATTTGATATAAACGACAACACATAGGTGCTTAGACATATGAAGAATTAAATCTGAATCTGAGGGTACTCAGGTTGCTAGCGGACGAAAGCGGCCGAATAGATAACTTCAAAACGCGTGTCTAGTGTTTCAGTTAATAACTTTTCTTAGATTTGTAATAACTTTATCTGGCTTGATAATAATCTTCTCAGGCTGAATAATATCTATTCATTGATGTAATTGTGGCCCAACCATCTTCAAGAGACCCAATTGTTATAAAGGATGTTGTATCTTTCGGCAGTTCAATTAGAACATGCACGAGATCATCTAGAGCTTTCCACACCAACTTAGAAAGCAGAAACTGCCTCGAGATTATCTACCATGTCATCTTCTCCAAGTATCTTCCTCGTCGGGGCTGGATACATCGGGCAAAACGTGCTAGATGAGCTCCTCGCTGCAAAATACTCAGTGACAACTTTGGTGCGACGTCCCGAACAAGCTTCAATATTCGAGAAAGCCGGATCCAAAACCATCCTAGGCAGCTTGAGTGACCACGAATTGCTTAAATCACAAGCTGCCCAGCATGAAGTCACCATAAACACAGCATCATGCGACGATTTGCCTAGTGTGGAAGCTATATTAGCAGGCGTGCGACAGCGTGTTTCGGCAGGCCAGCCGAGTATCTATATTCATACAGGTGGAGCAGGTGCACTCGAGGATGGTGCATTGGGGATGTACAAGAGCAGCAAAATCTATCGTGACGATGTCCCAAAAGACATCGACGTATTACCGCCTACCTCTATGCATCGCCATGTCGACATCCCCGTTGTACAAGCAGCAAATGAATTCAAGGGCAAAGCCAAGATCGTGATTATCCTACCCTCACTCGTTTATGGGTTGAACCAGGCCCACAAGCGCCATTCACTTGCGCAGCCGGCTCTGGTGCGTTTCGCGTTGAAGCATGGCTTTGCCGGCTATGTTGGCGAGGGTCATAATGTATGGAGTGTGGTTCATGTCAAAGACCTTGGGCGTGCATACGTGCCATTGCTGGTCCACCTTCAAAACTCTCCAGCAGCGACCTTTCTCGAGAATCCGTATTTCTTTGCCGAGAATGGGTCAGAGGTTGCAATGCGCGAGTGTGCCGAGCATATTAGCCAATTTATGTATAAAACCGGCAAGATCCAGAGTCCCAAGACACAGTCTTTTACCGAATCTGATTACAATGATGTTTTCGGTCCAATGACTCCAGTGGGCTTGGGTTGTAATTCGCGAAGCCGTGCGGTCAGGCTACGGGAATTAGGGTGGGAACCCAAAGAAAAAGATATCTGGACTAGTTGGGAGGAAGAGGAGCTTCAATCTATCGTAGAGGCGATAGACTCGGCCTCTAAATAGTTGAAAACTGATTCGCACCTGATGGTCCGGTGCCAATCTGTTCGTTTCCCTCTCCTGCTTCGACCTTTGTTCAAGGCACTTAAATTATTTAACTGGCCATTGACGACAACAATTTGAAGCCGCTGAAATAAATATCTTGAGCGGAGCTTCTTATGCATAGATGGTATGGAGGATATTCATAAAAGCAGACAGACGGCTACCGTGTACTACAGTTAAAGTCAGGGCTTAGTTCGGACAGCAATACGCCGTATATTCCTATTCTGAACTCCCTCGAATTTATAGATGCAAATAAAGAATAATCATGTTCTTTTGTCACCAAATTTAATGTTAAATGTGGGATCGTTGGCTTGCCTATTCTGAGCGTTGCATCACCTGTGAAGTATGAGATAGACTGAGGAAGGTGTTTATAGAACGAACCTCAACTGATATTCTTGATTTGCCTCTTTGTTGAACTAATAAAATAAAAAGTAGCATTAAAAAAATAGGCTGGGTGAGCACCAACTTACAATCGACCGGATTCGATGGTGCTCACCCAGCCGCCGGATAACCACAAACCCCCGTTCCCCCCCTATGTAGGGTACGTGTAGCGCACAATTTTGCTGGAAAAGAGCAAAAAACGCAAGAAAAAAAAACATACAACAGACGGGATTCGCTGGTGGTCACCCACCCAACTACTAACCGGCCGGCGTGTGGCTTAAGTACGGCTGAGCGGACGGGAAGCCCTGTTTTCCACACCCTATGGTCGTATGTGCTAGGTGGAGGAAGAAGGTGGTTCATATAGAAGGGTATCTCAACTGATACGCTTGGTGTGCGTCTTTGTTCACCTCATCTCAGGAACACTAGGGGTGTAGAGACGACTGATAGATTGGCTTATGCCCGGCGAGAGGCATCCATGTCCTGAACAGGCTTCCTAACTGTTACCTACGCACAGCCCGAATGAAATATGTACTACGTATACATATGTAGATAGGTATTTGGCTGTTGGAAACGCCGTCATATGCAATCATTCATTAGCATTATCTTCGTAAATACTTCCCGTAAACATTGACAGGGTTTCCAATACATCAATCATCGCAAGCAATCCTCGGAACCATAGCACAGAGAGCAAACCATATCTATTTCATAATCTTCAGACCCCTTGCACGCCCCCATTCAAGCGCTTCCGAAGACACATCCCCGCAACCCTTCAAATTGAGGAGTTTAATACGTGGGAAATCTGCGCTATTATCGCGGCCATCAACATAGAGAAGGATCCGCTTGATTATGGACCCCGTCACCGCCGTATTGGGCACGTGCAGTTCCTGGAGCTGTGGCGTATTCCCCAGTAAATAGAGCAGTATCCCATCTCCAAGATTGTACAGCCCCATTCCGTGCAGATGCAGCGTTTTCAAGTTCCTGATTGCCCTTGTCCGGCTCGCCAGAAGCGGGATATCGATGGCCCGGATGTTGTCGCAAGATTCGAGGCGGAGCGTCTCCAGTGTGCCATCGTTAGCTTGCAGGATGCGCAAGACTTGTTCCATGTCGATCCACTGGTATTGGGATATGGTGAGGCTTTTCAGATTGGGGAGCCTTGGAGGGACACGACAGTCGGGCGTGAAAATGTGTCTGTGGCAGTCGACGAGGCGCAGGTGTTCGATTGTTTCCGGGAAGGCCCAGGTGCCGTATATATTCATGTTGCAGATTTCTAAAGTGCGGAGATTGGGATGGCACACGTCATTGAGACAGACTATCATGCGATGGAAGGGTCGCGTGTCGACGTCTAGTGTTGTGGCGAGACGGAGTTCTTCGAGCTTTGGGACTCGCTCGGAATATGTCTTGCGTGTGGGCAGGTCCGCAATCATGGCTTCGTCGGGTACGTCTTCGGGGAACCAGACATGTTTATAGTACGAAGGCAGGTCGATGCGCTTCATGTCCAGGACCAATGCTTTCAAGTTGGGCAGGTGGTCGACATAGCTCATGTTGGGGAGTTGTCTGAAGACATACCGATGGACCTCGAGGCGTTCGAGGTTCGGCAGTTTGATCATTTCACAAAACAGATTTCGATATATATGCATTTTGCTTGAGATTATCAAAGTCTTCAGGCTGAGTTTTAGACAAGAGGATTGGGAAATGGATCTCTCGTCTACTCCGATATCCAGGTCGAGATGTTCAAGGCGCGGACACATTGAAGCCTGACGGAGGGCATCATAAGGATTTCTCACATTATGAAGCTGCAGTCTCCTGACCCCTTTCTGAGAGTTCATGATACATGTCTTCATAATTTCGGGAGATGCGAATGAACGAGATCCTTTGAATGAGATGTCATACCATAGACTAGGCTGACTCTTGATATAGGCACGCCAGGTTTTGGAAACGCGCGTCATATTTCTGTAGAAAAAATCAGTCATTGGCGCTGGTCGATACATAACTCGGAGTAGTTGAATTAGTTTGAACTCACACTGTCTGTCTGAAGGATAGATACTTGAATATTTCCAGCAAACAGTCATGATTAAGGTGCTGGATTGGATCTCGAAGATGAGACGACATCTTTTCTACAAGTTTGTCGTGGATTTTCGTCACTGACTAGTAAGAGGTTGTAAGAAGGTTGTAAAGCAAACCATTTAAACTCGCAAAAGAAAGAATGATAAAATGCCATCGATAAGAATAAAAAAGCTAGCGAATAACAGAGATAACTCGTAGCAGAGACAAGACAACTAGATAAAATAAACTCTGAAAGCACACTTACTTCACGTTGTGGATGATTTTTAGCCAAATTCTTCAACCCATATTTATAGACCTCAAGAGCATCCTCTGGCCTGCCATCTAAGAGGAGAGCTTTGCCAGCACGCAAGTATCCCTGGCAGGAGCTGTCAGCCCGGAGGACAGAGGTGAAAAGTGGTACGAACTGACCTTTTCACTTTGCTCTTCAGCAGAAATCATGCATTTCGCATCGCTGACAGCTTCCTTAAACCGGCCCATCTTGCAGTATATTGCAGACCGGCTGTCCATGATTTTTAAATAGTTGGCCTCGACGGCATCTTTCTGTAGCAAAGCCTATAAAATAATAAGTCAGACATCTATTAAAAAAATGCATAACGAACGCATTCCAACAAGATATTCAACCGACCTCTTTGAGCACATCGATGGCTTCTTGATATTTGCCGTTTCTGGCTAGACCCTGAGCGTGCTGGTGGTACTTTTCCGAGGACCCTCGGCCAAAGTTCAGCCTCTTGGTGCTGTCATAGCTAACATTCTGATATGGGGGACCCCCCGAAGCTGCTTTTCGCTTGGCGGCCATTGTAAGGCTACATGGCCATAATTAATAACCTGCCAGTCAGTATCCCAGCTTGCTTTGACAGTGTGATAAAGTGAAACAAGGAAATGCATTGCTGGTACGCGTTAATCACCGCGCTCCATGTGGGCGGTGAAGCTGGGCTGTGGCAGTATGAACATGCGCTAGTGTTGCTAGCGGCCGCTGTTAGTGATGTTTACTTTCTGCTGTTTTGGGCTGTGAGAGAATTCACAGTTATTCCAGAAGTGCTCAGAGACGCCTTTACACGACAATAATCGCCCCAGTGCGCCTCTTGTCCGCCGTTATGGAGTCCCAGAACTTGGAGGCGGCGTCAACTTATATCAACAACCTCCTGCTTGCCCGAGGACTACTGAAGAATGGCAAACCAATCAATTTTGCGCAGCCGGACGACGGCGAGGAAGGTTCAGATGCCACCATGGCGAAAATCATTAACCTGGTCAATGACCTCGTTTTGAGAAGAGACGTTCGTGTTTTTGATGGCCCCGTCTCATAAAGAGAGATATATTGACAAGGATGTAGCGAGAAGCCGAGCACCGCGAGAACTTGGCAAGCACCATACAGAATCTGCGAGTCGCGGAATCACAGCAAGCAGGCGATATAGTACGATTCACTGTGAGAACAGATTTAATTGCATGCGCTGACATATTTTCTACTTTTAGGAAAAATTGAAAGCGAAAAATGCCGAGCTAAAGCGATCCGTTGCCCTTGCCGAAGGCCAACAGCGTGTCTTGAAGCAGAACCTATCCAGCGCAGAGTCGACCGTGCGACAGCTCAAAGAGCAAGCCCAGAAGCTCAAGGCAACAGTTCAACAAGTCCGCGCACAGTGTGCAAATGATGTTCGCAAACGAGATACGGAATTACAAAAGCTGAAGACACATCTGAGCGAGCGACAGCGGGGGAAGCGGGAAGGCTTAGGGGTCACTACAATCAATATAAACCGCACAGCAGAGAGTACTCGTATCCCCGAACCAGACATCAGCAACCCAGGCTATAGTTTGAAACAAGAAACGACAGAATTTCTGACCGAACTCTGCCAGAATCTGAGTGACGAAAACGATACCTTGATTAATCTATCGCGAACGACCATTCTGACTCTTAGAGAGCTACAGGGTATAACCGACTCGCCTGACGGGGACACCTCTCAACTGTACAATCAGGGAGGCGCGGTCAGTGCGGTGCCTACCAATGTCATAGAATTATCCGCGGAAATGGATACCGTACTCGACCACTTGCGAACGTTGTTGACCAATCCATCGTTTGTGCCTCTTGAAGAAGTCGAGCTCCGCGATGAAGAGATCCAACGCCTTCGAGAAGGTTGGGAGAGAATGGAAGTACGTTGGAAGCAGGCGGTTACGATGATGGACGGCTGGCACAAGCGTATTTCAGACGGAGGCGACTCCATTGACATTGACGAACTGCGTAAGGGCATGAGCCTGGATTCGGCACTTGGACGCTCCATCGCGGATTCAAATGAAGAATTACCCGTCTACGACGACGACAATGGATCTGAAGAAATGCAAGACGATGATCAAGAAGAAGACATCGCGGAGCCTCAGGCCAAAATCCAGAAATCCGCGCTCTCCAAGCCTCCTATTCGGGCTTTAGGTGAGAGGAACGGCAATCGAAAATCCAAGTCCAATCGCAAAGTGTCTTTTTATGATGGGGCGATGGATACAGACGCACCAGAACCCAATGAACAAACGGAACAAAAAGACAAAGATGAAACGGTTCCAGTCAAGGCCCACTCGTCCGAAGCAGTCACTCAAAGATCATCCCGCCGACCATCTGCCCAAATTGTAAGTGTTCTATTTTTGCCCGCCCCCGTGATCTATGGACATTAGTTAACAAAAGCCTTCAGGTAAACCGAAAGTCACACTTGTCAATCAAAGATAAGCTAGCCGCTGTCGAAGCTGAAGCAAAAGCGGCAGCAGACGATGCTACCGTGCAAGATACCAAGAAAAGAAGCCGGACTAAACGCGATATCGCTCCTGCAAAGGGCAAAGGCCGTCGACGGAGCACGCTGACAAACGATGAATTAGATAAATTGCTCAGAGTGTCGAAATAAATTAGAGAACCTTGCTAAGTCTTTGCATTTGTCGGATTTTTTTTTCTTTATTCTATTTTATTTGGATGAGTTCTTTGGTTGATACCCTTGGTTTGTTTATGGTGTATGTTTGAAGATTTTCGAGGTAGCAAAAAAGCATTATTCGTGTTTAGGCGCTGGGATGTATCAATTTACACAAATTTGTTGATTAAACTTCTCTTCAGAGTATTCATCGTGCTGGTAGAGAAATCAAGACATAAATCATAAATTCATAGCAAGGTAAATAATGTGGACCAATCATATTGCCCCAGGGCATTCATAGCACGTGACCCGTCCCCGCCAAGACTTGCCGTCGGGCGCGTTCAAGCTCAAAGGCAAACAACTCAACGATCTGCAAGCTCAACAACAAATACTCTGGCCATGTTTTGATGCGTTCGTCGACAGCAGACTTGACGGTAGCGTGTCAGGACTTACATATCACTTGAAATTGGACGAACTGAAACGTTTCTTGCAACATCTCGACCACGCAAACGCCATTGAACTCGATATTTCCTTCGTCGTTTGCGCAACTCAACTCGAATTGATGAGCATAAATCCATGCAATAATTGATTAATCGCCGACGCATAATTATTCGAAATTTTTGACGCTGAAGACACCTTCGTTCCATAACCAGTCAAAATGCCATTCACAGTCCCAGACTCGACTCCTCCTTCGACTCCGGACAAGTCACGAAGTCTCTTTAGCAACCCGTCGACAACGCCTGCAGGCCCGCCGCCACCTTCCTCCTCTGCAGCCTCTTTCAATCCGCATGGAATCGACACCTTCGGTAACTCAAGGATGGGCTCGATTTCGAATCTTAATTTCTCCGAGTCCGCTTTTGGTCAGTCTGCCAACTTTGGAGGGAACGATAGTCTGTTCTCGTCCTTTTCTTCGTCGAAGCTTCCTCCACTGCAGAATACGAAAAGCTCGGTTTTCTCGGGGTCTTTTGGCAACCAGGGGGCCTTTAAGTCTGTGAATGCTACAAATAATTTGAAGGTGCGGAACAGGAAGCCACACGGGTTGAGCCAAATGAGCGCAGCGAGTGAGGATTGGGAAGATGAAGAAGAAGGCGACGAGGAAGAAGAACAGGAGGAAGATGAAGAAGAATATGAAGAATATGAAGACGATGAAGTGGAAGAAGAGTACGAAGACGAAGAAGAAATGGAGGAAGACGACGATGAACAAGAGGACCGAGGAAGTGAGGAAGATATGGAAATGGACGCAACCGGCAATTTAACAGGGTTACAAAGCGAATTTTCAAACTCGATTTTTAGCAAGAGTTTTGGCCCAGGCATTGCCCCTGCCCCTGCACAAAAGAGAATATATTCCAATCCCAGCAATGCCAAACGCGCAAAACTTGACGAACAATGGGCCACGTCATCCCCTACCACTGAAAAAGATGCACCTAGCCCACGGAAAAAGCCATCTCAGTTCCCATCTGTTGCTCGGGATTTAGCCTCACGTGCCAAACCTGCTGCGGTGACAGAACCTGGAGAGGTGGTAATATCGACAAACGAGCATGTTTCTGAACTGCTTGACAGGCTTCAAAGCACAGAACTTAGCGATGCTGATGCCTCCGCTTTGGTTTCTGAAGCAACCGCTGCTTTGACTGATTTATGGGGTGTTGCGTGCGAGAATAAGAGAGAACAGAGCGGTCGATCTAGACCTCCAGACGATTTTGGTCCTGGTCAAAACGCAACAGGTCTCGAAAAGGCTACTGTCCTTGCTTCTCTTTTACTACGTCTGCACCATCCTCCCGTCAAGAACTCTAGCCGCGGCTTCAAATTTCCAGCTGGCCGTAACCCCGTCCAGAGTCTTGTTCTTTCCGCGCCTGGTACCAAAACATTCGTTCCCATCCCTAAAGTCTTGGTCGACTGGCTAAATGAGAACCACCTTGGCTCCATGAATGAAATCGAGGCGTTACAGCAGACCAGCCCTAACCCCACTGCTTCCCCGGATTTCTGGGAAATCGTCCAGGCTGGAGTTCTCCGTGGTCGATTAGGTGATATGGCTGCACTGCTTCGGTCTGCGGATTTCAATTACGCTCGTTCGGCGCTGAATGATGGGTTCTCCCAACCCGGCTTTCGTGGAATGCAGTTACAGAGTGTCCAGAAGGCAGTCAACAAAGTTATTCAGATCCTCGATGGATCTCCCATTAATCGAGATGATGACTGGGAGATAACCGGCTTTGAGTGGGCTGCCTACAGGAAACGAGTTTACTCGGCTCAAGCCGAACTCCAGGAATTTGCCGAAGGCGAGAATGCATCCCAACAGCCAGGCGGTCTTAGATTTGAAGCCTCTCAATTTGGAGTGTCTCAAAACACTGCTCCTGCGCAGTCTGGGTTCTCATTCACACAATCCTTGCGCATGGCAGAAAGCCGGATACCATGGTCAATCTACCAGGGCATCAACAACATCTACGGTGTCATCCTCGGTGAAACGTCGGCGATTATGTCTGTTGCGCAAGACTGGATTGAGTCAACAGTTGGATTAACAACATGGTGGGATGGACAAGAGAACAATAAGATCAGCAATAAAAACTCACGGTCACTTCTTTACACCGGCGCCGCGGAAACAGATACGCCAGATAAATATCTGCAACGACTGAATGATAGTTTTGCAGCCGTCACAGAGGGTGCTGAGGCGAAGTCGCGGCCTAATCCTCTTGATCCACTAGATGTGGGAGTGGCCTGTGTTTTTGAAGGAAATATCATTGGTGCTGTCAAGTTCCTTGAGACGTGGTCATTGTGTATTGCTGCCACTGTTGCGGAGATAGCACATGAGGCCGGATGGTTGGAAGCGTCTACAGGGAATCCGACTTTGCCAGATTTCCTCAACCAGAACGACTTGATGGTACTGTCTTATGTGCAGAATGATAACTCTGTGGCGGACCAACTAAGTAAGGATGGTGTTTTGGAAGCTTATTCAACTGGCCTGAGCTACAGGGACCAGTTTCAATACAATGGAATAACTCGCAAAGGCTGGCAAATGGGATTGGAGGTTCTCAGCAGAATGGACGATACTAATCGGACCAAGGAGAGGGTTTCTGTTCTGCTGGATCAAATTCCTGTCGGAAAGATAGAAGAAGTGGAGCAAGTGATTATTCTATGCGGCGACCTTGGATTCGAGGATGAAGGCCGAAAGATTGCTGCCGTGAGTTGTTCCTTTATCTTTAATTTTGTATGTGTGAAGCCAGACTAACAGTAACAGAACTTCGGAGAACAAATCATAGCAGCTGGCCTGTCAAATGCAGAATGTGACTATGGCCTTGCGATGATCTGTTTTGCGCGAGCCCGTTCTATCCGCAAGGTGAAGGAGATTGCGAACAATCTCATTTCCTACTCCTTACAGCAATCTCGCGCGTGGCCTCCAGATGAGCAACTCGGAGGCCAACTTCGATCGTTGGTAAAGAATCCTAAAGTGTGTCTATCTTCCATCGCCAAATTCGACAGCGAGGCCGCACAGATTTTGCAATTTTATGCTAGTGGCTACGCTACACTGCGTCGATTCTATGATCTTCGCGACGAGCCAGTGTTATCGAAAGACCCCGGACTTCAAGTACGGCCGCTAGCTAGAAAACGAGCTGCAGCTGAGGCCCTGGTCGCAGTGCTTCGAAGCTCTGCTGATAGCATCTATGGCGGTCTTTACGACCCAGAACGAGACTCCGCCGTGCTTGTTGACAATCTATTGGCCCTCTTGGGCGAAGCCATAATTTTTGTCAACCGTAAGCTCTCTCTCCAACGAGACTATAAAAGAACAGTTGCTAATAATATTACAGCAGAAACACCCTCCGTTCTTTCCATTGAACAGCAATCCAACATCCTAGCGGCGATTGAAGACCTTGAAACCGTCACACCACGAGTCTTTGCAGCCGCACAAGAATTCTTCTATGAATGTCTCAACGAATACATATTCGAAAAGACGGGAGAAACGCGCAAATCGTCATCTTCGTCTTCCCCATCACTATCAGCAGGCCTGAAGAAATCGGCGTCTGGCCTGACAGCATCAACCAGCAGTTTCTCCATGATCGATAGCCACATGGCCGACTCATCAATCACAAATAAAACAAACGTCACCACCACTTCAACCACCACATCCGGCGTGATGGTCCCCAAACCGGACACAGCCAAAATATACGCAACCCCGATTCAGAGAGGATGGGATTGGCGTGTTGGCCTTGCTGAGTCGACGGGAGCAGACGAAGTTGAAACGGGAGAAGGGGCAGAGGACGAGATTAAGCCGGACAAGAAGTTGCTTCGTGTATTGAGATTGCGGTTGGCGCAGGGTATGACATGGCGATAGACTTGGATAAAAGCTACAATAGTAATAATATCTTGCACGCATTGGATGAATCGAGGGATAGAGGCATTGGAAACCAGGTGCAGACTTAATCAATCAGACAGGATTTTGTATGAATATGTATTTACCAAAAAGGGGCTGGCTGCCCAGGTGGGCTTGGGTTAATAAAGGCTTAATGTCCATATTACTATTAACTATGGGAACCTAGGTACATGATTCTTTCCAAGGTCGCTAAAGGACGTAAAATGTTTAAAACAAGAAGCCTTAAATATCCAACATATGATAAACAAGTAACTTTTTGATGTAAAGATCAGGACAGCGAGCAATCTGATTTATCAACAAGGAGGTAAGGACAATATTAAATGTGAAAAAGATAAACTAGAGACAAAAGAAAGAAAAGCCAAACAAGTGCGGTATATGCTATGTTTCTGTTGAGAACCATATAGGGTTTCATGGTCTAGTCGGCGTCCGCCATACTGTCATCATCTTCATCTTCATCTTCATCTTCTGGGGGCACATAATCTGGGAGATCCTTTTCGCCACCTAACACACTCTCCACACGCCTCTCAATATTATCGACTAGATATTCTCGAAGCTCCGGGTTGTCCAATCCTTTCAGGTGCTGGATCATATCTACCAGCCCGCTGAGTTTCAGGCAGGTTTCTTTGAGCCCAAGCTCTGGTGAAAGTAGTTTGCTGTGGAGAGGTCGCCATTCTTCATCACTCACTGATTCAACGTCAGGCAGTGGTATATCTTTCCAGAAGTCGGTGTCACAATCATCGTAGTGGATGAGAAGGATCTCGGGGACACCAAATGCACCCAGGAGACTTTGCCATCTCAAGGCCTCAGCGATCGCGCGGTCGAGTTGTTTGAATCTATGCTCAAAATCGGCGGGATTTAGGTCATCGACTTTTGTAGACCCTTCATTTATTATAGCTACAGTCGCAGAAGCCCTAGATTCATATAGGTTCCTTCCGTTTGACAGCCCTTCTTGCAGTAGCCTTGTGTACTTTCGGCTCAATTCTATCAAAATCAGGCGGCGTTCAACATCTCGGTAAACACACTCAGCGTCATCTGCGCCCAAATTCATCAAAAGCGCACCCAAAATATTAGATCCCGCAGGGGCCCCTCGCCCAAAAAAGCACCAGTGAGCCTTGATCAAGGTGCTGAAGTAAGGTGCACATTTAGGCCGGAAGGGCTCGCCACCGGCCTGCTGCTCAGGCTGTCTGCCATTGTCTAGCTCGGAGTCAGGTATAAGGAATCCGATGTCTTGTGTTCTTTCTGGTCCTAGAGAAAGCGGTACGTTGCGCGCAGCACCTTGTTGCTGTTGAAGCTGTTTATCCTGGCTGGCGGTCATACTTGCAGAGCAGATATAGTGATACCTAGTGCAGCGATCACATTTTTCACGGGGCCAGGAGCGATCGATGGGAAGACACTTTATCCAGCAATATTAGTACCAAGATGTATAGCTCACTATGAAGCGATCAAGCATATCTATACCTTTTTTTTGTCTTTTCGACATCGGCTGCACTTCAAATAGTGCAGCCGCTTCGGGACTTCAGCACTTCCCATATCCATTAGGATGTACTATCGCTGCCCCTCTATATCATGAAACTGGGAAAAGGATAGAAGTTGCGTTGTATAGCAAATATTAGTGGTTCATAAAAATGGCAGAGTACTCCCCAGGCGCGTGGCAAGACGCTGAGTAGATGCTGGATGACCTGAGAATACTGGATTCTTCGCCCCTTTTAAATGATTTAGGCATTTTTTGCCCAATACCCTTGATCGCAGCTATCGCAGATTTTCCCAATGTATCGCAGTCACACTTGTTGCAATTCGCAGTCGCAGTCGCAGTCGCAGTCGCAGTCGCAGTCGCAGTCGCAGATGGTGGTCACTGCAGTCGGTCTAGCGGTCAACATGTACCCCTGTCATCTTGCTCGCATAGGTGTCTGATTGGACATCCGAAACTATACTCAGCCTTGCCTTAAAACACTTTTGGGGATAGTGTCATGTAGGCGCTAGAACCGTTCCGACTTCCCATCCTACGCCGGGTAGCCTTGTTTCATGATGATGCAATAGACTGCAGGCTCGGTGCTCATCTGCTTGAGGACGGATACCTGTTTGGAGTCATGCACTGCGGTATGGCCAATAGATCAAGGACCTAGGGCTATTTGTTGATTGGAGTGACTGGAAGAACCATTGGCAGCACTACTAGTAGAATCGCTGAGTAATGATTTGACTTGACTCTTAGAACCTTTTTGGGTCAAATAGTAAACCATCACTATGAATATAAAAAAACCCGAACTAGGTTCAAAACTAGACATTCATTATTTTGTGATTCTAGTCTTGGTCATATCAATTATTCAAGTCCTTGATAGTCTGTTGGGCTTCTTTCCATATTGTTTTTGATAGTCTGAATACCCGTTTTGTATGAATATGTATTTACAAAAGGGGTTTACCCCGATTTCTTCTCCACGATTCTTTCAACTCCATGGAAACCGAATTGCAAGGAACTGTTAGATATAGACTTTGCTCACCCCTATCTATATAGTCCAAATTGTATTCGATGACTAATCAGTCGAAATGCATATTCGGACATCCAAAGCTATTCGGGGCTTGTTCTTACATTCTATCTCTTTCATTCTCGCCTAAAAGCCGGAGGATTGATTGCCACCATATCATTATCATAATATTCTGTGAAAGTCTGCGAGACTATGCCTCATCGTGTGCAAGCAAAGTGATTCTCAATGCAGGTGGCTGGCATACCAGTTGCCGATTTTGGGTACCTTCTAGGAAGTATTTTTGAAAATAGGCAAGGCAGATTTTAATGACTGGGCGTAGTCAAAGGCGGCCACGGTTTTGCCTGTACTATATATAGCCATTTCCGGTCTTTCTTTCCTTATCAGCCTCACGAGGCTGAAAGCACGCCCGGTACAGCCTCGTCACTCAGTGCTCTACGTATATATTTTGGCGAGACCCTCGTTCTGACATAGGTGGATAACCTTGTAAGTAAGCGAGAGAAAATGAGCCAGCGAAAACTAGACTATGACGCCTACACAGTAGGTTGGGTATGCAGTCTGGATTGCGAGTTGAACGCAGCTCGAGCCCTACTAGATGAGGAAGATGAACCGCTTGACTCGGCACCAAATGATGACAACCTGTACCTCTTGGGTCGGATAGGAAACAACAACGTTGTGATTGCCTTCCCGGATGTGTATGGCACGACCTCTATTGCACAGGCGGTCACAAACCTGGTTCGTACGTTTCCTAAGATCCGATTTGGGCTGATGGTCGGAGTGGGCGGAGGCGCGCCACATCCGGATCGAGATATTCGCCTGGGTGATGTGGTCGTTAGCGAGCCCAAGGGAAGTCATGGTAAATCAAGATTAACCTGGCCTGCAATTGTTCATTAAGCTAAATGGTGTTAATAGGCGGGGTCCTCAACTATGATATGGGCAAGTGGAAGAACGACACGGAATTCTCGATCGAATCGCATTTGAATTCTCCTCCTGCCGTTCTGCTTCAGGGCATGAGACGACTCCGACTAGAACAAGAATTCCGCAGGGGAAGGATGACTCAATATATACGAGAGGCAGTGGATGTTCTCCGATCGCTTCCAGGCGCCACTGACCCTTTATTTCCCGGTCGTGGTCAAGACCGGCTTTTCAAACCAAACTATGACCACGTAAGTGGCCTTGGATGTAACGGATGCGATCATGATCAAGTAGTTGGTCGACTTCCACGAGCTTCGGACGCCCCAGTCGTACACTATGGGCTCATTGCCAGTGGGAATGCCGTGATTCGATCCGCCAAGTTTCGAGATCGCTTACGGGATGCCTGGGATGTCCTGTGTTTCGAGATGGAGGCAGCTGGCCTGATGAATCGTTTCCCATGCATTGTGATACGCGGTATCTGCGATTATTCTGATGGACACAAATCTAAGATTTGGCAGCCTTACGCGGCAATTGCTGCGGCTGCTTATGCAAAGGACCTTCTGGGGATCCTTGGACCGGAGCAAGTGACTAGAACAGAGGTTGCAACCAACATCCTCCAAGATGGTATAAGCTCAATCATGTTATAATGTATATTCAGGGCGCTAACTGTAATCGCTAGTCTTCACGACGCTTGACCAAGTGGACGAAAACGTCCAAAAGATAATCAAGACCGTCAGTGACGCCTACAACACTCAGGTTCTCAACTGGCTGAGTCCCCTGGATTATCAAAGCCAGCAGAGCGACATCTTTTCCCATCGCGAGGAAAGAACAGGCCAGTGGCTTCTTGAGACCGAACAGTTTCAACAATGGCAGGAAGGACCCAAAACGTCTCTCCTTTGTCATGGCATACCTGGCGCAGGGAAGACTATCATGACATCTATTGTCATTGATCATCTTCAACGAGAGCTGCGCCAACCTAGTGGGGTTGGGCTGGCCTATATGTACTGCAACTACAGGCGTCAGAATGAGCAGACTTTTATTGGCCTTCTGACGAGCCTCCTCAAACAGCTTTGTTGGGAGAAAGACACTCTCCCCGAATGCGTCAAGGAAGCATACGAAATGCACAAGGCAAAAAGCACAGGACCATCGATAAATGAGCTCCTGCAGCTATTGCATACTGTTATTACTAGCTACCACAAGGTGTACATCGTCATTGACGCGGTAGACGAGATCAATACGTCTGATGGAACCTGCCGAATGTTTTTATCAGCGCTGTTTGGGCTACAAGAGAGCGCAGGCATTCTGATATTTGCGACCTCCCGGTTCAACGCTGATATTTCAAGAATGTTTCGAAATAAACAAAGTAGCTTGTTGGAGATTCGCGCGCTGGATGATGACATTCGGAGTTTTGTCGAAGCCCAATTCGTACAAATGCAGCCATTCGTATATGAGAACTCTACTTTGAGGAGTCAAATCAAGGAAGGCATTGTGAAGGCAGTTGGCGGAGTGTACGTAACCTTGGTCTTCTAAAGTGCTCGCATGCTTTATCATTCCTTGAATTCTTTATAAGCTAAATACTATACACTCAGGTTCCTGCTTGCGAAATTCCATCTGGACTCGCTGAGAGACAAGGTCACCCGCACCGAAGTACGAAATGCTTTGGAAACCTTTCCAAGGGGGTCGAACGCCTATGATAAAATGTATGCAGATGCAATGGCACGAATCGAAGGTCAGACGGAAGGTCACAGGGCCTTGGCCATGCAAGCTCTCCAATGGATTGTTTGCACTCAACGACCCTTGACGACGCTCGAACTGCAGCATGCGTTGGCTGTGGGAACCAATAAAGGGGCGTTTGAGAAGGATGATATTCCTGACCTGGACGTAATCATAGCCGCGTGTTCTGGAATAGTCACTGTGGACGAAAAGAGCAACGTCATCCGACTAGTTCACTTCACTGCGCAGGAATACTTCGATCAAAACTGGAAACATTGGTTCCCTCGCGCTCATTCCGAGATTGCTGCTGTGTGCCTCACGTATATTTCGCTAGGAAAGGAATACTTGGCGCAAAACCATCTGGATGACATGACCCCGGACCTGCTGTTTGAGTATTCCTGCAGATACTGTGGCTATCATGGAAGGGAACAACCAGAAGAAAGTTTACCACTATTAAAGGTTCTAGAAGATCAATCCAAAGCATCCGCCATCGGAAACTATCACACCATTCGCTGCCTATGTGGCGGCACATGCAGAGACTCGCGTCCGAATAATGCCACTGGACTCCATATCGCAGCGTACTTTGGTTTTCACAAATTATCAAGCTCATTGATTAGAGGCGGAATTAAGTACGATGTTCAAGATTCATTTGGCATGACGCCGCTGGCGTGGGCAGCAGCGGGCAATAGCCATGCAGTCGCAGAGGTGCTACTAGAATTTGGTGCAAATCCCAATAAGCCGGACTGTGCCGGACGCACACCACTTACATGGGCAGCTGGTCTTGGCCATGAGACTATGGTCAAACTCTTACACTCGAAAGGCGCAAATGTAGGTATTGCGGATAATAAAGGCAGGACGGCTCTGGCATGGGCTATACATAATGGCCATACATCTACACACGATGTCTTGATTAGACTGGTGATTCTGAGAAACAGCCCTTATGATAGCATACCTCACCAGGAGCTGGGCATTATAATGAGGGGTGCCATTAAGCATGGGTATACCGACATTATCGACAACCTTATTAATGCTGATAGCATGGATAGACGGCCCGTTTTACTCGCTGCCGCGCGCAATGGCCATCTAGATATTGTGCAACGTCTATTTCAGATGGGAATCGACGCCAACCATCGGGAAAAGAACTGGGGACGTTCGCCAATATCACAGGCGGCAGAATATGACCGTCCAGACGTTGTTCAGTTCCTGTTAAAACACAACGTTGATCCCAACATGCGGGATATAAATGGAATCAGAAATGGCCAGGGTAATGAAGGCGAGACTGCACTCATGTGGACAGCAAAGTGTGCTTCTGAAAAATCTTGTCGTGTCTTGCTAGAGCATGGCGCCGACCCCAATTTGCAAGCGAAGGACGGACAATCGGCGTTGATCTGGGCAGCACGCACTGGACACGAGCGAGAAGCCAGACTGATTATTAAACACGGTGCAGATCCCGACCTACGTGACCAATTTGGTCGCCATGCACTATCTTTTGCAGCGGAGGCCGGGCACGAACCAATTGTGCGTCTGCTGCTCGAGGAAACGTCTACTGATATTAATGCCCAGGGAACCAAGGGGAGAACGGCTTTGATCTGGGCAGCATTGACTGGACACGAGCGAGAAGCCAGACTTATTATTGAGCACGGTGCAGATCCTAACCTACGCGACGAATGGGGTCGTCATGCACTATCTTTTGCAGTGGAAGCCGGGCACAAGTCAATCGTGCGTCTGCTGCTCGAGGAAACGTCTACTGATATTAACGCCCAGGGAACCAAGGGGAGAACGGCTTTGATTTGGGCCGCCATCAAGGGCCGTCCTCATACTACCGAGTTTCTTCTCCACAAAGGGGCCGATGCTCAACTCAAAGATTTATCAAATCGGACTGCACTGTGGTGGGCGATGGAAAACAATCATGAGGCTGTGGTGCGGGTTTTACAGCAACACGAACAGAAATAGTAGCCATGGAAGAGCCTGGCACAGAACCTTCAGGGATTGAAATTGAGTTGTTATGCTCAAACAATGTCATAATGAACTCATAAGGATTAGCAGCGAGGGGTTTACTCGGGATAGGTTCGGATTCACTCGTTTATAGATCTTCTTCTTCTGCACGATTGTTTTTAGAAATTCTAGAATGATAGATTCCTTTTTCAACTCCATGTTAACATCAAATTAATTTTTGTAAACCTCGGAACGTAGCAGCAGAGCTTGATCGGTTATAAGAGTGCTTGATGGTCTGTCAGGCATGTTGATGGTGTCAATACCTAGCGAATCCAAACTCCGGAACATCGCGAGAGAATAGGATGCTTGAACGAGTCTGATAGCATGACATCTTTTTACATCAAAAGCTGTCGGCATCATTCCAGACCTAAGGAGAGTCACATGAGAAGAGACAATGATACATGCTGTTACTGTCGAAGAGCGCAACCCACCGCCTTCCAAGCCCCAATTTCATGATGATCTCAGATACTCAAGACCACAACGGAATTCGAGTTCGCACACGTCTCGGTTCACGAATCCACAACGGAAATAGAATGGACTTCCAAGGACTGGTTTTCCTCATTGCTCTTCGACTCATCGTCAATTAGACTAGCACCCGCGCTGGGCGACGCGATGGCGGACCAGATCTAGACGATGCCGTTAAACTAGGAAATGTGCTCGAGAGGGCTTCAGTAAATGCCTCATAGCAAGGTTGTATCGTATACCTGGTTATGTCACAATAAGTCAGCTGTGCTGAAAAAGAAAGTCCAGCTCTCTTACCTATGCCTCACTCTGAGATGATGCCAGCTTACATTTTTCAAAATCACTCACTTCATGATCCCTCTTCTCCTCGAACTAGCAGGCCCGCGTCGACCTTTCGTAGAAACATACCCACGGAGGATTAAAGCACACGGCCTGACCACACCCCAGCTGACCAATATCGACCTAAGCGAGGGTGCATATAGACCTAGCAATCGACAGGGATTAGGAGTCATTTTTCAGTTCAGCTAGCATCTGTTCATCCGCCTGAACTCAAACGGCTATCTCCGGGTATCCATCCACCTGGGTATAGCAAGATTAGAGTGCGTCCATGCCCAGCTGATAAACAGGGCCAAGGCTCTGTCAGGGGGAGGGGGGTCTGTGTACAGAGTACGTACCTAGAGCTAAGCGAAGAGCCATCACATCGGGTTGAAGTTTAGGCTTGTGGAGCAAGACATCCATGCGAGGAGGCTAGCTAGGTGCTTGTGTAACGTTTTTGTCAATGCACTTGCTAAACGAACTAACCAGGTACCCACGCTAGGTGCATGGATAGTTTATTGATGGACCACAAGGCAGATTCACTAGGTTAACAGGAAGTCAGCCCCATGGCCCATTGTGCTGGGTCCTTAAGAGGCTGGTGTTATAGGCATAGGTGTATATCAGCTTGTATAACTAAGAGCCGGGCTGATACCTAGGTACTAATTAGTACCTGGAAGGAACAAGCCACGCGTGTTCCAGACCGCAGGCTCCGTAGTTTTGAAACATGAGCCTTCACGATTCAGCGCGCGGTGATCATGTCTGAATATGGCTGCAGATAGTTGCCATATGGATAGATAGATCGTAGTACTAGTACGAACGGTCAGACAGCTAGGGGGATGGAAAAAGAAAAGAAAACTTGAAACATTACTCGGTCCCGCCGGGGGCTGCCTGGGTAATGTGATTAATTGTATTTTGGTATAGACTAGGTGCTTGGTGCGTGCTATCCAGGTAGGTATGTATGCGATTGGCGTAAATAACTGCTTGGTTTTATGATCACTTCTTGAATAGTAAGCCACAGCAGTGCATAGATTTGAATAGCATTAAATTACCATCAGATTTGTCACTCTACCGAGATGTAATTGAGCATGACAAATCTATGTACTTAGCAATACCATCATTCTCCTCTCTTTCTTTCTTTTCTTTTCTTTTCCATTCCCATTCAAAGTGGCTTGCTCGTCTCGAGGCCATTTCGGTATAGATAGCCAGCAGCCTAGAACCAACGCTACACATCCTTAGCCTCAGCCTCAACTCGGGCAATTTATCAATTGACACAACAATTGACCACTCGGAGCGCCCATAAAAAAGAAAACAGCCGATGATCTCGGCGAAATCCACCAATAACTTTTAGCCTGGGTTCGTACGTAAAAACCAAATAACGGTGAACAAGAAACAAGCAATCAACATATTTAAATCCATATACGTACGTAGTAATATTCAATATTGAAATATAGACCAGTTAAAAGAGTGAATTTCAATAAACGCTCACCGCATGGTCGTCATCTGGCCACGCTGATTGGTCGAATACAAGGTTAGGGCAGAGCCGGACTGTGGCTGAGACGTGCCATTTTTGCCGTTTTGGGTAAGGCGAGTGCAGGTAGATGCATGTTTTAGTGGGTTTCGTAGGGCTGACCTTTTGCTCACCGTCTTCTGCTCTAATTGCGATTTCGTGAATGGATTCATTTTATGCTGGTTAATCTTGCATTGAAGTGCTACTCTGTGGGTATGATGTTGTATGTATGCTACCTAGGTACATGTACTAGTCTTTACGACAGCTTACAATGTATGTAAATAATTATTAATTAACACATGTTTTATCGCTATATTCAATTGCAGTGCTCCAGCTGTCAATTGATTATTAAATAATAATATAGACATACTATAATAATCGACGCACGTGATCGAACTCGTATGCGAATTCAAGGTATGACGCAATTGGCGAAGGACGTTGAACCGGACTATTCTTATTTTGTTTCAATGCAGAATTATTAATACGTACGTACGTATAGTTAACTAGTTAAATATTCGATACTTAGTAAGCAGTAAGCTTGCCTTGTCATTGAGGCACCAACCTTACAAATGCATTTCTATATTAATACTGGACTGCATACTATAACCAAGACATGGCCGAGGCTTGATCTCACTGAGCCACCTTATCGCGGATAAACAAAAATACAGGGCACATATCAGCTGACTTGGAGCGCTAAGTGGGGACGTTTTTCTTTTTATAACATGCTTATTACGTAGGCATCAATTAATATTTTAATATGTAATCTCATGCAATAAGAAAAACTGTTTTTGGTTTGTTTGTTTGAAAAACCTCTGTTTCATGTCGATGTGCTTTGATCATGAGGCATTTCTTGTCGTATATTGCCGATCTGACAATTGGACGTAAACATTGGAAAGAATTTCAGAGCAAATATGTAATACAAGTCAATTAACAAAATACGACGTAGTACAATAATCCCAATTGGTACGCTATAACTATTATAGTAATATTAACATATAAAATATGTACGGCTAATTAAGCTGGCCGGCTGCTCAGCCACACTAGACGCCCGTGGCTGCAGTGCTCGGTTCCATATCCAACAACTGATCAGACATATATTATTTGGCGATATTGATAATCAATTAGTTCTTATATTTATTATTAGCAACTTGGCCAGTTAAGATTATTATGGTCAGCATCGTATCTTCGGGCTGGCCGGCCTCTGTACAGTACATGTAAGTTGTAACTAAACATAGAAAATCTTAGTAACGGAGGGGGCCGTGGCGATTATCTTCGCGAATCTTACTGAATACCGAATACGAATATTCAATTGCTATCAGATGATGATGATCACATTGTAGTCTATAGAATTCCTGTTCTTTTTTTGTTTCTTGTGTTCGCTTCGTCTAATTTCATGTTTTATTAGTTGACAAAATAAGAATGTATCTGCATGCAGCCCGTATACACAGACTGCCAGACAGACATGTCTCTGCATCAACGGCTCTGCAAGGATGCTGCAACTCTAGCTGAACTGGCGCTCTGGTTCGTACATGGGCAAATCAGGAACTGTTCGCTTGTGGGCGACTAATGCAGGTGAGATGTGGCTAGTGAGCCTGGATTCCCAGTTTTCGGGATCCACGGCCCCTTGCCCGTGAGTCATATTATTCGACTTTGATGTATTCTTATGACTCTGGTCACTGAGTTACTCTGTTTAGCAGTAGCTGCGATCCTTCCATGCGCGGCTCCGATGGAGTCAGTTTTTTAGCCCGTTTTGAAACGTTTTGTAAGATCTAGTTAGCAACGATGCAAATCGGACCATATGTGGCCTGCATCACAAGACCTAGACAAAATATTACTCATGGTCTGTCTCTGACTCTCTGTCTCTGTCTCATTGTAGTTTAGCTGCTCGAACCCGGTATTGTGGATAGGCCCCTGCGGAGTTCAACTCAACGTGCCAATCCAGCTGAAAAAACGAGCCCAGGCGCACGCCCCCCGGGGCCTAGCAAGCCAAGCCAGTGCCCTGTTTCTTTGTCTTTTTGGTTTAGCATTGGGGAGAATGGACAGGGCGGTGGAAGCTGTCAGAATTAGCGAGCCTGTAAGTGCCGAGTAGATACGTGCGTACGGAGTATACAGTAGAGTATCGTGGCAAAGACTCAGCCTCGGAGCTGCGAGGAACATTCCGTGGATTCCGTCCTAAGAAAAGCAGCAGCCCTAAGTCTAAGGCAGCGAGGCTGGTGACCTGCCGCTAAGCCTATCGTGGACGGCCAGCGGCCCACGCTAGCTGTGTTGGGGCTAGCGCGGCTGGCTAGCTGTTCCTTCCTCTTTGACTTTCAAGGTTCCATCATCCCACGCAACGACGAGTTGTTCCAACGTCCAACGTCTGACTCACTGGCTGGCTGGCTGGCTGGTGGGCGCAATGCGCGGTTATTCTTCTGCCTCACCGCGAAAATAAGCGAGACAAATCGAAAAAGAAAAGAGAAACAAATCAATTCGCTCAGTCCACGCTGGTCCGACTCCGGAGCGAATTCCGTCCCGCTACCCTAGTCCCCAGTAGCTCGCGCGACACGAAAAATGACATCGTCTGCCTGCCAGGTCCACCGTCATACGGGATGGTATGCGATACTGTACGGGATACGGGGTGGGTGGGGAACGTTGCTTGCATTAGCTCAACTGCCCGTGCATCCCTAGTCCTAAGCCAAGTCCTTTGGCTGCTGCGGTCATCATCATCATCATGTTCTATGCTTGTTGCTGCCTCCGCTGAGTCCAGATTATTCATAATTACCTTACCAAAACCGTGCTTCTGCTCGCCTCGCTAGCTCGCTGTCCGAGCTACCGGTTCGGGATCCGCTCGCTCGCTCGTTATTTCTTTTCTTCAGTCTGCAATGGGTCCTGGCCGTTTCGTTTCTCGGCTGGTCCCGCGCAGATGGAACCCTCGTGGCTGATGCCCTGCTCGCTCTTAATATATAATCATCCGATTGTGCCCGCCTGTCTTTGAGATCTCCAGACACAAACCATAAATACATCCACTTCTCTCCACAAGCAGTCATTTAAACCCATCCTCTCTTTACTTAGCAGCAAGCCAAGACTGTCTTTCTTTGATCCTCTTATTCGTTGCTTCGTTTTTGCTCTTGCACCTTTGTTTGGCAGCGCTCTCTATCTAATTTCTCTCTCTTTGTCTTGCATCATCAGCGTCATTGGCATCTGTGCAACCATACACATACACATATATATACCACGCTCACCTGCCTTGTTCCAAGACGTTTCACGGTTCAACCTCTGTCAAACCATAATCCCTCACAGCATTCTATCTGTCTACCAACAGTCCACCATTAATAATGTGTTACCAAGTGGTTGAACGATACTCTGTGTGCCGCTGTCTCTACTACCAGCATTCCGTGGACCCATGCCAAGCTTTCGGACAACGGCATCATACTGTTCAAGAAAAAACGGTCCTCGTGGGCTATGCTTGTCCCGCACATTCGACTCGACAAGGCGGCAGCAATTCACACAATAATCCCAAGGGCTACCGGTAAGCGGTATGTGTAATCATGGGATTATACTGCGGCCAAATGGTCAGCTCCAAAAAAGAAGACTGGGACGAGCATGGGCATGGGCATGGACATAGGAACCTTCCTTTCGTTTTTCGAGGTGCCGGACACTTCGCTTTATTTGATTTCGATTCTCGGCAATTACACAGTTGACATGTCAACTCTCATCAGCATGACGGATTTTGAGCAAACTCAAGGTGGCAAGCAACGCTGAAGCCATCCCATCTAAGCTTGACTCCCAGGCGGATCAGGTGTGGGGAGGATGGACACAAGGCAGCATTAATTTTGACGGAGCTTTGCGCTTACGATATTTACGCAGTCAGTCATGCGTCTGGGGTCACGAGACGAGCCATGCATGAATAACGATCGGCGTCGATGTACTTGCACAATTTTATGTTCTCGTTTCCCGCTCTTTTGATTTTGCATAATCGGGGTTCACGGGTTTGTTTTCAGTTCTAGACGGCTTGCTGCATTTGTGGCGTTATCTTTTTTTTTATCTTTTCTTGTTGAATTTCTGACAATTTCGGGTCTGTTTACTTAAGCGGCATATACTGTACTGATTTTTTTGTCTTGTCCTCTTGTTTTGTGCTTGCGAGAATCAGAACTGGCTTTTGATTACGTCTGTTTATTGGGAGGTACCTTTGCTGGGCAAGGGATATCCCATATCAGACCTTCATTGAGTCTATTTTCTGTCTCTGCATACATACCTCTGGATGACCGGAATGCCAGGCGTACTCCAGCCATCCATCCACTCACTTCAGCTCTCCACGGATTATGCACTTGAACTGGTTTTTCAGGTGCTGTTATTTCTGGATTCGGCTTTCGAGTTGTCTCAACGAGCTAGACTCTAATATAACAACGAAGGAATCTACGATAGGAGGGCTGATGGTGGGATCGGTATCTTGCGAGACACGAGACTGACTCACTCTGAGATGATAAACGTCTAGCGCGTTCGTCGAAAGCAGTTGATGGCACGGAAATGGACTAATCAAGATGGACCCTGGAGGTTTGGTCTTTTTGTCTTGTTTCTTGCTACCATAGCTTGGGTACGTCCGCCATTCGTATGTCGGTCAGATCAATGATGCATTGCTGGGAAATGCTATGTATTATTTTATATATAAATATGTATTTTTAAAACAAATGACCAAAAAAAGAGGAAAATGGAATATATTATTACTTATTCATTTGTGCAAATACACTAGATACAGCATGAATAGATTAGCATGGATATTCCGATATGCCAAGGCAATCTTCAAAATCTTTCCTATTCTGGCAATTGTCTGCCTATCTAGGCAGTTTTCAAGGTTGGTACGGCAGCGAAGGCTGGCATGGTGTATTAGGGTTCTATCTACGACCAATCCCGAACTTATATATATATATATTAGGAATTAAAAGAGAAAATATTTAAAGGTCAAGTGACTGATTATCTTAATTTTTTTTGAGGATATCTAATTATCTAGTTACATGCCTCTAGATTCAGACATCGCCGTCGGTAAAACAATCACTATGACAAAGGGGAAGAAGTCTGCTAGGCTGGTTTCATATTCTTTGCTTTCCGTTGAAATAAATATGTGACCACAGCAGAATTTGCCTCTCTTTCTCCTTATTTAGACAAGTAGATTAAGAAGAAAGATGGAATCCATGTGACTCGGCAGCTGTGTTATCCGTCCGTCCATCCATCGGCGTCCCCTCATCGAAGCGAGACCAGCTCGGATTCGTTGGTGGTGATGGATTTCGTTTCTGACATAGCTGGTTCATGGAGTTGTTGTCGGTAGATTAATAATTATTAATAATAATATCGATTTGATGATTTCTTTTTTGTCCGTTGTTTCAAATTTTTTTGTCCTTTTTTGATTCTTTTTGTTGTTTCTTTTCCTCCTTGTTTTTTTCCCATTTCTGAAATAATTGTCGTTAAAAATTGTATAATGTTCGAAGAATAATTGAATCATGACTGCGTAATTGCGTTCGTTCGTTCCCGCGCGGATTCGAGGTAGGTATCAAGCATTGAATGACCCTTTATATCTCTCTAGAATTGCGATTTGTAGTGTCAAAAGAAGGAGTGTGAACATGAGGCATACATAGTATATGTCCTCAAAACGAACTGTGCACAAAAAATACAAAGAAAAGCGTTGCTTTTCTTTCCTTCTTCATCGGCGAACCACAATACCCTGACGGCGAGCACCGCGGCGAGCAGCACGGTATTCACTGTCAGACTCAGACTCGGAGGAGCAGTCGCTACCATCTGAAGAGTCGGAGTAGCCGCATCGGCTGCCACCGCAGTCAAGCTTGACGCGCTCACCCTTGCGTGTGATTCCGTAGCGTTCACAGCGGCAAGTGGTAGAGGCAGGGTCGCTGAGAGATGACAGCGAGGAAGGCGAGGTGCTGTCGGTGCGCGAAGAGACAGATGATCCTGCCGAGCTGGGTGGGCTGCTGGAGACGGAGTCGTAGTCGGACAGACGCGAGTGCGAGAATCGGTCTGTGAGCTCGTCGACAGTCGGGAAGAAAGTTTCTTCGCGGATGCCGCGCGAGGCGTAGGGCTTGGAGGGCTTGGGGTGCTGGATCTTGGAGGGCGAGAGAGCACGGCCCTTGGGGATTTCGACTGACTCGCGGCGAGTGTGGCTTGAGCGGCTGGACTTGGAGGAGTGGTGGGTGCCACTGCCACCGCCAGGAACATCGAGGACGTTGAGCTTGCGGCCGGTTGTCGGTTCAACGGTGTATTCGACAGCGGGGTCGTGAGAGACGTGGTATCCATCCATGATGTAGTAGTACCAGTATCGGCCACCGAGTTGCAAGACCGAGGTCTGGAAGCGGAATTTGCCATTCCATGCTCCTGACTTGGAAGAATCCTTGGATAGGGGAAGTTGGCGAGAGTAGTTGTCCCAGGATCCGACCAAGTGTACCGTCTTGACGCTTCGGGAAGTGCGAAGAGAGAAGTTTAGTTGAACAGCGGCCATGTTGTATTGATATATCGAACAGAATAAATTATTAGATTAAGCCAGTAAGGATAATATAGATAGTCGTGAAGAAAAAATTCCGTTTAGGAGTTGGTTGCAGAGCTTCTTTTGATGGGGATGATTCCTCAGAAGTTTGTGAAAGATGTATCGATGACTGATTGCTTGGAATCCAGCGTGACGGTATACCAATCAATCAATGATGATGTCGATCCGAAAATTTTCGACAATATTAAACGTAACTGCGTTTTCACAATGGAAGTAATAAAAAAAGGCGGATCGAAAATGAAGCAAAGATAGAATAGATCTGAGCAAGAAAGAGCTGCACAACGCAATTGTCGACCGGCGACAAGAAGCTTGTAATGTTGTAAAGGTTGTCTAGTTTTCAAAGTTGCCCAAGTGCAACGTAACAAAAAAGGATATACTTGATTAAATTTAGCGAGCACAGCTCGTTATTCCTTTGGGGGGATTGGGGTTGAAGGAAGTAAAAGAATTTTAAAAAAGAATATGTTGGGCAAGAAACACGACGAGAAACAAGTGCAGCCAGTGCAACTTGGGTACTTTGAAAACTAAGGGCAGCTCAGCAAAGGGGAAAGCTTGCTGAAGAAAAGAAAGAAGGGAAAAAAAGAAGGAAAAGTAAACAGGGAGAGGCGCCCAGTTTTATGTTGTATGGGTTCCGGGCTGCGGGGGGGTGGGTGACCAGCATCCGACCAAACAACCAGGCCATGTATGACTGGGGTGTATGATTCACATGGTCATGGCTTCTAGATTTGGCTCAACTAGGGCCGTACCTAGAATAGTTACGGAGTACATAGGTGGTAGTACGGGACAAAGACGATTGTCTACTGGATGGAGGCCTTGCATCGTCAAATGACGGCCGCTGGCTTTGCATGGGCGGGGGCCTAGCGTTGCTCTGCAGGAAAAGGACAAGAAGTGAAAAAAAGATAAACACGAGTCGTTGCCTGCAGCAAATCCGGCATGTATCCAATGAGCAAAGAGGGGTAAGTGTGATGCGCGCGTAACCATCGAAGATGATTGGAGTTAAATCTGCCATTTTGGGTTGTAGCCCGTGCGGCTCGGATCGAGTGGGAATTTTCCCATTGTCTTTTCTAAGAATAGAACCCTACCTTCGAAAGCTGGACCAATGATAATCGCTGATTGGGAAAGGGTGACATGCATTATTATGCCATATGCACGTCGTGCGTCCTGTGCACGCGGTTCTGGCCAATGGGAGGCCATATGTTAGCGCCGGGCTACCCTCCATCACAATTTAGGGTTGCCTCGTTTGGACCACTCACAGCGCTGTATTCGCTATTCGCACTTCTTTGAATCCGGCACTAGACTTTCCTTATTTGGTCAATTGCATCGTACATCAAAGCATAACATATGAAATAATAAATGCCGTGTCTCTTCGTAAAGTGACCTACCTACCTACGGCACCTGCGGGCGAATCCTCTTCCTGAAGAAAAAAAAAAGCCCGATAGAAATCAAGCATGATCCCTGAAGAATTGACGGTCAGCTGGTTCCATGCATGCGAGATCTTCGATAAACAAGAAAATTGCCGTCCTTGACCCGATCCATTCACGTCATGCTGGAGCAATATGAAGTGGCGTCCGACCTTAATCCATATGCATTTCGTATAGCTACGCACTAGCTAGATTGATAAGTTGGCAGATATCAATTTGAGAGCTAAATAGCATACACTGAAAATATTTTGCATTCTTCTAGCAAGTAAAAGTACAAAGTGCCTGGCTAGTATAAGCCACATATTTCTCCAAATCGACCGAACCAGGTGGATATAATTTTGTTCTTCTGCCCGGTATTTCCTCTCTATTTAAAACGCGGATTTTTTTTTCGTATTATTAACAAACGGCAACATAACCGATAAACGCGAGTTTCTCTCCCAGCCTATCTCGCTCTCCAGCTCCGCACGAAAAAGCAAGATACATAGATAAAGAATAAAAGGTAAGAAGATTAAAAGGTGGTTAAAAGAAAACCGCTATACGCCTTGAGAATGCCAAGTATGTCATGTAAGAGAAACACGTGAAGAAATATCCTAAATGCAACGCCGGTTCTTGCGCTAGCGGGGATTTTCGGTGAAGATTGATCGAATTTACCGCACAGACACACCGGACCGATCAGTAAACATGCGTGCTGCAATGTTCATAGCGGCGAGTTCCTGGAAAAGCAACTTAGCCGCATACGGAATGTGCACTTGGGAAATGCGGTGCTTGTTGTTGCATAGTCGGCACTCGAAGAGTCCTTTCTTGAGTTTTCTGCAGATATAACAGTCAGCATTATAATGTAGACCTAGGTCAAAAAAGGCAATCAACTTACGCAATCGGTGTCATCAAACCGCAGTCGTCGCAAATATGAACACGGAATGGATCAGACACATCGAAAAGACGTTCCTTCAAAAATGAACTTGCACCGTGCGCAATCATACAATCGCGCTCCATCTCTCCGAAACGCAGACCACCATCACGAGCACGACCTTCAACAGGCTGCCTGGTCAAAATTTGTGTAGGGCCACGGGCACGAGCGTGGATCTTATCATCCACCATGTGTCGAAGACGCTGGTAGTATGTGGGCCCCAAAAACACTTGGGCCTTGAGCTTCTTGCCAGTATGGCCGTTGTACATCACCTCAAAACCACGTGACTGGTAGCCGTGCTCTCGTAACAAACGAGAAACGGAGTCGACCGTGACATCAGTGAATGGTGTCGCATCACCTTCGAATCCACGGAGGGACGAGACCTTGCTGAGTTGACACTCGATCAAGTGCGCAATTGTCATACGAGAAGGAATGGCATGGGGGTTGATAATCAGATCCGGCACGACACCCTCTCGAGTAAAAGGCATATCTTCGTGACGATAGGTGATACCAATGGTACCCTTTTGACCGTGACGTGACGCGAATTTGTCACCAATCTGCGGAATCTTTGTTGTTCGCATACGGACCTTGACCAGTCTGAGGTCGGGATCGTTGCCCGTCGTCAACAGCACCTGATCGACGATACCAGATTCGGTAGCACGTAGAGGAGTAGAAACATCCACCTTTGTATGCGCCTTGGTACGCTGACCTAATTCTTCAGATTCTGGAGCCAAAGGAGCCGTCTTGCCAATGATGATATCTTCACCCGTGACACGAACGCCTGGTGCCACAAGGCCGTCGTCTTCGATCTTGTCATAGGTTCCTTTCCTCATGCCAATCGTGTCGGAACGCATTGGTTTCTCAAACTTCTCAATAGTTTGAAGACCAAGTTTCCTTTCGGCTTCCGTGTAGGTACGGTAAAACAAACTACGGAAGAGACCACGGTCGATACTGCTTTGATTCATGATGACCGAATCTTCCTGGTTATATCCTGAGTAGCAGGCAATGGCAACAATGGCATTCTGCCCGGCAGGCAATTCTCGGAATTTGAGGAACTCCATGGAACGCGTAGTCGCCAAAGGCTTCTGAGGATAATAGAGAATGTTGGCCATGGTCTCCATGCGCTGATCGAAGTTGGTCAAGAAAACACCCATAGCTTGTTTACCCATAGCGGACTGGTAAGTGTTACGAGGCGATTGGTTGTGATCGGGGAACGGAATGATACTGGCGCAGATACCCAGAATCATACTTGGATGGATCTCGCAATGAGTCCAGATATGGGCTCTCTGGCTCAATATAGAACGGACACGCTTGTTGGGATCATTATTATCCTCTGGCATAGCATAACCGGCCTGCAACTGCTTCGAAATCTCAAGATCTTCAGGCGACATGGCAATCATGATGGTCTCCTCTTCCTCGGCATCGACATATTCAATGACACCGGATTTGACAAGCCCATCCCAGCCATAATACTGCTCTCGGCGCTCTTCTGGGTCAAGATCTGGTGGAAGCTCCCGATCCGCTTCGAGTCTGTGAATATGGTCTTTGTTGAGTACCAGAGAGCCGCATCTTTCACTTCGGGGATCGTTATCAATAACGAAAAGCGGCCGGGAAACACGGCCGGCATCGGTGAAAATTTTGAATTCTCGGTCACGAATGTCACGAACCAAGCTGACTTCGTGGGAAATCATGTTCCGTCGTCGGAGAGACTGGACAGTGCTGACCAAATGGGCAGGATCACGGTGAACGCCAACCCATACACCGTTAACGAAAACTTTGGTGGCATGAGGCGTTACCAACGGCTCGAATTCCTCCAATACTTCCATGTTTCGCTGGATCATGAAGTCGACAATAGGTTCACTAGGTGATCCGACAGTAATGGAACACATCAGGGCCAAGTTCTTGACCAAACCACAAGCCTGTCCTTCTGGAGTCTCAGCGGGACACACTAGACCCCAGTGAGTATTGTGTAGTTGACGGGGTTTGGCGATCTTTCCATCTCGACCGATTGGAGTATTCGTGCGCCTCAAATGAGACAGAGTAGAGGCGTAGGTATACCGACTGAGAACCTGAGAGACACCTGCTTTGGAACTCGCGGCTTTCTTTTGTTCACCCCAGTTTCCTGTAGCAAGGGCATATTTCAGACCTCCTGTCAAAGTGGCAGGCTTCAAGCCAACGTTAAGAACGACTTCACGATTCGTTTCGACGCATCTCTGAACGTAACGAGTGAGGTCTCTCGTGACACGAGTGAAAAGTGTACGGAAAAGCGTAGCAAGTAGTGGACCAGCCAAGTCAAGACGCTTCTTACCAAAGTGATCTCGGTCATCAACATCTCGACGACCCAGAGCACATTGTAGCAATTTATGAACCATATAGCCCAAAAAGAAAGCCTTCCTAGTTTCGCTTCCCTCACTCTGGGAAATGTGAGGAAGGAATTCCTTCTGCATGATTTCTCGCGCATAGCGCACACGTCTGTCATGGCTCATGCTCGTTTGGGAGGAGCCACGCTTACTAATAAAGTCAAGCGCGACTTCACGGTCCTGGATAACAAAACCTTCTTCAATGCAAGGTTTCAGCATCTCGAGCATAGGGGTGTCATTGCGGTCGTAGCAAATGTGATTTAGAATATCCTCATCAGAAACGACACCAAGAGCTCGAAAAACGATAACAATCGGGATATCTGTCTTGATGTATGGTAGTGATGACCTAATTGTTGGGCCAAAGCCACCCTTGCTGCTGTCGCCTTTAGAGAAAAGCTTGAGCGAAAGTTGAGACAGAATGCGGGAACCCTTCTCGACTGCACTTCGAATTTCTGCCACATACGGTGTTGGGCTGGGGGGTGCCTTCTTGAAAACCTGAACGATGTTCCCGGCACTCCGCTCTTGGGCGATCAGAACCTTCTCACTTCCGTTAATAATGAAGTAGCCACCAGAGTCGTATGGACACTCGTTCCAGTTGTATAGACTCTGTTCGCTCAAGTCTTTCAGCAAACAGTATTTTGATTTCAGCATAATAGGTATTCTGCCGATGTAGCAGCCTTTTGCTTCTTCTTCTGAAATATGCAAAGGCTTTTCCTCCCAGTCTAAAAATGTTCCCCCGGGCTTCTGATCCTCATTCTCATCGCCGAGTCCTTCGCCATCGCGGTCTGACACTTTGCGTTCGCGACCCTCTGTCAATCGTCGCTGGACATTAAGGTAAAGAGGAGAGGCGTAGGTGAGGTTTCGATGGCGCGCTTCCATGGGCAGCAGAAGAGTTGCTGCACCGTTGATTTCCGAGAAAGAGGGTCGGGCAAGCATAATGGTACCGTATTTAATTTCATATCGGCGGATAACAACCGGATCGATCTCATCTTCGTTCGGCGTGATTGTCTGGTCGATGGTAACCTGCCCCTGCTCCTCCACCAGTTCTTGCATCGTCGACGAAATAAATTCATCAAAGGAATCCAACTGCTGGGACACTAGACCCTTGGTGTCAAAGTATGATGAAATCACAGTCCAGCAGTCCTCTGAAGTGATGCCTTCCTCCTCATCCTCGTAGTATTCATCCTCGTACACCTCCCCGTAGTCCGCCATGATGAGGCGCGCGCGGTGCGAAACACCTGGGACGATACGTTCGAGAAAAGTAAGAGAAAAACTTTTCACTTAAAGCGCGTGAAAGCGCTCGAAGGTCTCGAGGAATCGACGGACAGGATGATAAGTGGATGGGCTGAAAAGAGGGAGGAGCGACAAAGATCACTGCTTTGTATCTCCGGCTCGAGTTTCTGGCTGGATCTTTCCTTCTTGGCGGCTCGGCCGCCACTGCAGCTTCACAAACTAGTCATTTTGGGACTAGCTCGGTTTTGGAAATAAATCACGTGATGAATTGCTTATCACGACTACAGTACTAGAAAAAGATACAAAGATGCAAGATGAAATCAAAATTACGAGGAATCTTGTTATATTATCCTATTGTACAGAAGCGCCAAAAAACGAGTCGGTCTATTGTACAAACTGCAACAGTGTGCTCAGCATATCTTTCAAGTCTTTCTCTCCCTCGTCTTCGTCTCCAAGGTCATTTACTTGATCTAGAATTGAAAACAAGGTCAGCTTCTAGAAGAGCAACTATTTAATTATCAGTTCATGGGAAGTGTCATTACCTTGAAGAGTTTTATGTATCAGTGAGATTTCCTCGTCTCTGTCGCTCAGCAGAGTTGATATTTTGGTCTTTGCACCATCGTCTTCGGCAATGAGCCACGCAAGAACAATATCAACGGTCTAGGAATATTTATTAGCTTCGGTAAGTATTATTCATGGCCTACTGGGCATCATACCTGTAATGTAAAAAGACCGGCATCGAGCCGGCGCGAGAGCCATTCACCAGCCATGATCTCCTGGTCTGATTCGTCCAGCCCTTGACGCTCTTGCTCAATAGATGATTCAACCGGTCTGAGTCTAGATGAATAATCTCTTCTCAATGTAACCAGTTTTTCAATTTTCTCGTAATTCTTTTCCATAAATTTCGCTAGGGTGCGTATACGTGGCGCCGACCCACCCGGTAGATGTCGTAGGAGAGAAGCAAATATGCCCAAGAGATGTTCAATGGCTTCGTTCTCTTGCTATCAAAGTGGTCAGCAGTTGTCGAAAGACACTCAGAGTCAAGCGTACCTTTTTCATGAACATGCCAAACACTGTCCTTAATCCTGCTGCCTCCACGAGGTGCTCACATGCAGCGGCACCAGTTTGGCCTGAAAGCGCGTGATCCAATGTACGTAGTGCTCTCTGTTTGCTAAGTTTGCCTTCTCGAAGCATGATCTGAGCAAGCTCAACACCTTCGGCCTCCAGGAACTTTTCTTTGCCTTCTTTCTCGTCTACCACGCATGTGAGACAATCAAATAGATTTTCCACATACTCTTCCTCGTCCGAGTCTTTCTCGGGGTCACGTTTGCGATATGAGCTCAGTAATTGCAGAAGAACATCCACTCCATTGAGAGAAATAAACTTAATGCGATTCTTGGAAGATGACTGTAAAAGGATAGCGAGGATCTCCGCTGAGTATTGCTTGTTCTGCCCCACGCGTGTTTCTTTTTGTTGTATGCGAGATATGAGCCAAGGAATGGTATGGGCATCCTGTCCAATCTTTTCGGCGACCGACGTCTGAGAAGCCAAGTTCTCGAGTACATCTTCTTGAGTGTAAGCAGAAGCACAATGTTTTCGTCAAGTTGGTACTTACTTAGGACATAGTAAACACCTGTCCGGTCTGCGTCTTGCGATTCGTCCAGTCGCGATAGATTCTGAGCTAGCAGCTCAATCACATCGGCATCGAGCTTTTGAAGTTAGCTTTCAATCCCATAACTGTAGATTATAGTCATACCATTGCATTGACTAGACTGTCCCATTGATCTTGCTTGGCTTGTACATCCTCATCGGTCAATTCCGATAGCGTTTGAATTGCATCGATAGCAATGTCTGTGTTTTCATGCGAGAGAAGAGAAACCAAGGAGGCAACACATCCCAATTTTGAGAATTCCTCGTATAGCTCGGGATGTTCCGATAGCACAGATAATGCTTTTATATCGGCGTCAAGATCAGCTTCAGAAACCATGAACCTGATAATAGTAAGTCAGCAATCGCAATTCAGGATAGTGCATGTGTAGGCTCTCACTTTTGCGGATCGTTTTCAAACTTGGCCCGCAACTCTGCATTTTTTGATATACGCTTTTCGAAATTCAATGCTAAGCGCCTCACCCATGCAACGTCAATTTTCTCAGGCTAAACCCGGCTGTGTTAGTCGCATAATTACCCATCGTCGTTTTGCGATGATACTCACAGCTGCCTCTCCACCTTGATCCTGTCGATCGAGATAATCCATAGCCTGCGCCGTCTCCTTCGCCATGCCTCCACCAAAAAAGCGCCCTTCCTCGTCATCGGGTATATCTTCCTCGAAGTCGGGCGGCAGTTCTGGACCGGCGAACTCGCTCTCATCTTCATCTTCAACCTCTGCAGCCTTTCCCTTGTTTTTGACGTCGCCATTTGCACCTATCTTTGCGGCTTTGTAAAACGCATCTATCCAATTCAAGTCAATATTCTGCGCAAAGAGACCGGAAGCCGAGGGGTAGTCATACTGGGATCATGATTTGGTTGTTCGAGTTTGCGCTTGCCGCTTCCTTGCACGACAACGGGTTTCTGAAATTGTCTTTTTAGGATCATTGTAATATCTAAAAAATCAATTAACAGAAATTGTAACTGTACCTTGAATATATCGTCGATGCCCGCCATTTTCGCCCCTCCTCGATTCGTATCGCTGTCGTTGTACCGGAAAGCATAAAAGGTCCAAAGGACCTGCGATGTTTTCCCTTGAAAATAATAACCAGATATATGCCTTATGCCAAATACGAAAATATTGACAGGCTGGTTTCAAACGATAATAATCGACCAATGCAAAACACTTAGCAGAGAAAAGCTTCTTCGCTGCTAGGACGTCGCGAAGCTCTTTCTCCAAAACAGATTACGGCGGGCCGCAAAAGCTTAAGACGCAAGTTCTTATCCAATGACGCCAAGCTGGTTTTCCGCAAAGAATTCTGCAACGCATCCAACTATCAATCACTCAATTCGACACCTACCGTCAACCATTTCCGAATCGTCAAATCCATTCTCCGTTCTTCGAAATATTTTATTATACAGAATAATACCTGAACAATGCCTCCCAAACGTGTTGTCGTCCAATCCGGCCGCCGCGAGCAAGAAGATGCCGGTCTTTTCGGCACCGCATATAAGGAGATCACCAAGCCAGAGAACACCACTATTGTGAGAAGCGTTGTCATCTTCAGTGTACGTTTTTCTCCCTCCGTTACATATAGTTTATCTGAACTTGAGACTGATCGATCTACAGGCAGCGGTTGCCTTCTTCCACAGCAGCTTGAGCGAATTCCTCATTCCTCCGTAAGTCCTTGATGACATCCAGCTTCGAAAGAGAATCTATATCAGATTTCCGTCGCTATGCGAATGACTATTCAATATAGATGATTCCTTCCGGGCTAATAGCTAAACTGATAACATAGTCTATAAACGCGCGGTCCTCATCTCCGAACCTCCATTATCGTGATTCCATCGCAACAGCAGGGTTGCTATTGCTACGGTGGCGTTTTTGTTTAATTTCCGTGTGATCGAATATCTCTTTTCCGGAAAAAAATATAATGAATAAATCTCCTCGCCTTGTCGTCATCACAATGAAGCGAGCTTTGTACCATAGTTTCCTTTCATAATCGTGGTTTACAACAATACTACATATTTCATACACTCTGATCAACAACATATCCAGACACTCCGAACGAGATATCAGGTGTCTTTTCCATAGAACGCTAGAAGAAGGCCTGGAAAATGATTCCAAACCAAATAATTTACATCACAGGGTTAGGGTTATGTTAAGAAAGGGTCTGTTTGCTTCCTTTTTTCTCTTCTCATCGGGACTGAGGTCAACATGCTGACATATTTCCATAACAGACCATATTGTTTGCTTAATAACGATCTACAACTCCTATGGGACAATTGTCAGCTCTCAAAGTATGTGTTACCTATGCGGGTTTAGGGATAGCCTCTTCATAGTTTTAGAGGCCCAGTTGTTATTTGTATGTTTCAGCAACTACCAAAACCAGTGGCACCGAGTTCCTTAAGCTACTTCGGTACTTTCAACATTTTCTTCACCTGAACTCAGTGGTTCAATATCAGTGCCCGGTTCTTTTCAAACTGGGTGATCCCTTTTTCTCGGCACTTTATTGTGACTCCCTGATTGATCAATATTTCTACCTAATCTCTATTGTGAATTCCTCTTCTATGCTTACAGAAATAGGGGGGTACGGAATCAGGAAGAACCTTCTTTATTGAATGAATAGCCATGTGATTCTTTGCAGTCGTCATGAAGACAATCAACCTATCAACTCTGAACCATGTCAACAATGGCAGTAATTTCATTCATGACGATGTACTAGTACATAAAGAACTCACCCTGATTCACAAATGGCCTCGGCACAAGCTTATAAGGAAGCTATTTGCTTCCTGCACAGAATCACTCCAAAACGCCTTTGAAGATGGTTGCTTTTCTTTGACTGCAAGCCTTGAAAGACTTCTTACTCTCTCTTTTCAGTCCCTCGCCTCTTCGACCTTTCTGCAGTACAGAGTGCTAGCAGAAACAAAAATGTCAACCGGATATCCATTTCCATCCTTTTTAGGAGCTCAGACAAATGGCCAACGCCTCCTTGAAGCTGTTCAACTTCGAGTGATCCCTGCAGATCCACAAACCTATGATGACTTTCTTTTCAGTCTCTGCAGCTATGAGCCTCGTCAACATGACCATGCTTACCTCCTGGAATTCTATCGATACCTGATAAATGAGCGTGACGTTACAGCTAACATGCTTGACATATGGTGTCAAAACGACATTCTACTGCAGAGTTTTGAACAGTATCCAAAGCCTGATTGGCAAACTAAGCGCCTTTTGGGCATATTAGGGACCAAAAAGGCGAATATGGAGAACAATACGGTCAATAGACCACAGGACCCAATGGAATGGCTGTCCCGCGCAATAAATTGTCTTTTGGATACGGAACGAATCGACGATCCCCAGCTTATCCCTGCGCGCCACTGCTACATGGCCTACGGCGTATTCCTTCGCGGTGGTACTCTCGAAAAGGACTGGCACATTGCCGGCCTACCTATGTGGTATAATTTCGGATTTGGCCTTTGCAGGGATGAGCATGAAACAAATCAACTACATCGATGGTACGCCCTCATGATTCGCGGCGATCACGGCTTCATCGGATACGACAACAACAACACCCCCCTCCCACCGGTTTGCAGCTTTTTCGAACTTCGTATGGCGTACATGATGGGGGGACTCTATGAGCTGATGCGCCGCTATGTTGTCGCCGATGATTTTAACACCCAGATTCCAGGTCTTGTAGAGTTCCTTCGTGTTCCAATGACCCTGGGCCAGAAATTTCGCCCATCTCAGGGATAGAGCACCTAGTTACATTTCGAGCTATGATCGTCTGGGCATTTATTGCAACAAGTCCAACCAGTCGACGGATTATAGGCTTATTTTAATATGGCGCGTGGTGCGAAAAGCCACTCTTGATCAGAAAGATTGCCTAGCACCCTACTAATCACCCAGAAATTTGACTTCTCTGGATACGAAGTCTTTCCACTCCAATCTGCCAGAATGAAATATGCGACAGCTACTGTGCTGGTCAAATTAGCTAGGTTTACTATGCCAATTCAATCTGTGCACGGCGCTGGGGCCGGTTGAATCGATTTCCTTTTTACAAGTAAAACAGTAAGAGGTTTTCATGAATGATTAATCTACATAGTATACATAACAATATTGTACATACAAGAACCAAAAAGGGGGAGAAGAGTTCCTAAACTAAGCCCAATCACCAGTCCTTTCCCAGCCCTTGACCTTCCTCACAACCTCCATATCAACGACATGATGCGCCATATTGACACCAACAATCTTAGCCTCCACCGTACTCAGCAAATCAAGATCCTTGAATTCTTCAGTAACATGCAGCCGAGCGCGAACATTAAACGGCAAATTTTCTCCACTATAAGCAGCCACATAATTCGTGCCCAGGGCGACCTGGCCTTGTACTTTCTGCCGCACCAGACACGGCATCGTCTCCGGCAGTTCGCACTCCCCGAAATAGAACGCGCGGAACAGGAAATGGCAGGCCCAGAAGAAGTTGGATTGGGACTGCACGGCTTTTATGAGCGGGTATTTCAGTTTCATGCGTTCAAGGACCTGGTCGACGTCGCTGGTGGAGAAGGGTAGGGAAGAAGCAGCTTGAATTTCTTTGCCGTCAAATTTTTGGCCATGATTTTGCTCGTAGCGGAGCGCGGCTTCGATTTGGTAGTGTGCTAGAAGATCGGTGTAGCGTCTCAGGGGACTGGTTGTCTTGGTATATGCGTCGACGCCGAGACCGCTGTGTGTCAGAACGCTGGAGGAACTGTGGCTCTTGGGAGGTGCGTAATGGATCCAGTCCTGGGCAGTGGTATTTTGGAGTTTCTCGGGTGTCAAGGCTGGGTATTCCGGGTGGAAGTAAGCGCCGTCATACACCAGGGGAATGTTACGCTCTGCAGCCCATCGCCCGGCGGTGTGGCATGCGAATTGCATGACTAACGAAACGAGGTTCCTCTGGGACATGTCCGGCACCTCGTAGGGGTCTACCGTGTTCAGTGAGACGCCAACGATTGGGTCTCCTAGGTAGTAACCTCCTCTTCTTGAAGAGTCCGAAAAGTCATATGGCTGTATGCCTTTGCCAGTGTGAATGGAAAGGCTATTCGTGCGATACTGATCAGACCAAGTCAAGCCACCATTTGCTTTCCATTTCAGATGGATACTACTCATTATCTTCCTCAAATTAAGAAAGGTCTCCGTTTCCTCACTGGTGAGGTCATCTTTGAAGTGATCCTCGGATTTCGCGGGTAGATCACCCCCGATTGTGAGAGTTTGTGGCACCTCGACATTAGCATCAAAGATACTTCGTAATTTTCCATGAGTGATGTAAATAACGTTTTGAGCCCGACCATTTGCGATATTTGTTTCCAAGACATCGCCGTTGAGATTGACCTTTGCAGAAATTGTAAAGGTGGGCCGGCCCTGAGCAAGACTGAAATATTGATGAGTTACTTCTTGTGGAAGCATAGGGTAGTGTCTTTCAGGAAGATAGACAGTTGACAGGCGCTCGGCGGCGTTGTGAGAAACGGGGTCATCGTGCGGCACGAATGCACTGGGGTTTGCAATATGTACGCGGAGCCAGAACGTGTCGTTGGATCCGGGGACGGGTTCTAAGGAGATACCATCGTCGATTTCCTTTGCCCCCGGGTCATCGATACAGTAAATAGGCAAGTCACCCCAATCGACTCTCGAGTCTGCCATCATATCGTTTTCGTAGCGATTGGGTTCGACGGCGGCTTGCTGTGCCGCTTCCACGCTCCTTTCCGTGACAGGGTCGATGTTGTGACCTGGAAGAGCAAGGAACTGGTCCAATGAATATATATTCTCCCAGGCGGGGAATACACCCAGCTCCTGTAGGAAGAGAGGAATTGCTCCGCGTTGAAGCTCTATAGCAGTGTACATTCCTGTCGCTCTCATAATGTGCATAGCGGCATATCTCTCGATTCCAATACTGCCACGGAACGGTGGAATAGCGCAGTGCAGAAGGCAATCGATAATTTTCTTATCATCGCTGCTGAAATCCTCCACATCTACCTTCTTGTAGTTTCGGCCATCATCCGTTTCCTCAGGATTGAGGCGCTGGGCGGATGGACCCACGCTCGCCATGGTCGTTGGCGATCTAATCCCTCGACTTTGCGCAATTAATCTCTTCGCCTTGGAAAGAAATTTCTGCATAGGATGGCCTTGATATGGATCTCTGTATTCCGTGGTTCGCTGCAAAGCGATCCGAGTGAGGTGGTCTTGATGATCACGGACCCATTCCCAGACAGCGTGTAGATTTTGACCAAACCACTCGGGATGCACCGCGTATCTATGAGTAAAAATGGACGAGCGATCAATCAAAATAAGAAACGGTATGCGTAGAATAGCCTTGTGCGTCATGAAAAGCGCTTCCGGGGTCACCTTATCCGTAGTAGTGTTTAGTGCTTTGGCGGCTATTTCGTGCAGAGAATACACCCGACGCTCGTCTGAAGATGCAATCAAAGAATACAGGTTGTCCATTGTCGTTGCATTCTCTTTGTAAAGATTTCTCTCATTATGCGAGAGTTTTTGAAGTATGGCGATGAGGGGTGCCGCCGCAGAACGAGGAACTCCTCCCTCGATAATAACCTGCATGTGGGAATTCTCTGTTGCTGCTGCATCTGGGAAGTAAGGAAGCACGGTATCGATCATTTCTTTAGGTACGAAGCCCTTGATGACGATATCAATGTCCTTGTCAAGTGCAACTCGCCATTTCCCGCTAGACGTGTAAAATTGCTTTTGCTTTTCAACAGAGCGTACGTATACTGCTGGATTCACTTGGCCATAGCCACTTGAAACCTTTCGTTAGAAATTATATGCAAGAATGATATACCTGTAAAGAGCGAGGGTCTTACGAGTAAAATCCAACCAAATCACCCGGTTCCAAAATTTCCCCAACTTCATCATGTCCTTCTATATCAAATTGGATATCTGAGGTATCCTGGGCGAGACTCTCCGCCCTCTCCATTGATTCCTCTATGGTTGATCCGCTATCGTTCAACATATTTCCAACCCATTCTCCCGGGGATAACGTATCCGGATTTACCGTGCCCGGCCCGCGGACTGGGTCGAGATCGTTCACGTTTTGAGCTTGCCATTTGCGCAAATAGTCCCTGATGTCTCTATTCAACTCGAATTCGTTCCTCAAAAGGATGTTGTCAATGGCTGATTGTGCATTAGCCGCGTCTTCGGGTTCCTGTGGCGATAACGTCGTCAGCAAATCAAAGGATTCATTAATCGACTTGAAATGTGGTAGCATATTGACAAGAAAATAATCACCTTTTGCTCATCGTGAAGGGTGCGTCGAGAGAAGAGATTTACGCCAGCTTGGCTTGCAATTCTGTTCCGACGGATGGCAACATTTGCCGTTGTCAATAAAGAACGGCGTTGGGATCGCGCGCAAGCAGCGCAAACATAGCCTCCCAGCGCAGAGACATTCCGAGAAGCACGTATTTGGTTCATGCTAATATGACCCCATCTTGCAGAGTACGCCATTCTCGCCCACCAGGAACCAGGCAGACAAAGTTCACGAAGAATGGGAGTCGGAATAGGGAGTAGCAAATCAAGATCTTGATACAGTCGCCAAATTTCCGAAATACTGCCGGCATATTGGGCTGACCGCCTCGTGACCTTGGCGTTAGGCGGTGAATAAAATATTGCCCGGCAAGTCACATGACTAAAATGGCCGGCAGTCCTATCTGGACGTGTTCCGGAGGCTATTGGGCTCAGACCTCAATTTTGACAAGCCATGGCGCAGCTTGTTTGCCTCATGCAGATCTTTAGTTCGTTGGCAACTTTTGACTCAGATAGCCAGCTATCCACGTAACCTCGCCGTACAGCCACACTGAACGTCAAACAAAAACTACGTACTACACGAGGATCAACGAAGATGATCAATTCCTCTCTCGTCGTCGGCATTTATGGGAACCGGAATGAGATGCCTGTATGTAGTAATATCTATGGCGAGTACTCCGTCATAAGCCCGTACGTATTCCACAGTTCATGGCCGTCAGTTGCCCAGCGCAAGAGCGATTCTTCCTAGTCATGCAACTCCAAAATCCATCCAAACACTACGGATGGTGTGAGACAATGTTGAAACTGCCAAGCCTGGAAAAGTCACTGCCACTCTGAGACCTGGACGTCTAGGTCTTAGACTTAACTAGCTGGTCTTTCGAGTCTGAGTCTGGACTTTTTGAGTGCAATGTCCAGAACAAGGATGGCATCAGATATGAAGACTATGAAGGAGCGAAGGGATTCGACTATGTATCATTTTAAATATGGACGCCATGAGGTCCGGCGGTCCACCGGGTTAACATGCATAAGGAATCCCCAAGGAAGGGGCATGGCCAAAAGCGGAATGCATGCACATGATGATGATGACAGCGATGACGATAATGATGAAGGCGATTGTCAGCCCCGACTCCGTTTTCCGTTTTCCTCGTTCGCGTCGATGTGTTTCGTTTCACAAAGAGAGAGGCTTCGAATCCCCCTGACGCTTAGGGGACGCCGTCGAGGATTAATCGAGCCTTAAAAGATGGAGCGCAGTCAGTTTAATTGCCGCGGGATGGCCAGGTCGAGCCTAGCGCAGTTTCAGATCAGCGTCAGGTTTGAGGCGCGGCGCTCATTGGCTGAGCCGGGGCGGGCTAAAGGGGCGGCGGAGACTTAATCTTGGCTTGTGGGGCGGTTGCAAGCCATTCCAGCGTCGCCCATGGACCAATCAGCGGAGCGTCACTTGGTGCCGTCACAATAATCAACATGCCCCTGTTCGGCGTGCAGGGACAGCGCCATGCTCCGTACGCTCGTACTACATATACCTGCTGTCTGGATGGCAATGCCTGGAGCGAGAGTCTGCTCAGTCTGCGCTCTCACTGTCTCAGCCATAAATTAGCACTTATAAACTAAGCTGGCAAGAGTACGTAACTACATACGTAAGAATACTTGAGACCTGCCCCTCCAATAGGAGCTATGCTGGCGCAACGTCCCCGTATACTCCATCATCTAGACTACATACGGATTGGTTAAGCACAGTCTGACTGGACCAGAGGCTCGAAAATTAATCCATGCCGATTAAAGGGACTGCTAATAATGTAAGTTCGATAACACATTTGTTGTCAAAGACCGCTGCCACGCGCCGCCTGATTGGCCGCCTGATGGAGATACAGCTAATTAAAACTGATCGGACTAAGAGCAAATAATGGACAACGATATCATCCTAAGGCAAGCACAGAAAATTAAAAATAAAAAAAGCAAAGCCGCCAAAATAAAGAACCGCCATCTGAGTGGAAAGCGGTCAGCCTAGTAGAGTATTAGCTCGTGCGTCTTATCTTCTGGCAACATTCTGGCTGATTGCATGATATTTCCTTATTTTCTCTCTCTCTCTCTCTTTCTCACTCTTTGTTTTCTTGTATGACCTCGCCGGACGCTGTCCTGACCCCAGCAGGACCAGCCCGTAACTTACTGGCCACGCAGGGAAGGAGCGCCTCCCTCTCTCGGTCCTACCCGCGATACCCTCCAGACCCTCGACCTTCCATCCTGGATACAACAAACATACACCCCTTGGATGCTTGAGTGAGCCGCCGGCTCGACTCGTTTTTTCGCCTTTTTCTTTCTTGTGCAATTGTCTCAATTTCGTTCAGTCGATCTGCTTCGATTTTCTGTATTACTACTACATACATATCCTGCATTTTGTGCCTGACCATCTCCACTGGCCCGTGTCCTAGAGACCCCGCCCGCTGCTGACGACGAAACACTGACTTGTCTGGTGCGATAATCCGCCGCAACGGGAAATACGTGTTCTCACGTCTTGCGATTCTCTGCTTTCCTAGAGACTTGCGCGATTCTACCCTACAAGAACATTCGATTGCGGCTTCGGCGATGGTCCTGAGAGAGTCGGAAGTGGTTTGACAGATTGTAGGGAGCTAAGACGGGCTAGCTTATCAGCAAAACAAGCACTATGGCCGGCGAGGACCCCTTTGCTTTTCTAGCAACAGAAGCGCCTCCAAAACCGCTCGAGCCAACCAAGTCAATTAGGCGGCTGAATTGGGGTCGCGATCAGAAAAATGGTGAGCAGAAAACCCGCGATCAGAAAAATAGCGAGCAGAAAACCGGCGACCAGAAAACAAAATGGCGGGAAAAGCTATTTTCAAAGGATCGGGACGCCAAACAAGCCGAGGCAACAGAACGAGAGCTGGACGACTTCCTGAGCAGCAATCGCCCCAGGCCCTTGCCTGAACCGCCTGCCGCGCCTTCTGCTGCTGGTACCACCGTCCTCGAGCCCACCACGTCGCAGCGACGAGACTTGTCTACACCGCAATCTCCTCCCAAGCAGTATGCCGCGCTTTCGGTCCCGGCTAGTCCGCCGAAACAGCGGCGGCGGCGCAAAGGATTGCGAGTGACGTTTTCCGAGCTGCCACCCGCTGTGATGGGTGAAGGTGGAGATGAATCGGAGGAGCCCACAATGGAAATTTCTCGCAGGAAGAATCGACCTGCCAAGAATGAGCCCGAACCGCAGAGTGAGGATCAATATGAAGACCTTCAAAATCGTCGTCCGACTCTACCGGAGTTACATTTGGATACATCGTTTGCCAATGGCGGCTCCCCGGTTGCGAAACCGGAGAAGAAACCTGAATGGAAGCCTCTTCTTTTGAGCCCACAAGACCACGACTTCCTCATGTCGTTGAATGGGGGCGAATCAGGATCGAGATTGTCTTTTCGAGCGTCTCCCGATTCAAAATCCTTTGCGCAGAGGATAAATGCAAGAATGCAGGCGGAAGAAGGTCTTGCGTTACAACATCGTCTACCACAAGAGGATCCGGCCTCGCCGACCGACGCAAACGACGAAGCCCAACACCGACAGCAGCAAGATATGACGCTGCCTACTCGTCCATCATTCACATCGCAGCGGTCCCAGGTTTCGCAACAATCGTTGGCTGTTGATGAGGTAACCCCTACCTTGTCTCTTCGGACTAGCCCTGCACCGGCCGTCCATGAACAAATCAAAGCGCTTCGACGCGAAGATGTTCCTGAGATTCTGTCTCCAGGCGGCAGCTCTGTGAGTAGCCTTTCACCGCGCTCGGATGAATTCAAGCCGACATTTCCTACTACCGAAACATCACGGCCTCGCCCTCCGCCTGCTTCTCCACCCCATCAACCGTCGTCAGCCACGCGAGTGACCGTGGAACCACCCAAAACGACAGCTGCTGCCCCTGCTCCCCGTGCCGCGAAAATGACTCTTCGATCAGTGGCCAATGCTATGGGAGACAATGCCTATCAGGAATTCACTAGCTTTGTCGAAAGGTATAGCAGTCTGTATCACCTAGCCGCGGAAAACGTGAAACCATTAATGGAGACCTCCTTTGCGGAATGGGTGAGAGCATCCGCCTGGTGGTTCCTTCGAGGTCGTTCTGGACTGGAATCAGCTGTACGGACAGCACGATCTTCAGAGAAACCTGACGCTAGGCAGGCAGTAATTGATCTTGGGAAAGCATGGTGGATCTCTACACAGATTGTACCAATGCACCCTGAGGTGACTCGTTATGGTAAGATGAGCATGGATGCTCTATTAGCCGTGGTCAATACTACTGGAGACCATACTATGGCTGGTTTGGTCAATCTGCATCAAAAGCTGGTGAATCATCTACGTGCATTGACTGTGTCTATGAAACGAAACCAAATTATATCCAGTTTAGACTCGCATTCACAAGTAAACGACCACCCAGTTGATACGAACATCTGGGTGAGGTACCCTTTCTTTGCACCCGATGTCGCTGCTGCATTTTCAGGTTCCAACAGACGCTCTATGTTGATTGACACATCTTCTCAACTGGCCTACACCCCTGAACTGCTGGTATTGGGTGACACCAGCCGCTACTTTAGCTATGGGACTCTGTTTGTTGAGGCTTCTTTGGTTGCGGATGACGATGACGACGCCCCACAATATGCCATACAATGCGTACTCTCGATCAAGCGAGAACGGTCTGATTGCTATGTACTCGCGACAATCTGCAGTCAAAGCGAATTAGTCAATATTAGCATTCAGAATGATCGGAAGAACGGACCAACATGGGATGATGTCCGTTGGCATGTGAAAACTCGCACAATGACTGTGAAGCTTCGCCGTGGATTTGAATTGAATGTGGCATTCCAGGAGAAGGATTTTAAAATGCTTTGGAATATTGTTCAATACACGCTCAAGACAGAGGCCAGCTTGCAGCCCGAGGCTGGCGAGAAGAAAATCTTCAGCGATACTCTCAAAATGTTCCAGTACATGGACTCGGGCACACCGAAAGCGTTTCCCCCCGAACCATCACCACTTTGTCGACTGGCACTGTTTGAGAAGTCCGTAACATGGAGCGAAGGTACGGGTAGCCGTAAAGCTCACCGGGGCTTCCGCCTCTCCGTGGTTACCAGCTCTCAAACGAAGACGCTCAGCAGCGTGCAACACACACTGGGCCATAAAACTCCAATTGTATTTGGTTATCTTCGAGGTGAAAACGGGTCTCCTGCCTTGCTACTTAAATTAAAAGAAGATTCAAGACCGCGCTCGATGGTTTTGACTTTCGACCGAATCGAGCAACGAACCCTTATGCATTCTCTCTTACTCGGCATGCTCGCCGATCAGAACGAGTTTACTTCCCCTAATCTTGTGACACGTTCTTTCTCAATAAACGAGGCTAGTGGTCCTGTTCCCGGAGCACCAGGCATCTCTCACCTGAAGTTCAATGCGGGATCTGTCTCTGTTATTGACTTGGACCCAACTTATGTGGACTCTAATTTTCGGCATCATGTTTTGTCCCAAAATCTTCGGACTTTGGTCAGTACTGACTGGGGAACTGTCACGGACCGTATTAACTTGGGTAAGAACAGCCATTGTTATTCATTTCTTTTCCTGAAAGAATTTCATTTGCCATTTTCTCGAATGATCAAGAAACTAACAAGTTATAGCTCCTGGCGAGATGAAAATTGGGTTGGATCCCAATTCCGAGACTGCTTTCTCTATGTACCGCGAAGGTCAAGAAGACATGACTGTGGCTATTGCGGAGAACCTGGTGGAAAAAGACCTACCGGATCGCTTGACGCATTTCTTGGAGGCTGCTAAGACTAAGCCTATGATTCGCCGTTACGAGTTTAACTCTCTTGAAAGTGAGTATATCTAGAAAGTGGCGTGAATGGTGTGAATTCAGCTAACATTGTCAAGCTCTCCACTCTTTTCAACAGCTTGTGACGGGGTTTAAAGTCGTTTACGACAGCATCGCGACCAGCTTCGCCATCTCTCGACGACGCATGGTCGTGCCAATCCATAAAAAGTGGGAAGCCAGCGGCGTCCGACTTCAATTGGTGACCCAGAATAGAAGCGTGCAGCTGGTGGTTTTCTTTGGCAACGACTTCAGCCATGGCAGGTGTATGAACTTTGTGGTGAGAGGAACCGATAACTATGAGACTTCCAACCGCTCTGGCAAGTTTACAGTTCGGTTTGTGGACGCGAAATTCGCGCTTCCTATGAAGAGCGAGGAAGAGGGATCCGGGTTCGTCTGTCTAGACCTGCTGGAGTATGCGACCGAGCATGATGATATTATCATCGGGTTTGAATCCGAGCAAGGTAAGTAGTCAGCCGCTGATAGACTGCTTATGCTAACGTTTCTGTGCAGATCGCAGCAGATTCCTTGCTTCCCTGCCTGGCTCCATGCGAGAGCCTACACGAATGGCATCATTACGTAGATAAGCAGCGTTCTCTTTTTTCTTTTTTTTAGAGCAGTAAAGATTCATTGCCAGGCGTTTTTGGGTCATGTGACGGTATGGCGGGTGGAGTTTACTCTTTGGGACGGATGGCTTGGATGCTTTGGTTTTGACGCTGGCGACATCGGGACCCACTGTCCCCTCATATTACTCATCCCACCAGCTCAACTTTGGAGTTCAACGGACATGTACAGCCTAATTGAAGTCGGGGACTTCTCAATTCGAATACGAGTAACGAAACACAATTCTTAGTGTCTTTCCAAGGAAAGCAGTGTATTCACAGCAAGCTGACTTGCATCCTCCATGGCCCCTCCATCAGCTAGACCAGCTACACTCGCCGTCCACGCGGACGACATTGTTAACAATGTCACGGATGTTGCTCCTCCAATCCACTTGTCAACGACATTCAGGTACCACGATGACCCCAGTAAATTGATTCCGGTTGCAGATATCCAAGTATGTGCCCTCACCATGCCGGATTTCCAGTCAATTCCATTCTAATGTTGAACCGATAGGGCGATGTCGGTCTATACGACTTGCCGCCAGTTTACTCTCGTTTATCATCACCGAATTCCACTCGGTTTGAAGCGATTCTCTCCTCTTTGCTGAAGGGTAGTGCGTTGGCCTATGGGTCAGGGCTAGCAGCATTGAATGCTGCTCTGGTGCTGCTGAATCCTAAACAAATATCAGTTGGGGAGAACTACCATGGATGCCACGGTGTGATTGACATTTTCAACAGGCTTACCGGCCTGAAGAAACTGGATTTGGATTGCCCTGTGGAGGATTTACAGGCAGGAGACGTGATCTTGCTCGAAACCCCTCTTAACCCTCATGGAACTGCGTTTGATATCGAGCACTATGCAGCGAAGGCACATTCCCGCGGTGCATTTCTCATTGTAGATAGCACATTCGGGCCACCTGGGCTGCAAGACCCGTTCGATTTCGGTGCCGATATAGTTATGCATTCAGGGTCCAAATACTTCGGAGGGCACAGTGATTTACTCTGTGGAGTGCTAGCCACAAAGCGCAAAGATTGGTTCGATCAACTAGTTACACAGCGTGTTTATCTGGGCAACAACATGGGCAATCTGGAGAGCTGGCTCGGAGTTCGCAGTCTGCGTACTCTTGAACTGCGAGTACAACGCGCAAGCCAGAACGCCACCAACCTCGTCTCTTTCCTTCAGTCTGCTCTGCTGGGTGAAACAACACCTGGCAGTGATGCGGAGGCTGTGTCGCAGGTGTTGGCTGAGGTCAAACATGCCAGTCTTCAAACAGAACCGTGGGTCAAGAAACAAATGCCCAACGGCTACGGTCCTGTATTTTCGATTATCCTGAAAGATGCAGAATTTGCCAGGAGGTTGCCAAGTAAATTGCATTATTTCCACCATGCAACGAGCCTGGGAGGTGTGGAAAGCTTGATCGAATGGCGGGCTATGTCGGATAGCCGGGTTGATCGACGCTTGTTGAGAGTGAGTGTAGGCATTGAGAATTGGGAGGATTTGAGGGATGATTTTGTGGAAGCTTTTAAAGCTTTGCTTGTATCAAATGGAGAATGAAATATGTACCCACCGCCTGGCATAACGAGGATATTGGTCGAGAGTCTAGGGGAAGCCATATTTTTTTCTGGCCCTGATGGTCAGACAGGTATTGCACTGCTTGCTGCCCATATATTCCGTTGGCGTGAAATGCCCTGTGTATTGGTGCCTGCACTTTCCACTGTCCAGAAACCTGGTTATAATTCTAACTACATACTTGAAATTAATGAAATAGTCTCAATAACATCAATACATTCTATGTTGAAAAATTAAAGTCAATGAGTTCTCGCATAGGTGTGACGCAGTATTCATCATATAATTTTCTGTATGCTTATCTTTTTGATGCTATCAAAAGCACGTATGGAAATATGTAAATCGTCGAAGCCTCATCATACTCCGAAAACCTTCGGCGTGGTCGGAGTGACCAGCGCTCCACAAATCCGAGATCGAGGTCTCTAGACCATAGACTATGGACTGCTGCTAGATTCCCACAGCTGCTTTAATACATGACCAATACATGGAGCTAGTTCACATTCAGGACTCCCTGTTCCACTGTAACAAGAACCTGTCAATCAATCACACTTGGCAAAAGCAGAGAGTATCTTTGCAGATAGTTATCAAGGAAGATTAGATAGAAAATTTAATTTACAACCCTGGTAATGTTGCTTCAGGTGCCACCAAAAAAGGGTGATCCGCCAAGCTCTCCCAAAAGCCAGTCTCAAAATCTCCAAGATCTTGACCGAGAATAGCCGCCCAGTCATCGATCCTGTTCTCACCGGCTGAAATATCATCTTTTGTATCCCTCGCAATACCCAAATAAAAAGAATCTAATAGCCTTTGAATGGTCTGCGTGGCCTTGGAGAGTAGTGCATAGATTGGGTCTCCTTTCATGATGATGGACCCCTTTTGAATCTCGGCCACGAAAATGCTAAGATCTTGCAACATTTTTGTTCTTGAGGTCCCTGTATTGGTCCTTGGTGCGTTGCGCTGTTTTAGAATTGCGAGCACGACTATGCCTGCTGCTGGAAGGCCGTAGTGTGCAATCTGACGACATGGATTGAGTAAGAATTAAAAAAAAAATTCAAGACTTGGGCGCCTACCTTCCAGATAAGACTGGTTCCAGAATTTACGATTTGATCACGGGTTAGAATTAGTTCCACAACGCGAGACAGCATCTCCCCAGCTATGGTGACCAAGCAGATATCTGGGTCAACGAGAGTGTTCAGAAGTAAAAGGTGGAGTAGAAAGTGCACATGGAGGTGATTGAGCCGTACGCTGATCAAAAAGTCTTGCTCAAACGGTAAATTCGTATCCAACTGTTCAGACTCGTCCTCTAATCGGAAACTGGGAGGAAGGTTAAGCCATTGGGCCTCTGCGGCACTCTGAATCGCGCTGTGCTTGTGTGAGTTTTCTGTTATACTCTTTGTACATGGGCCTAATGTAATGTATACCTTATTCGCTGAGCATAGTCAGACTGCTGTTTATCACGAGCCATTTCGAGAATTTCTTCTTTGAGTGATGCGCACAGAGCAGACCATCGTGTGTCTGCCCTGTAACTGGCTTTATCATTGACATCCCATGATTCAGGATGGTCTCGAAAAGCAGGAGATGGCAATGGGACCTGGAAGAAGCAGAATCTTTTCGTCACGCGTGGTGGTCGGCCAAGGAAGATAGCAACATTTTTGTCTGCTGAATATATTCTAGCAAAGGCGGTCTTCCGCAATTGCTTGAGAAAAAACGGTGTGTCGGTCTTAGAATCAATATCCTCATGATATCCTAGAGCAAATATAGACGAAATGACGTCTCCAAGCTTGCGCCATGAGTGATAACCTAGCTGAGTCAGGTGGAAATCGAAACGGAATCAAAAGTGTTATTTTTACTCACTATGATCACCATCGACGAATGAGTGCATGATAAAGTTTTCATACTGTAGCACAAGCTGAATGTCATTGAGACAGTCCAGAGACAAACAAATTTCCAACGCATGGTCGCTCAACTTGGTGGCACGCTTGCGGAGAGAATATCTTTCTTCCTTGGTCACGTATAGAGGGGGGAAGAAGGAGATATCGACAGTAGCGCGGCTGACTGCCAGGAAGAAAATCCCCAAGGTTTCCCATCGAAACTTCGGGCCCAGCAACTGGGCCAAAAACTCAGACATCGTGCTAGAGGAATTGAACTCGAGAGGCTGCATAGAGTTCTGCAGAAGGAGCCTTGCGCAGGATAAATGCCAGCTCTCCTCTTGCGACACTGTAGTGAACAAGTCCTTGATACTTTCGACACACGCTTCAACCAGTGGCTCTGCTAGTGCTAGATTTGCTCCCTTGGCAAGCCAAAATGTGACGAGATCTCTCATAGCCGTTAACTGAAACTCGTTCAAGAGTTGGCGGAGAGCACTGGCACCCTGCAGCAGGGAATTGTCATCGGCCAGCTGTGTGTATGGCGTCTTTGGCAAGGCCACACCAGGCACATTATCATCTCCAGGATATGGACTACGATCTACCGGGATGCGATCAAAGATAGCAGTATGGCTCGACGAGCCAAAATACCCGGGATTTGGATATGGCGGACTAAAAGGCGACTGCGGCGAGTCCGGAGAGTGCGCGCTGATGAAGTCAATGCGATGTCCAAAAGATTGAAAAATAAATAAATGTAAAAGTATGGGCTTACGGTGGATTTGGGGTTGAAGGGCCATGCACCTTTTTTCTTTTGAAAGGCGAGACCCTGTAAATACAAATTCCGCCCTTCCCACTACTCTGGCAACGAGTGCATGCGGGCCGCCTGTGGTCACAAGCTAGCTTTGATTTCCTACAAGCCTCGCAGGCTGCCAATCGTGAGGACATCTTCGAAGAGAAGCCTTGGAGTGTTGGGGAATCGCGTTCCGTTAATGGAAGAGGAAGGGAGGGGAAATCGGATCGGAGTGATCGGAGTTTGGCCAATCCTTTTAACCCTAAAAAACAACTAGATGAGCAAGCATCGATCGCATTGGTGGTCATATCTCTTATGAATTTTCTTACTGGTAGTTCACACCTTGATGAAATAAAACTACGATATATTATCATCTTATCAAATATTGTGGGTTTCTGGTCTTTGTCTGCTACCTAGGTAGGTAGCTTGTAGCTATTTATATAAATGTTCCTAGGTAGTTAGGTAAATATACTCTACATATCAGGTTCTACCCAGAAACAAACCTTATATTCAATTAACATTCGAACAAGCAAAGGAAAATTCCTCCCTCAGAGTTTGAGCAAACAATTCCACGCCCTTCTTGAGATCCTGCTCTGATGCAGCAGCAAAAGTCAGCCGGAAATGGAGTTCGCCATTGACTTTCTGATCAGAAGAAAAGAGCGAGCCTTTCGTGACAAGAACCCCATGTGCCAACGCCTTAGCCAAGATGCGGGCTTCAAGCTCGCAAATATGGGAATAAGTCTCTTCTGCAGACACCGATGGCAATGTCCTCAGAAGAGGATGTTGGCGCCAGTCTACCCGGATCCAAAGGAACATGCCATATTCAGGCGGGACCCAATCAGTTATGTCTTTGGGTAGATACAAGTCACAGGCGTGAAGAATATTATCGCGACGCCTCTGATACTCTTGAGAAAGGTGCGAGAGCCACGCAGTAAAGCCTCGATGCCCCCACGACTCGTCAAGCAAATGCCATAGCATTAGTTGCGAGGGGCCACTAACTGCCCCCGTGCTCACTTCTTGGTAGGAAAGAAATTTGTCGATGATCTGGGATGCTGCAGTAATCCAACCGGCACGCAAACCGGGCGCAAGGATCTTGGATGTCGAATCTAGCCGGACAACGCGGCCGGATGTATCGAGGGAAAGATACGACGGCATGGAGTGGGAGTGGAAACACTCTTCCCCATTTGGAGGCGCTTGTGTACCATTATTAGTGCTGTGATAGGCACCGAGGCGAAGAAAGTAGTATGGGTCATCTTCGATTATAATCAAATCATGTCTTTCGGCAATCTCATAGATAGCAGTGCGTCTTCTCAAGGACTGAGTATAGCCAGTAGGATTCTGACCCGTCGGAATCGTGTACAAGACCTTTGGTTTGGGGCCTTGGAAAGAGGAGGAGTGCCATGAAGACAACACCTTCTCTAGGGCATCAGGACGAAGGCCCTCTGAATCCATTTCAATACCGCGAACATGGATACCGTGCAACGTCGCGCTCTCAAGCGTTCCCGGATATGTATACTGCTCAGTGAGGACACAATCTCCCCTGTTGCATAAAATACGAAACGCCACATCCAGCGCAGCCGTTGAACCGCATGATAGAAAAGTAGCCCAATCTGCATACGGTGGATTGTGAATAAGCTCTACATGTTCGGTGATAAATCGAAGGAGATGCGGCGATCCATTTGCATTGCCATAGTTCAAAGCAATGGAAAGGTTATAAGTGTCACCATGCTTGGGCACCACCGTCTGCACTGTTGGGTTAGCAGGTATAGGAGAGTTCGCATGGAAGACGAGAGATTCCCAAGGATAATAATCCGCTGTTGGTCGCCCAGTTCCGAGGGAGATAATCTTGCGTGGGCCGCCCGGACTTGACCCTTTCTTGAGGGCTGAGCCTGCAAAATCACGGCTCTCGACGCTGAAATGATGTTCCCAGCACCTCGCGAGTGGTTTCCCCTGGGCATAAGATGATTTGAAATATTCAGAGGAAGCGAAGGGAGCCGGGGTTAAGGGTAAAGGAGTGGATTTGGCCCGTAGCGATTCGATATCATTGAGTCCGAGACGTACCATTTTGGGTGGTGAGGGACAGAAAGAAAAGTGCAGCAAGATTTAAACAAGACTGAAAAGGATTTACAACGTACAGTGTTTATCCCAAAAGGATCTCCAGCCGAATAAATAATAATAGAACTTTGTGAGATGGGTATTGCTACTGAGTACTCGGATCGGAGTTGAGTCGGAGTGATCGGATCGGAGTATACGGTCTGGAGAACAGAGAAGATGATCACGAAATGCGAGTGATAAAAGAAGAGGGCAGTGCAATCAGTCTTCAAAGGAGATTTATCACTTTGCCTTTATCTTTCCCATCTTCAAAGCGTCCTTCAATTGCATCTAGTATTAGCGGCACCATGACCGTCACACAAACCCCGGAAGTCATCAAGGTTGCAGACTACCTCTTTACAAGGCTCAGCCAACTTGGTATTCGATCAATTTTTGGTGTACCGGGAGATTACAATCTACGTTTACTCGATTTTGTTGAACCAGCGGGCTTGCACTGGGTTGGCAACTGCAACGAGCTGAATGCCGCCTATGCCGCTGATGGATATGCTCGCATCAACGGTCTATCTGCGCTCGTCACGACGTTCGGAGTCGGAGAGCTATCTGCAATAAATGGTATTGCAGGTGCTTTTGCTGAGAAGGCGGCTGTGATCCATGTTGTCGGAACACCCTCGCGTTCACATCAGGATTCGCGAGCCCTGCTGCACCATACCTTGGCTGATGGCGATTATTGCCATTTCGCAACGATTGCCTCGCATGTAACAAGGGCTCAGGAAAACCTGGTAGATCCTCAAACAGTTCCTGCGCAGATTGACTGGGTTTTAGAACAGGCTATGATCCATAGTCAACCTGTCTATATCGAAGTCCCAGATGATATGGCGGATGTCAATGTAGTAGCGTCGAGATTGAAAACACCACTGTCTATACCTGACAGCCCTTATCTTTCAAAAGACGAGCCAATTCAAAAAGTCTTGGGGCGCATCTATTCCGCTCATCGCCCCCTCATTCTGGTTGATGGAGAGTGCCGGGCTCTTGGTCTCGTCGACCAGGCGAACGAGATTGTCAAAGTGAGCGGATGGCCGACTTGGAGCACCATTTTTGGGAAGAGCATTATCAATGAGGAGCTTCCCAACGTGTATGGTAATTACACGGGCTCCTTGGGAAGTGAGGAATGGAAAGCATATTTTGATTCAGCCGACCTGATCCTCAATCTGGGTCCTCACTACACCGACACCAACACGCATTCATTTACCACGATTCCGCGCCAATCTGTATCTGTGACTGTCTCAAAGAATACCATTCAAGTTGGTGACGAAGAGGTATACCGAGATATTAACCCACTCAGCTTCCTGTCAAGGCTGCTTCAAACCCTCGATCACACTCGCATTCCCAAAGTCAATGGACCCCCCCGATTAGCTTCTATAAATGACCAAGTAGATGCTGATCCAAACGGCATTATCATTCAACAAAGCTTCTACCGTTTTGTGAACCGTCTCTTCCGTCCCGGGGACCTGATTCTTACAGAGACCGGGACAGCATCCCATGGAGGAAGGCATTTCAAACTCCCTCCCAACTCACGCCTCTTTGCAGCAGTCACATGGCTCTCGATTGGCTACATGCTGCCCGCAACATTGGGAGCGGCGCTTGCAAAGCGTGAGCTCGACCATCTAAATACTATTGGCCATGGTCGCGCGATCTTGTTCATTGGCGATGGGAGTATCCAGATGAGCGTTCAGGAGATAAGCACCATCATCAAAGAAAACCTCAATGTCATCATATTCATCATCAATAATGACGGGTATACAATTGAGCGTGCCATTCATGGAAGGAAGCAGGGCTACAATGACATTGCATCCTGGAGGTATAGACATGTCCTCGCCTTTTTTGGTGCCGACGAGAATCATACCGCTGCAAATACATTTAGTGCTACAACATACCGTGAACTGGAGGCGGTGCTTTCAGATGATAGGATTCAGAATGGGGAGGAATTGAGAATTATTGAGGTGTTCATGGACCGGGAAGATGTGCAAGGAGCGTTATTGGGGCTCATGAAAGCGCAGACTTCCAAAGAGCAGCAGTCGAGAGAGAAACAAACAGACGAGACCAATCAAGCAAAGAAATAAAAAAAAGACGATGAAGACAAGATTAACGGACTAGATTTCTAGTCTAGCGCCTATGGGTGACATGTTAGACATTGGAAGGTGAGAATGAATATGATGATACTTACATTAAACCACTCTGCCACTTCACCTGATGAATGCATGGACAAGATAACTGGCTACAAGACATTCTTGATTAAATCAAGAAAAGGTTTCTAGTTCTACGGTGGGGGGCCAGGGGTGTTAACACCCCTATTTCGCGCTAACTATGTACACCGCCGCTTATTCTGCCGGATAAATCAAGACCCAGACATTATCATTGGTTTAGAAGCCTTGTAAAAGCTATATTGAGAAGGCGGTGCAGGTAGTTTTTATTAGTAAGCAGGGGGGTGTTAACTAACACAAGTGGCCTGGAACTGCAGCTTTGTAAATGAAATAGATAGCAGTCCAATCATCCAGCACCGCCACCGGCAACAAAAACAAGAACAAGAACAAGCTCGGCATAAAAACATCATCCCCAAATGCATCTCTGAACATACATCAAAAAATCAAAAATCAAATTTTACGAGCTGAACAGAAAGAGGAAAATGCCAACCTTTCAAATCCTCTACTTCGCATCCGCATCCGCATATACCGGGAAACAAAGCGAGTCCTTACCGGCACCTCTACCATTATCACAATTGTTTCCTCTGCTCGAAAAACGGTACCCGGGCATTTTGGAGAAGGTTCTGGGTAGTTGTAGTGTTAGCGTGGGGTTGGAGTATGTTGATTTACCAGAGAAATCGACAGAGGGGTATGTTGATCGAGTGATTGGGGAAGGGGAGGAGGTTGCGATCATTCCGCCTGTTAGTTCGGGGTGATTTTTTGGGTATATACTTAATATTATTGAATGTCTTCACGATTACAGTCCTTGTCTGCTACAGTACTAATATACATCAAAGTGACGGATCATCTCTCTCCTTCCATCAGTGGTCTCTGTCCGTATACGATAACCCTACGCCGGTCAGTGAAGTTCCTTTCATGGAAAGGAAGACCTTACAACTCATAGTAGACCCTACTGCCCTGTTCTGCAAGCACCTTCTTCGTTTGTGCCACGAATTCTTTGGCTTCGTCTGCCGTCCACTGTTGATATATATCATTAACCCAGCGTCACCCTATGAGACTGCAGGAAGAGGGAGAAGACATACTCCCATGTATCTCGTACTAATCGCCAAAACCCACCCTTCCATTCCCGTCTCCCAAAACTGTCGAAACCATTTCTTGATATCTATAAAGCGCGAGATTGGATAATCTGGGTAGCCGCCTCCGACAACTGGATTCAAGTTTTCTGCACTTGTTGATGCTGAAGATTCGAAAAGCGGCAGCATATACCGTACTTCGCGCACATTCTCAAAACCAATGTCATATATCAATCTAGCCATGTTGTCTGCGACCAACCACGTCTTCCCGGTTTTCTCGCTGCATTCTTGCCAGAAGTTATACCAAGCCAGAAATATCGCGTCAGGATCGGGCAAGTCCTCATCATCCTTTTCTAGATGATCAAGTCCAGTTGTTGCTGTATCCGCTGTATAATAGAAATGCGGAATCAACGACAACTCGGCCTGCTCAATATACCCCTTCCCCGGCTTGAGATGATCAAACGCTTGCTGATAAAGCTTTTTCCAGTCCTTGATGCTCCCATACAAGCAACGGATGTGAATCAAATCAAATAGATTGCGCCCTTCGTCTATATATGTCCAGTTCGAACAGCAGTCGTCTACTTCAAGGCTTAGGTTTGGACGGATGGCGTCGTCGTCGTGCCAAGTTGGCGAGAGGTCGGTGCCGAGAACTTGTGCTTTGGGGTGGGCGTCTGCCATGTTACTAGACAATAATGTCAATCCCTATTTCTGATTATATTGATGATTTGAAAAGGGAGAGAAAAACCTAGCCCATAGCCCGATTCCGGTGCCTACATCAAGAACGTGGCGAGGACGTGAGACCGGAGCGAGGTAGAGTCTATCTTGTAAGACCAGGGTGAAGAGGTGATGTCTATAATCATAATCAGTTGATTAAACAATAGAAAATGGGAAATGCGGAGGAAAATAACGAACGTCACTTTCTGATGATATGCGTCTTGTTCATCATTCGGGCCCCAATATGAACCTTCGCCTGTATACAATCGTTGTCAGGGGTAATAATCGCTGGGTTGATATGGAATAACGTACGATAGGCATGATATCTCCGGTTATTTTCGTATTTGTATGCTTGTAGCGGAGAGGCGAGTACATTTATTCTGATACAGGGTCAAACTTTTCTGACTGACGAGATAAGACAGAGAAACTTACGACAGGTTATCTGTGACGCTTTCTTTTGAGGTTGATCCCTCATCTAGCTATTTAACTCAATTGCATTAGTTCTAGCACGGTAATCAGATAAGTGGTAAATTAGGGCTCACCAGAAGCGATCTCCTACTGGGCGTCAAAAACCCCGTCGCCGTCATGATCAGGATATGTTTCTTATTCTTCTTCAAAATGCGTCTCGACACAATAACAATTCACATAGACCGACTCCAAATCCAGATCCAGTATTTCCGCACAAGGGAGTCGGAGAATACGACCAGAAGACGAAGGAGGGGGAACAGAAGAAGAAAACGTGGCTCGGAACAAAGACGCAAAGAATGAAAACGACATGTTTTTATCTCCCCAGAGCAGAGTTTATATTTGTATGCACGGTCTATTGGTCTGGACAATGTACCCCGTATTAGTCGGTCAGAATTGAAATGTCTATAGATAGGTAGAGAGAGGGAATTAAACCAACGAATTCTTGCGTGCTAAGCGAGCTGAACTCTTGAAACATGTCGATTATGTCTCGTTTGTTATCGTATTTTAGACGATTCTACGTCAAAAAAGTGACAGGTTGAATTGATATACATACATACTAGGGTAGAAGTATGAGTATGTACATACCTTCTGTCAGGTTCGAGAATGACTGCACAGGTCAGGTCTCGCCCATAGCATACCAGCCTGTCGCGTGTCAGACGATCACTTCCGTAAATCAGACACATAGATTATATAAACACTTACAAAAAAGATAGTATTATTTAATGGTAATGTCTTGTCGCGTGCAACACTAACGAGGTCGGTTCCGCATGCGGCTTGTTCCTCGTGCTTGAAACATTCCAGTGTCACGGTGCCTAATGTGTCAGTAGAACATCAAAATATTGACATGTTCGGGTAATACCGGGTTAGGAAAATTAATTAGTCTGTTTGTCTGCCGTTACTTTTGTTGAAATGCTGAATGCTCGTGCTCGTTTCAGGTGAGTGTGCACTGTGTTGGTCACATGAGAGTTACTTAATCGGGCAGTTGACTGGAATGTCGTATTCGATGGCTATGTTCGTCCTAACATGCGTCTATTCTCAAGATAGAATCGCCCTATCTCCAATGTTTGAGTGCCAATAGATGACGTTATTATATTAGCTTCTGTAGCATTATGGTAAATACTAACTCAGTAATCAACAACCTTGGAAGTATATAGTGGGTGCAGAGTAGAATTGAACTGAAGAGCTTTTAAACTCGTTGAGCATGACTATTAAAAATCCCTGCCTTTTCAGGCTTTAGATACTGCTAAAATAAGCTCACTAGAAATAGAAAACTCCTGTCTATGTTCCGCTTTCTCAGTCTAGAATCTGGGTAGAATGATATCTTCAGGGTTAGGGTTATATGGACTAACTAAATCAAGTTAGCCCAAAACATCTGTGTAAGACGTATGCAAGGCTGATCTTCTGGCATCAACGACCTCTCATCTACGAGAGAATAATTTATTGAGTGTCTCTTAGGGTGGTAGAACCTCCATGCCTCTAATTTTTCTCCCTATCGAAGCGGCGCGATGCAATTCGGAAAATCAATCGCGACGGCATGCAGCTCGTTCGCCATCACCAATATCGACGACATGTTCGTCTTGGTCACCTTCTTTGCAGAGGCGTCTACCAGCAAAACCGTGACGCCTCTCAAGATAACGATTGGTCAATACATCGGCTTCACAGCCATCATAATCATCAGCATGATTGGTTTCGGCGCCTCACTGCTGATTCCCTCTGAGCCCATCGGATTCTTCGGTCTGCTGCCCATTCTGCTGGGAGTCTGGAAGTTACTCGATCTTCTTCTCCCAAAGCAGGAGGAAGAAGGAGAACCATCGGGATCAAGAATTACTGATATGAAGAGTATTCTCAAAGTATCAATTATTACTTTGATGAATGGCGGAGACAACATTGGGACATATATACCACTGTTTTCGCAAGCAAAGGGAGCCGAAATAGCAGTATACGTCGTCACTTATTATATCCTGGTCGGAGTGTGGTGTCTTGTTGCGTTTTTGGTTATGAAGGAGAAACACATTCTGCGCATCGCTGAGAAATATGCGAATCTGGTGGTGCCTTTCCTCTACGAGGGCCTCGGCATTTACATTGTTGTCAACTCGTCGTGCTACCCGTGGTCCATCCAGCACATTAACTCGTCAATATCTACACATCCAGGTGTAGTCATTATGGCCGTTGTGACTATTGTTGTAGTTTTGACGTGCATGGGTGCTACGTTATGGGTTAAGCTGCGAAAGAAAGTGGCCCAGCCTAGTCCTGACGTTGACATTTCTCCGACTGAGGATCCTTTGCCCATTTCGACAGATGCAGTTGAATCTCATGCGCCCGTCTGATACTATCCATCCCTCCGTTTTATATCAAGAGTTTATATGGCCGACGCAAAGATTTACATCAACTATTTCTCCCTGACCGATGACAGGCTTGGGTTTAATTCTATTTCAGATACAGCCCACTTCTACTACCACATCTCAAGCCTTTCAACCATGCCATTTGGATTCCAGAGCCTAGACACGATTGCTGCCAGAAAGTATATTCCCTTGCAGCGTCGAAGGGAAGATCGAACAAAGTGAAACCACAACCTTGGAAGAAGGCTAGGACTTATGTAGTAACGAATTTCAGGCTAGAGCTTAGGAAGTCCCTACTCAGGTGGGCAGGTGATTTATGCTAAGCACCATTGACAAGCGTCACGTTGTTATTTTATTTTTTCCTACAGATAGAATATTGAATGAATGGTAGTCCATCGTAACCAAACTTGAAATTGATGTAATTATAACCTCTACTTTTACGCACAAACACACAGAATTCAAACAACCGACCAACCAGATAGACCGACAGGCAGGCAAATAGACAGATATTAAAGCTCAATGGAGCAACGTGAAGAAAGACAAAATAAAAAGAAGGAAAGAAAAAGACCAAACCCTCCCAGAAGGTCTCAACCACCTCGCAAGATCAAAGACCACACGCCATGAAAACCACAGCACCAGCCACAACGCCTTTCTTCGGAAAGTATATGAAAATAAGAATGAAGGATGAAAAGGATGATTAGGTCATCAACCCTGAGTATCGTTGTCGTCGTTGTTGTTATCTCTCGAGCCTCATGCGAGTTGGTCCCTTTATTACTTCTCTTCATCCTTGGATTCAGGTTGATCTCGAGTCAAAAAGTAGAGGAAGATACCAGTAGTGACTGTAAAGAAGAAGAAGATACTACCCACAAAAGAAAAATTGTCAGTCGAGAACCAAACTACTCCATGGATGGTAATTAACTCACCACTCAGCAATTACCAACCCCCAAATCGCCTTCATCTCATTGCACACCTGGCGCGACGCAGCGATGAAATCGGAATATATGACCTCGCCCACGCCCTTATCGACAGTACTAGCTAGCGAGGAAATGAACGACGACGCAGATCCGCTGGAGCCGCCAATGGAACCGCACTTCACATAGGACAGAGGACGACCTGCGACCACCGCGACGACAATAAAACCGGTCAGGATGGCTGAGTCGATTAGGATGGGCCATTGGTAGAATAGTTTGTGCGGAAAGTCCCAGAAGAGAATGGCTAGGATGACGATGTAGAGGGCTGCTAGACAGACCTTTTCAAGTTAGTTAGGGCTCGGCAGTTTTTTTTTGTGACAGAAAGAAAGGAACAAATCTTACTAGAGATAATATACCGACAAGGACGGCTGGAGGACTGACGCTGTTACTGTCCATGGCCGAGATAAACTGGGCTACCAGACCGATGATGGCCACCAGGGTTAGGAACTCGGCGGCGCGAAAGAAGTGGTAACTGACGCCCAGAATGCCATAGCGGCTTTTTCTGAAGTAGTAGAATATGTAATCATTTTCTTCTCCTTGGCTTTCTGGCATGTTGGAAATAGGTTTTCTTGGGTAGAAGTCGAAAGAAGGTGGATGTGGTGAAGGTGTTCTTGCGAGAAAAAGAGCAAGATTAGGACAGTAGATATCAATATAACAACCGATCAAGGTCTTTGAATGAGCGAGACAGCGTCTTTTGAAAAGTTCTCTGCAGAAAGGACTGAATGTGAGAAGAAAGAGTGAACTGTTGCAGATAGTTGACAAAAAGGAAAAAAGGACAAATGATTGTATGACGCTCTTTATATGACTGTGACAGAGAAAAGAATGGATGAAATCAGACCAAAGAAACACAAGGTATGCATGACTACGCACCTTGTTTATGTACTCATAGCTACCCAGAGTCTAGAACAACCTCAACCAATTCTAGCATCCAATGTGAGACGAGGTCCATCTTCTAGAGACAGACGTAGATCCACTAATGTAGAAGAAATGGACCTGAGTCCGAATAAAACGATACACAGCTTGCTACAATCGTAGCTGTTTAGGGCTGGACTTTTATGGTTATAGATCGATGTTGGAGTAAGCGCCGGCGGGAACCAATCAGAACACAGGAAGTATAAAAATAGACAGGAAAGTGGGTCTACCGCTGTTCCGCAGCCAACCAGCGTCCCGGACCCATCCACAGCACGGAAGATTATCATCCAACGATGCTCTGCCTGGCGAGAGGAACTGATACAAAACTAACCCCATGTCTTGGTTGTCTAGACTGGTCGGTTAGACGAGAGCTTTCCTGCCAAAGCTTGGTACCCCTGTAATTAGCTATAGCTTAGGTAGCTTCAATAGGCCTATTCTCTACTGTTTCATGCGCTTTGTTTTCTAACCAACCGGCTCAATGCCACGACTTGAGACTTGTATCATACATCATACACTAACCTGACAGACAGGAAGATCATTCTAATCTACACGTTTGCTTTCTCCAGAAACCTTCTCCGAGAGCTCGTCCAGACCCTGGTTTTTGCTTACAAGCATGTCCTAGATTCGTCATGTCAGCATCCACTAATCTAACAGGACAAAGAGTATGATGATTTGAGACAAACTTACCATTATAGAAGTAGGAATCAAGCTCACCACCCATTTAGTGACAGTGGAAAACGATCCTGTCCAGATCTTTCCGCCCTTCTTCCCCCTGTCGCCAACGATATCCTCAATCAAAGACTTGGCAAACTCTTCTGCTGTGACGCCCTCCGGCTTCTTGGCCTCGCCAGTCGCCCAGCCAGATATAGTCTTCTCAATGTGAGTGTAGTACGAGTCTGGCGGCAGGCTGAAGTCTGAGACGCTGGCATCGAAATTGGATTTGACGACGCCGGCCATGATCGTCGCGACACTGACGCCAAAGGGGGAGAGCTCAATCCGCAACGTCTCGGAAATGAGTGTCAGCGCAACTTTTGACGAGGTATATGCAGCTGCGAATGTGAGTAAGAGTTGCCATACAAATGTAAGAGAAAGGACACCTACAAAGCCATGGCATGTTCATAGTACACCCCATCGAACTAATATTAATGATACGCCCGCGGCTCGCAATGAGCAAGTCCGCAAAGGCCTGTATAGTGCGAATACTGCCCCAGAGATTGGTATCGTATAATCTCTGAGCTCGTTCAATGTCCATATCGAGAATTGGCGTTACATAGCCGGCACCGGCATTGTTTACGAGCACATCGAGGCCACGCCCACTTTCTGTGACGGCCTTGGCTGCTGCTATCACTGATGGCTGGGAGGTGACATCGAGCGACAAGACTGTCACGTTGGATAATGTGGATAGCTCCTCTGAGATCTTGGATGTGGTTCGTGCAGTTGCGAATATGTGGTGCCCTTCCTTGGCTAGCACGAGGGCGATGGCAGAGCCAATGCCGCCTGCTGAGCAGCCTGTTACAAGCACGGATTTGGAAGGCATTGGTTGTGAGTGTGCACTGTGATTGGATTCGAGGTTCATTCTTGTATAAGTTAATGATTATCGAGCCGTGTGTTATTCGTGCAAGAATGTGAAGTGGTAGGGATGAGAGAATTATTCTTCGGAGTCGCGCAGGGGCATGAAGGGTTTAAGAATGAATTTCGCTCTTTAAAATAATTAGCTAGCTCAAACGTTAAATAGTAATTGTCTATACTAGGCCGAAAAGATCGTAAAATAAAATTCCGAAGTCATGAATTCATACTTTGTACAGAAGCCGGTTCGGGATCTCGGGCGATTCGGGGACGGCAAAAACCCGAGAGACGACCACGAGATATCACCGAAGGGTATAAATATTAGTATCCCAGTATCTGTTAACCATGGCGCTTTTCAGTATCCAGTGTTCTATGTGCATGTTTCTAGAAAAGCCTTCTCTTGGAGGATTGACGAATCTGGAAAACTAGTAGGGTTAGGGTTAGTGTTGTGAACGAAGCACGTTTGAGGTACGGTATTCCCTCCAATCCACCTCAGATATTGTCTTGAACATTTAGCCTTAAGAATAGGATAGGCTAAGATAAATCGCCTTCCTGATCGGAACTCACTGGAATGAGTGCTTCTGCTATCCCGTACCTGGGCAAAAGCAACCCCAGAAGTAGTATGTTTGTTGTTGATCGAGATAAGACATGAGACAGCGCCATGTCTGCCAGACTAGACCGCCAGTCATAACTTAGCAGTTTCAGTCCAAGGCCTCCAAGCATGTCTCTACTTCTAGGCTCTTGATAGTTAGGGCTGTTAAGTATAGAATTGAAGCGTAAAACGGCGCCGGGCCGCCAGCCAATCAGAAGCGCGGGCGGGCTTGGATGTGAGACATGCGCCACAACAGCCGCAGCGTGCGTACGCCGAGTTGAGTTTCCTCATCTTCCCTGCCTAAACAGCTGTCTTGGAGGTTTGTACGGCTCTGACCACAGCATACGGCGAGTCCGCGAGGTGCTAACAGCTCTGATCGTGGCAGCAACCCTAAACAAACAAGCTGATGTGGTCGATCAACTAGTGTCATTCCCAAAAGAGAACCCCGGATCAGTCCCGACTCAGACTGTCGCTATTCCCTTCGTTTCTCTCGTCGTTGCTTTTTTTCCTGCTATTCCATCAACTTCTCCCGACCGCGTCTTGCTAGCTGCAATTCTCCTCCGCCAATTGCTTTCCCCAGAGACTTCGCTCGTTCTGTCTCCGAAATGTTTTCAGCTGTCTAGACCGTGGCCCGTTACCCCGAAAGATAGCGAACGAACCTGTCGAGAGAAAAAAATAATAGCATCCTCGTTCACAGATCCCCTTCGATTAGTATTTCCGACACATCCTCCGTCTATCGTACACTATAAATTCCATCAACTCGATACCGGACATCGTTCAAACCACAAAAGCAAAGGAAGTGGCTGCGTGAAAAGAACCCGCGTTGACGGCCCGGTGTTGGAGAGGGGCAGACCTCTTGGAGGTCGCCTCAAATAGCCCCCGACAGTCGTGATGGCCGTGGATGGGAATGGGCGACATAACCAGCAATACCATAATCCGGGACTATTCTCGTCGTTGGAAAGGAATGATAGCAATGTGATGGACAATCAACAACGACGGAAACTTGGGATGCCAAACTTGCGCAACAAAAATAACTTCTCCATTTTCAATAATACCGCCAGCTCCTGGTTTACGATACTAATATGCCTACTTGCTCTTCTGGCAAGCCCGGCCGATGCCGCCTTTCTCAGTTTTGATAACTGTTTGCAAGCCAGCACCTTGAGCGACCCGAGTCAGCTGCAATTCGTTCCCCTGTTCTTCGAAGCCGTCTACGATCCTACTCCGGGTCCGAACCCCTTGAATATAACGATATATGGAAATGTCACCGGAGCTGCACAAGGGCAAACTGCTCCGGCCCCAGGGTCGTCGCAGTGGGACAATAGTTCGGCGACGGCGGGCAAGATTGTCAGTGTCGTGGACGATACATACACCACTCTCTTCACGACAATTAACCTGCTCACCTTCACTCCAGATAACGGAAAGGACCAGTTCTGCGAAACCGTCGTTCAAGGCAGCTGTCCTCTTGGGCCTGTTTTTGACGTAAACGCGTATGAATTGATTTCTTTTCATCCATCAAACTTTCTACCATTTCATTTGGCTAACCAATGACCTTCTCGATTCTAGGAGCGACCCGAGCCAGCTTCGAGCCTTTACGATAGGGCACGATATGGGATCATCCTATCAATTCGCAAGTTTGCCTACTACGTTGCGAGTGAAGTCCGGAGACACACAAGGGACCGATCTAGCTTGTGTGTCTGCAACTATTGTACCAGACCTTGGTTCTACACTTCGCGGCCTAATATCCTTTATGCCTCTTCTCGTTCTGATTTTTGTTACTGTCGCAAATATACTCGCTGCCACATATAGCCCTTGGGGCTCGACCGACATTTTTCGCTGGTCTAGCAACTACGGTCGAGATGAAGATCTTTTACGATTGGTAACCCCCGGGTTTGCCGATTGTCTACAATACATCCAGTTTATTGTTCTGACAGGGGCTTTATCCTTGAGCTACCCGGGATTTTATCAACCCATTGTAGCCCAAGGCGGCTGGGCAGTTCTCATGTTTAATCAGAGTCTTGTGAGCAATGGTGGAGGAATGAATCCAGTTGTCGATGGGGTGTATGCCACCAATGGAACTTATGGCCTGGACCTCCTTGGTCAGTATGTCGGTTTGAAGAATGACGACGACATCTGGCCAGGGTCAATCGTCTGGCTGTTGGTAATCTTGGTTGCGGTTACTGCTCTGACCCAGGTTGTTTTCGGCTCTCGCTGGATTTACCATAAAATGGCCAACGTTCCGGAAGAGGATCTTCGTGCTAAAATCATGCCATTTACTGTTGGAAACATCATCCGCATCACATTCAACTTCTTTCTGCTTCCGACCATGTCATTGGCACTCTTTCAACTGGTTATTGCCCCGAATTCTCCTGCCTATTCAGTTGCTCTCGCAGTAGTCTTAATCCTGGTCCTTTTGGGCTTCGCGTTCTGGATTATCCGTCTGATCGCGTCTGCTCGACCGCGTGCTTATTTGTTTGACGATATCTCCACTGTTCTGCTCTACGGTCCCGTGTACAACACGTACAGAGACGATGTTGCCACATTTGCAGTGGTGCCTATTTTCTTCACCTTTCTCCGCGCCGTCGCAATCGGCGCTCTTCAACCGTCTGGTACCGCCCAGGTTGTTTTGCTTGCCATATGTGAAATAGCCTACGTCTTGCTCCTGGTCGCGTTTCGGCCGTATCCTTCCCCGACATCGATGAATCTCTATCAGATTGTCTTCGCCATTGTTCGCTTTTTGATCGTGCTGTTGAACATCACTTTTGTGCCGTCTCTTGGCATTGCTGAACAGACAAAGGGGTGGATTGGATATGTTATTTTGGTTTTGCATGGAGGGATGCTGGTATTTGGGTTTTTCCTGAATGCTTTGCAGACCCTGATAGAAGTGATTGCTCGTCTTGCAGGAGCTGGAGGCGCAGAAGGAGGCGCGACTCGTGGTGGCCTCACAAAGGTATGTTCCATTTTCAATAAAACCCCCATTGAGATAGAAGGTAGTTTAGATTGCTAATCAAAAATCGTGGGATAGGTCTTTGGTGCAAGACAGCTCTCTCGACGCAATCCTAGAAGCAGCACACGCGAGAGTATGGCTTCAGATGCTGCAATGCTCGCCAACATGGATGAACGGTCATCGACGCAATTCGGCGGTTCTCGAGTGAGAAGTATGTCTGGCAGCTCGGCTATGCTTCTTAATCGTACAGCGATCAGCGATGGTCGAATTAGTATCGCTTATGATGCAGGTAGCGCACATGGTGGTGCACACAGTCGAACTAACAGCGGAATGTACACTCCACCGACCCCTGGAGCCAGCAGTGCATTCTCTCATCCAGCCGGATATCAGCCCATGGGCACACCGAGAAGTGGTTCTATGATTGGCTTCAAGCCCGAGGCAATGGATCCTTACTACCGACCTCCGCGGCCCAAGACGAAGTTGTTGGAATCTCAACAATCATCTGACGGTGCTCAGCCACAGAATGCATCCGGTAGCGACGCGGAGGACAATATTGTTGAGACAGGTCAACCGGTACCTGCACATATTGCACGAGAGGACACTGACCTCGAAGATTCTCGGAACAACCAAAAGGACTACGCGGTACGTGAAGTCGACTTTTACTATCGCGTTCGTGGGCCGGCGCTGTCTCACACAGGCACTCGTAAGTTGAAAACGGGACCTGCGGATCCGACTGGGCCTGTTTCATCAGCCTCGGGTTGGTTCCGACGGTTGTTGGGTGGTAAAACCAAAGAGCAGGGTAAAGGATTTGAGGTTATTCGAAGTGCCCGTGCTCCTGCCCAGGGAATGTTCCCACCAGCAGAAGACGAGGAATACCACGAACCATATCGAGACGAACCAGGATCACAAAGCCCTGATGGGACAGGAGATGGCGCTGGTGGTGGTCACACCCGGAATGAGTCCGGTGTCACAACCACATCTTCATACCATGACTCTGATGATGCAGAGAAAGAAGAGGAAAACGAAGAAGAAAAGGAAAACCAAAAGGACTCGTTCCGACTCCCCCAGATCGATGCCGGTGGCTCAATCGAGCTTCCAAGCCGCATCGGCTCACAGAACAGCACACAATCCTCAATCCGTCCGCCAGTCCCCCGGAAAAGTTCAAAAAGACATTCACGTGGGGACTCTCTAGATGGAAGCACTACACCACCGCCTTTACTACCCATGATCCCAGGTTCGCCCGCTAGCGCAGCACATACTTCTCGCGACATTTCCACTTCTTCTAATAACAATAGCCTACTCCATCCATCATCAGAGTCTGCCGAGGCGGCTGCTCGCTTACCTTTTGCTCCCAGCGAGGCGGGCAGCAATCAAACCAGCAGCCAAGACCGACACGAATCTCTAACTTCAGCAAGCTCATCCACAATCCTCCGAGTAGCAAGCGCAGAACCGGGCCGACCCTCAGGCATGGGATATGTGGCACACCACCGCGCGGGGGCCAGTATTCATCATACAGGCGTTGAACATCCTGTGACTGGCAGTGCGGCGGAGTTGGTCGAGCAGCAAAGCACCGATACCGAGTCTGGCCGTGAATCTCCTTTGCGACAAGCTTAGTTGACTTGAAAACCAACCAAATCAAAAAACAATCTAATATACGGGATTACGTTACGAATTTCCTTTTTTCTTTGTCATCTGTTTTCCTTTTTCCTCTTTCTTAAAAGCAAATCTGACAGCACTTTTTATCTTATATCTTTTATTTTCTGCGACAAAATGTGAAGCGTTCGCTGGCCTTTGACAATATATCTCTTTTCTTGTCCTGCTATTGTGTGTACAGTTTCAGAGGACTTTTTCTCTTCTATCTACTATTATTCAGTCTGTCTTCTGTCTTACCCATTCTTTGTACGATAATATAAGTATTTGTTGTTTTCAGTCTGTCCTGCGTAAAACACTCATAGATGAACAGGGATGTGTGCAATGGATTATTCTCCTATTCTTACGAGTAATACATCACTAACCAGAGCTTTTATACAGCTACCTGGTACATACTATGTAATACATAGTATGTATGTACATGGTGGTATTGTTTAGCGTCTGACATGTGCTAATCGATAATGCAGGGTCTCTTCCTAGCCGTTTCTCCGGGCTGCCATGACCCAATGAAACGGACAAGGAACGGTTGATTATGCCATAAAAGCATAATAATAGGAATAAAATACAAAGCTCGGTTCATTAGTTACTGGTAGACCGCAGAGCAAGTACACTCGGCTGCTGAAGGATAAGCTCGGCGGAAATAGATGTTCCTGAAGCCGGGCCGAGGTTCATTGGAGCTCCAACGTCAGAGGACGACCGGACGTGCTCTTGTTGTTGCTATTTCACTTCTCACGACTACTCGATGTTTTGATTACTCTGATTACTGATTATTCCAAAATAAATCAACAGACAAATCAACAGACAAAGCAAGCGATTTGTACCATACGAATCTCAGAGGGCCACCCTCCTCTCCGCCTCGAAGCTCCTACCTACCTACCTACCCCCCTCGCCGACTGTCATTGTCTACAGAATAAGACAAAATGTCAGCCTCTACAAACGAAATTAAAGACACCGAGGAAACCCTCGCACCAGCTAAACAGTCGGCCTCCTCGCAGACCTTTGCCCAGCTCCGATCCTTCGTTGCCGGCGGTGTGGGCGGTGTCTGTGCCGTGGTGATCGGCCACCCCTTTGACCTGGTCAAGGTGCGAATGCAAACAGCCGAAAAGGGCGTGTACACCGGCGCCATCGATGTCGTGAAGAAGACTGTTGCGCGCGAGGGTTTGGCGAGAGGGCTGTACGCTGGTGTTTCGGCGCCGCTTGTGGGTGTTACGCCCATGTGTGAGTTCCCCTCGTATACCACCCGGCATTAGCTAGGTTTCAAGGACTGATGTTTGGATATGTGTGCATACAGTCGCCGTCAGCTTCTGGGGCTACGACGTCGGCAAAACACTTGTTTCATCTCTATCCACCGTCCCAGTTCACAACAACACACCCCAGTATAGCATAGCCCAAATATCGGCCGCCGGCGCCTTCTCCGCCGTGCCCATGACACTTATCACAGCGCCCTTTGAGCGAGTAAAAGTCCTACTCCAAATCCAAGGGCAAAACCCACCTCCGCCAGGGCAAAAACCGAAATATTCAGGCGGTGTCGACGTTGTGCGTCAGCTGTACAAGGAAGGCGGAGTTCGCAGCGTATTCCGTGGCTCGGCAATGACGCTGGCCCGCGACGCCCCCGGTTCAGCAGCCTATTTTGCAGCCTATGAATATATCAAGCGCTCGCTTACCCCCAAGGATGAGCATGGTAATGTCACCGGCGAACTTTCGCTGACAGCCGTGTTGGCAGCCGGAGGTGCGGCGGGCATTGCAATGTGGATTCCTGTCTTCCCGGTCGATACGATCAAGTCGAGATTGCAGTCTGCGTCTGGAAATCCTACCATTGGTGGCACGATTAAGGCTATTCATGCTAGTGGTGGCTTCAAGGCATTTTTCCCTGGGTTTGGCCCGGCGTTGGCGCGTGCTGTGCCTGCTAATGCTGCTACATTGTGAGTTTCCTACCACTTACCGTTGATTTTCTTCTGCGAATAAACAAGAATAAGCAATCTAACATGAATCTTTTAGCCTCGGAGTTGAGTTAGCGCACAAGGCCATGACAAAGTTTTTCGGATGATGTGATGGCCATATTTTACGATGTTTTTGCAATTTTGTGGTTAGTACGTTTGAAACTCGTGTACATAGATGTCCATCCTCTTGATATAGTATAGATGATGTTATGATATTCAAAGAAATACCCTAGGAAAGCCAACAATGCTAGCGTCGAAACCTTCTATAGAGGATTACTTCTTCCATCCGTAATACACAAGCTACCAACCACCAGTCTGAATACTGTAACTTCCCTTTACGTATCTATTTGTGATTGTAAGTGATGATCGGGACTAAGAGTAGACAGCAAGGAAATCAAGATACGTACCGATACGTACGGATGTAAGCTGTAACGACGGACCAGTGTACCGTTTTCAAGATCTTAAAACCCCGAAATCGATGCACATAATTCTTCTTTACATTCTGTTCTTTGCCTACCTACTAATGTCCTTAGACCACCTTGCCGCCTGTATCGGGCAAAAGGCTGTTGTTGTAGGTATCGGAGAATTCCATTGTCTGACCAATTTCTAGATTTTCTCAGTGACATCTTGAACCTCAAAATAAATGAAGAGCTCTCTCCTCCCAGCACATTACTTATGCCCAAGCAAATATCGTGTGCCATGATTCAGTCAACTTCACGAATGTTTGTCTCTTTTTGTTCCGTTTCTTCTTGAGCGAGCAGCAAAAACACCTATCGACAGAAGAGTGATTAACTCGCCTCCAAGGAGAATTGATATCAATGTAGTATTATGGTGCACAGCGAGCGCAGCATAATGTCTTCGAGTCAATCGTTGACCACGCCACCATTCTGTCTGTATGATTCCCAAGACTGATTTGCGGCGATTTTTATACTCCATAGTTATCCGGCTTTTTCCCCTTGGAAGGTAAATATACACTTCCGGAGCAAGCACCATTTCTCCATGACTCAAGCATCATAAGAGGAAAACCATAAGTTTTTTGTTCCATGAGACTTGCACCGTCGCAAGTTTGCTTTGGTGGAAGAGGGCACAGCTTGCCCAACAAGCCAGCAGTAGCCTTGGGGAATTGGAGATATTGTCACAGCGGAATATGACACCGAAACTGGCCTCTTACGGGCTTTCCTGGTAATTGTATAATGGTGCTATTTAGGCTGTAACTTGTCATTGTCCCATTGTCTTGGTCGCGACGACTGACGAATTGAACATCTCAACATAAGGACTTCGCTCAAACGTATAAAGGATAGGCCTGGATTTGGTGTAGCATAATGATCTGTTTGACGTATGCCTTGTGGGCGCCGGCTCCTTGGATATATGCCGATAGCATATCTTGTCATAGCGCGATCATACCAAGTACAGCGCTCTAACGTCGTTATAATCGGATCCATGAAACATAGTGGCAAGGGAAGAAGTATTTTTCTACCGGAAGCAAATTGAAACGATAGGCCAGTGGTGAGCAGATGTTGGGGAAATCTGTCGGTCATAATCCATGGATTTGTATGTGAGCTACGAATATAAAATGAGTATGAAATCCTAAAAAGAATATTTTCTGCATCAAAAAAGAAGAAGCTTGTACCTTGTCTGTCACCATTCTCCAAATCAAGGTATACGAAGGTCCTGTCATAGCTACCAGCTTCTTCTTCTCGAGTATTGATGGATTGAAGGTCTGCAGGTTGCCTCTTCAGTCTCTGCCTCGGATTTTTCTCTATCCAGGCCACGCTACTCGTTCGCCTTGAACAGCAACAGTCCAACAGAAGGCGAGCTGGTTTTTGGCAAGACAACTAATTTGAAAGAATCAAGTACTGTAACTACATTATCCATGATTTTCCTTTTGAGCAGCAAAACGAGAAGAGGTTTCCAGAGGTGAAGCATAATAGCTTCAAGTCGAACTGAACTCCCTACCTTCTTCTTTGTCGCTGCCAGATTAGGTACCGGTTTCTATAACAGGCTTGGTCAATTTTGGACCTTTTGGTTCCTTATTCTCCAGGCACCATGTATAAAATTATCAATGCCAATCCCTTGATTCTCTGCGATAACTTTGAAAGATAAAGGAAAAATATATGCCAGCAAGGGAAACACGGCTATTGTATTACGCACTACTAAGCATTCGTTAAATAATATATCCTCGTCCATTATCAATTAAAGCCTGTCAAGGTCAACGCCGCCTTGCTTGAACTGCCCAACTAGGAAATTTCCTCGGAGCTGTTCACTTAGGGCACTCTGGCACTATCTTGTCATGTGGTTAAATAGTCCTGCCAATGGTACATTCTGTGAAACTCTGCACGATACTACGTAGCTACGTTGGTTACTAAAGATCCGAGTATACATCACAAATGCACCATCACGCGCTCGATTTCTCGACGGACAGTTCATCACTCCTTGGCAGTCAGGGTTGCAAGGTTACATGCCAAGCTCTTGGAGGAGAACAAAAATAAAGCTTGCAGTTCAGATGCATAGACAGGAATTAGTGTGCTATTTCCTGATTGTTTATTACCCGAAGTTGGACAAACCCGAAGTCACCGAGGTACTTGAGATTTCAAATCTATAATGGGACAAATGTCTATTTTGAAGTAGAAGTGGTCTACGGAATAAGTACAAAGATCGAAATCAGCAAGCCAGAGTTCTTCCAGCCCTGGAAGCTGTACTTACAGATCAATTAGAGAAAATACGAAGGCAGCCCAGACTAGGTATGAACCGACTGATCCCTTGCTTCCCCGCATACAGGAGCAGTATGATCTGCAGCGGCACAGACATTACTACTTTAATTACCGCATGCTTACTGGGATGAGACTATTTTGGCTGAGGCCGGCTCTAATTCTTACATCCGTACGGAGTATGGCCCTTAAGTTTCTCGGCTTGACCGCCGATGCCATGCTTTCACTACTACATAGGTACGGAGTATATGGAGGAGTATTACTTGAGCTAATCTTGAATATGACAATGCTTATTCACCGACAATTTGCCGGCTTATTAAACGGGGGCAAATAATGTATTTGTGCTCGATTGTGTGCATGGTGTCCCTCCGCGCCAGAAATATCTATAAAACGGACAACATCGCCGCCATGGTCACGCCGACTTTTACTCACCCAAGACAAGACTGCTTTGGGACTTGGACAGTCAAATAGTTGCAATCTGGTCTCGAGGTCATATTTATTTATTGATTATCCCAGGTATGTGCCCGAATTTTGTTGCATTTTCTCCCTCGCGTGGTTGCACAAGCAGTTCACCAACAACGTGGTTAGTCAGTCAGTCACATTCCAAACGTCGATGCCAAGGGGAGCAAGTACTCCGTAGTATCGGTCTATTTGAGAAGAAGAGGTTGTTTACCGAGGTGTCTTTCATCTCTTTCATCATCACCAGGTACGTATTGCTGGTACCTGCCATCGCTCCACCCGGACCCCCATTCCCATTCCCTTCATCCTCCCTTCATGCTCTTATTCATAGGCGAGGCCAGAAGGCCTGGCCAATATCTAACCTGCTTAAGAATGTTTCTCTGCTATTTAGCTGGGAAAGCCAGAGCTAATCTTGTGCACCAGACGTCTACCTAATATATAACCTTTGAGGGCCCACGAATACCTTCAATTGATCTGCATCGCTACTCTATACATACTGTTGTAATTAGAACATATACTTAGGTACTTGTACCTAGCAGCTACAATGTTCCTTCTCGTCACCACCCTCCTGTCATTACTGTCTTTGACCGGAGCCACATCGACATTTTCCCCATCTCGGCCACCGGCACAGCCACTGGCCGTTAAATCTCCCTATCTGAGTGCGTGGCAGAGCGCCGGAAGCGATGGTGGTAACGGCGGCTACCTAGCCGGCCAATGGCCAACGTTTTGGGCGTGAGTGCTCTAAGTGGTGTGAAGAACAGATTGAAACTGACGACCTTTACAGTGGACAGATCCTTGGATGGACCGGGCTCATCAATGTCGATGGTGCCACTTACTCTTGGATGGGAGCTCCGCCCTATGTGCCCACCGTAGACCAGGTTTCTTACTCCTATACCAGTACATCCAGTGTATATGTTTTGTCGGTAGAAGGCAAAATCCAGATTACTGCAACGTTTCTATCGCCAATCACGCCTGACGACTTTCAGCGGCAATCGCTCATTTTCTCTTATCTCAATGTGGAGGTTGTGTCTTTGGACGGCGACGAGCATGATGTCCAACTATACACAGATATTTCTGCGGGTAAGTTGAACTTTCAACGTCTTTCTATTGTATATTAATGTCTGTCCTGCAGAATGGGTTTCTGGTGATCGAAGCACTATTGCCCAATGGGACTATGGCACCAGTGGAAGCCTCTCTTACCACAAGGTCTACCGCCAGACGCAGCTGGCATTCTCCGAAGTCAGTGACCAGACAGAGTACGGCAACTGGTGGTATTCCACGACAGCAGATAACGGCTACACTTACGAGGCTGGCATCGACGTTGATGTTCGCGCCCAATTCGGCAACTACAGCACCTTGACCGACACTGTAGACACCAACTATCGCGCCATCAACAGTGACTGGCCCGTGTTTGCGCATGCTTTCGATCTGGGTAGCGTAGGCACCGAACCTAGCAGCCGCCTCTTCTCAATCGGACTTACTCAAGAAGACGCTATTCAGTATGATGGCGCAAACGGTGTTGTGCCTTTGCCTTCGTTATGGACGCAATACTTTGACGATGAAGTTTCGGCCGTCTCTTTCTTCCAGAACGACTACGAGACTGCCAGCGAATTATCATCTGCCTTGGACGAAAAAGTGCAATCGGATTCTGCGGCAATCAGCGATGACTACGCTACTCTTACGACTCTTTCTCTGCGACAGGCCTATGGCGCGACCCAGCTTGTTGGAACGAACGAAACGCAATATGTCTTTCTCAAGGAGATCTCGTCCGATGGGAACGTCAATACTGTCGATGTCATCTTCCCAGCCCACCCGGCATACCTGTACACGAACCCGACGTTTTTGAAATTGTTGCTGGCGCCTCTGTTCGAGAATCAGGAAGCTGGCCAATATCCCAACAGATGGTCGATGCATGATCTGGGCAGCCACTATCCAAACGCCACCGGCCACACTGACGGCAACGATGAACAGATGCCTCTGGAGGAGTGCGGCGACATGCTTATCATGTCCCTGGCATACTACCTCGCGTCCCAGGATCTTGACTTTCTCAATTCCAACTACAACCTGCTCGACCAGTGGACTCAATTCCTAGTCGACGAAGCGCTGTACCCAGCCAACCAGATCTCAACCGACGATTTCGCCGGATCGCTTGCGTGAGTTCGACTAATCAAGCACAGAATATTCACTAACCCGTTGTTTTAACTTTTGAATAGAAACCAAACCAACCTGGCCGTCAAAGGCATGATCGGCATCAAAGCCATGAGCGTCATTGCCAGCGCCACCGGCGACAGCGCCAGTGCATCCAACTACAGCTCCATAGCAAGCGACTACATCACGCAGTGGCAGACGCTGGGCATCAACAGCGCCGCAGACCCGCCGCATGCTACTCTCGCGTACGGATCTGACGATACGTGGGGGCTTTTGTACAACCTTTTCGGCGACAAGGAGCTGGGATTGAACCTTGTGCCGCAGTCTGTGTACGATATGCAAAGCGACTTCTATCTGACGGTGAATGCGCAGTATGGCGTGCCGCTTGATACTCGGCATTCGTATACCAAGGGTACGCTTCCTTCTTTTCCTACTTCGTTCCAGGGTTTTCTCTTTGCTTAGCTAATGTTGGTAGCCGACTGGGAGTCGTGGGTCGCATCCATATCCAACACGACCACGCGCGACATGTTCTACAGCGAGCTCGCCAACTGGATCAATGAAACGCCTACTAACCGGGCTCTCACCGACCTGTACGATACTGTCAGCGGCGACTATCCGGATGGAATCACGTTCATCAACCGGCCCGTCATGGGCGGCGTCTTTGCGCAGCTCGTTCTAGAAATGGGGCTTTCTCCATAGAGCCTCCTGTATAAGGCCAAAGTTTATTTGATGACTATTTATGACCAGAAGACAAGATACATGTATATATTGATTTGTACAGACGGCTAGTTGTATAATGGACAGAATGACTATTTACTACAATCGCTTAATCAGACAAGCAATGTCTCTCAAGAATGTCATGGCAGGCTAATAATTACGACAAGTAACCTTGGAAGGAAAGCAAGCATAATGAGTAACAGCCCAGAAAGACCCAGTCCTTCATTCTTCTCAATCCATTTACATGACTACGTACATGCCATTAATTTATCATTACGCCACAACATTTACTTCTCTTCTGCCATTAGAGGTCCACATTTAAGTAATTGTAGCGTTCTTTCTACCGAGTAGTACCGATGCATGGTGTACACAGGCAAACGCGGTTAGGGTTCGATGTTGAATATTTCCTTTTTCGGTAATATTTGCTAGCCCTAACTCAGGTCCGTCTCTGTATGCACACGAGTTATGAATGTATTGTCTTTACAACGTACTGCGTACCTAGGTAGTATTTGTAATTATTTTCAAGAGTTTGTCTATTAATAATATAATAACTATGTATCATCGCCCAGCCACAGAATGTGGACATTCCAGTGAACCCAGTATGTATTGACAACATTCTTCGGCAAAGTAACAGACCGCGCCTAAGTTGAGTCGGACTTGTATGCCTGCAATGGATTTAGTGTACGAATAATCTACTACGTACGTAGGTAGAAGCAACAGTGGCAGATACGTACTCTCCAAGTTCATGTAGGTTCATGATGGAAAGTCCGATTAACCTAGGCCATGCATATGATAGACCGATCTGATTGGGAGTAAGTGTACAGCATTCTTCAACCGCTTTTTAATAGTGCATAGAGAACCTGATTCAAATTTCGCTCCAGTGTTCTCACTCTAGACCACGGATTGGCCAACACTGCCTAGTTTTCTCTTGCAAGGGGTGGGCAGAGAGGATGAACATTTGCCGTTTCCGAGGAGTTTGTTTCAATTCATTACTATCAGCGTAGTACTCCGTACGTATATGAGTACCAATCAGAGCGACGAAGAGAATTTTTCCAGAGCATGCCTAGGCATCATCACGCGGTCCTGAGATCGGTTTGGAATGTGAATAAAGTTGGCTGTGACTGGATCAGTATAAAGGCATCTGTCCGACTCGTCTGCAAGAAGCTATTGTTTCCTATCTATTCAAGACAAAACAGACCAGCCACCATGAAGCTCACCCTTACCACTTCCCTCCTCCTCTCCTCCGCCGTCGCAGCAGCAGCAGCAACAGCAGCAGCCAACACAACCCTCGCAACCTTCGACACAGCCTACGACGACGCCAGCCTCTCGCTCTCCAGCGTAACCTGCTCCAACGGCGAAAACGGGCTGACCACCAAAGGGTACAAGACCATCGGCGACCTGCCCACGGCCAACGTCGGCGGCGCGCCAACCATCAAGGGGTGGAACGACGCCAACTGCGGCGCCTGCTACTCGCTCGCATACAAGAACGAGACGGTGTATGTGCTGGCTATTGATGCCGCGATTGGGGAGTTTAATGTCGCGCAGAAGGTGTTGGATACGTTGACGCAGGGGCATGCGCAGGATTTTGGGAGCGTGGAGGTTGAGTACCAGCTGGCGGAGGGGAAGTGTGGGCTGTAGGAATATCACTAGATAGGTGATATGAATGCTGGTTAGGATGGATGTGTATACTGATAAATGTATGAAACTTATATTCAAAATCAAGTAATATATGCAAGCGCCTGGTATCACCTCTGGTAGTACGGAGTAAACAGTATCACTTTTTCCATCCCTCGACCTTCTTCCTCCTCTTCTCAAACGACTGCCCAACAGGCGCAACTCCATCCCCACGCGGGCCATCTTCAGTAAAAGCTCGTTTCCTGCTCTTCTCCAGCGCGCCACTCCTCGACGAACTGCCAGCAGCGCGCTTGGTCAGCCGGCCAATCCTATCAGCCCCTTCGCGCAACAACCTAAACTCCTCCCCACCAAAGCCACCAGCACGAGGACCTTCCTGCGCCCGCCTCTTTGCGCGCTCCTTTTTGCTTTCCTTGGGCAGGCGCACAAAGTTGGTTTCTTCGTATGTGCGGCGCTCGGCCTCGCGTTCGCGGTCCTTTTGGCTGATGACGCCGCGGCCGCCGCGCTGGATGGTGCTTCCGATGCTGGGCTGGGCCAGGGGTGCAGACGACATTTCGGCGGAGACGAATTCGTCGATGACGCTGGATTTCTTGGGGCGGCGTTCGCGGTCGCGGTCGCGCTCGCGGCTGTCGGTGGTGGGCAGGGCGGTGGGCTTGATTCGGGGTGGGCGGTAGATGCCGTCTGACTGGCCGCGGTCTTTGGTTGTGGTGGCTTCTTTGGAGGTTGTTTGTTGGATGTTCTTGGAGAAGGCGGTGATGTTGGGGCGGTAGGCCATTTCGTCGATTTGCTCGTCTTCGTCTTCTTCGTCTTCATCGTCATCGTCGGATTCGTCTGACTGCTCGCTTTCTTCTTCTTCATGTCTCTTCTTCCCAGCAGACCCTTTTGTCGCCCTCTCCGCATCCTCCGCGGCCTTGACAACCTTGTCAATCTGATACTTCAGCCGCCCCTCCAGCGGCTTGACGCCCTTGTCGATATACACCCTCAACTCCGTCAATTTCCTGACAATATCATCCTGCGAAACGCCTTGACTATCAGCCTTGCCGCGTCCCCGCACCTGGAACAAGACCAAGAAGATAAGATTCTGCAGATACGAAAGCAGCAGTTCAGCCTTTGTGTCCAGCAGTGAAATGCCATCGGCAGGAGGGAGGACCGTAGGGTTGGGCGAGTTTTCCGGCTCGGCGGAGGGCAGCGAGGTCGACGCGCTGTTGAGGCATGCCGTTAGTGTCTCGAGGATTGAGGACAGATCGGCGATAGATGTGGTATCGGCAGCATCTGCGGGCGCTGTTATTGCGACCATGTTGAAGCACTTATTATTTTGTAGTAGAAGTGAAGCCGTGATGAATTGATAAAATTGATAAAAATTTGGTGTTATCTTATCGCACGTGACTACACATCCGGCCAATCAGAGCGGTGCCTGGTGCCGCCTTGGCAACGAGGCTGAAGCTGGATGCGGCTAGCGCGCTCCGGAAGACACGGTCTCAGCTCTCGTATTGACTTTAAGACTTACCTGGGCAGAATCAACACTTGAGACTGTGACTTCTGTCCTTAACACGACTATTGCTTAACCACAGTCCAGATCTCCTGCTACTGCATGACACGACCTGCGAGTCTGTTCCTGGGTGAGTGAGGGAAGACACCTAAGTTCTAACGAAAGAAAAGAGCTGACTGTCCAGTAACATACACGATGCCGTCCTCAAGGACGTTAGCTCTCTCACTGCTGCTCTCTACTGCATCCGCCTTCTACCTCCCCGGCGTCGCGCCGTCCTCGTACGATGACGGCCAGTCGGTACCGCTATACGTGAACCATCTCACGCCCGGCATCGCCAGACAAGACGACCAACTCCACGCCGTGCTGTCGTACGACTACTACAACCCCATATTCCACTACTGCCAGCCCAAGGATGGCCCCGAGGACGTGCGCGAGTCGCTCGGCAGCATCATCTTCGGCGACCGCATCCGCACGTCGCCGTTTGAGCTGAAGATGGCCAAGAACGAGACCTGCAAGGCTGTGTGCGGGGAGGTCAAGTTTGGTCCCCGTGATGCGCGGTTTACGAACAATCGGATCTCGCAGGGGTACAATGTCAATTGGCTGGTGGATGGGCTGCCGGCTGCGATGCTGAACTTGGATCCGATCACGGGCGCAGAGTTTTATAACCCGGGCTTCCTGATGGGCTCGGTGGATGAGAGTGGGCAGGCGATGCTGAACACGCATTTCGACATCATCATCGACTACCACAAGGTCGGCATTTCGGCGCAGGACAAGTACCGGGTGGTCGGCGTGCTGGTGCAGCCGGACTCGCGCGGCGAGTCTTTTGTGGACGCCAATGGGCAGGTCGACTGCGGCGAGGGCGGCGGTGCGATGGTGCTCAGCGAGGACAAAGAAACGAACGTTGTCTGGACGTATAGCGTTTACTGGCGCGAGTCGGACACGGCGTGGGCCACGCGATGGGACAAGTATCTGCATGTGTTTGACCCGAAGATCCACTGGTTCTCGCTCATCAACTCGTCGGTGTTTGTCGTCTTTTTGGTCGGCATGGTCAGCATGATTCTCATCCGTGCGCTGCGCAAGGATATTGCGCGCTACAACCGGCTTGATCAGATCAGCCTCGACGATCTCAATGGGACTTCTGTTGTTGAAGACGGTATCCAGGAAGACTCGGGCTGGAAGCTTGTGCATGGGGACGTGTTTCGCTGTCCAAAGTCGCCGTTGCTGCTGAGTGTGTTGCTCGGAAACGGCGCGCAGCTGTTCGTCATGACTGGGGTCACGGTTGCCTTTGCGCTGTTTGGCTTGCTGTCGCCGGCCAATCGGGGGTTCCTGGGGACCACAGTTCTCATTCTGTACACTCTCTTTGGGTTCATTGGAGGCTACGTTTCGGCCCGGTCGTACAAGTCGTTTGGCGGCGAGGCGTGGAAGCGCAATATCGTGTTGACGCCGCTGTTGATTCCGGGCATGGTCTTTTCCTGGTTTTTCCTGCTGAATCTGTTCGTCTGGGCCAAGGGCTCCAGCGGTGCTGTTCCATTCACCACCATGATCGCCGTCGTTGCCATCTGGTTTGTGATCAGTCTGCCGCTGAGCTTTGCCGGCAGCTGGCTCGGCTTCAAGTCTGAGGTATCAACCCTAAGATTAAATCCGATTAGACGATATACTGATAATCATAGGCATTCGAAGCCCCTACCAAAACGAACCAAATCCCCCGCCAAATCCCACCACCTGTTGGCACGCTCCGTCCCATTCCGTCCCTGCTGCTCACTGGCATCCTCCCCTTTGGCGCCATCTTCGTCGAGCTCTACTTCATCATGAACTCGCTCTGGACCAGCAAGATCTACTACATGTTTGGCTTCTTGTTTCTGTGCTACGGACTGATGGTGATCACGACCGCCGCCACCACCATCCTGCTGATCTACTTTATGCTCTGCGCCGAGGACTACCGCTGGCAGTGGCGCGCCTTCAACGGCGCCGGCATGACCGGCTTTTACGTCTTTGTGAACGCGCTCATCTTCTGGGCCACGCGCGTCAGCTTTGGCGGCTTCACGGGGGGGCTGTTGTACGTCGGGTACTCGGCGCTGATTGGGTTTTTGGTGTACATCCTGACCGGTAGGCCTATATCCCCTCTCTGTGAATATAAATATATACTGACTATTGTAGGATCCATCGGCTTCGTCGCAAGCTGGTTTTTTGCGCGCAAGATCTACGGCGCGATCAAGGTGGATTAGGCGAGAGGACGGGGGAGATGTGTACGAAGTTATTATCAAAGATAAAGTGTATTCATTTATTTTTTTTTTCATTCATTTCATTCATTTCATTCATTTCATTCATTTGCATTGCAGTTGTTACTTGCAGTTGTGTAAATATTAAATAATAGTATTGGATAGAAAAAAGCACGCCAAGCGTGGCGCAGCACATGCATGACATTGATCTGATCTCCCGATGGACTCTACATCTATCTACATCTACATCTACATCTACAGTCATGCAGTTACTCAGCCATCGCAATTATTGATTTCTCTATAACACTACTATCTACTTATTACCAGGTCTTGAGTACAGTCAAGTCACGGTTCCATGTTAAACCGGAGAACTGGCTAGCCCGGTCTACCCCACGTCAGTCAGTTTGTCCAGTTTGTCGCAACAACAACAACGACAGCCCAGAACCGTTATCAATCAGATCCGTGCTTGTCGATTCTTCGTTGTCTCTTTGGGTTTGTTTTATACTTTGTTGGATATAAGCGATATCGATCGATTGAATCATGGGCCAGAAGTAAGACATTTCCTGCTCCTCGAGCTACCCCTCTTATGTCTGGGGACGAATCTGGCATTGATTGATGCACTGGTTTCCTGATCTTGATCTTGATCTTGATCCTGATCTTGATCTTGGTTAAGAATGGATCATGACATGAATGAGACACTAACCAGCGCAGACAGTCGAAGCTCTCCCCGCAGCAGCTGGACGAGCTGGTCAAGTCGACGCACTTTGACAAGAAGGAGCTGCAGCAGTGGTACCGAGGTACTCCCCTATCCTCCCCCGTCACTGTCTATAAACACCAGCTGATAGTCAGAGGTAGGCTTTCTCAAAGACTGCCCCTCCGGCCACCTGAACAAAGAAGAATTCCAAAAAATCTACCGCCAATTCTTCCCCTTTGGCGACCCCTCGCCGTTCGCAAACTATGTGTTTCGGGTGTTTGACTCGGACAACAGCGGCACCATCGACTTCAAGGAGTTTATCTGCGCGCTGTCGGTGACGTCGCGCGGCAGGATGGAGGACAAGCTGGACTGGGCGTTTCAGCTGTACGATATCGATGGCGATGGCAAGATTAGCTATGACGAGATGCTGGCTATTGTGGAGGCTATATACAAGATGGTCCTCTCCCTATTCCTTTATGTTATGGTATATGTGAGAGTGAAAGTGAGATACTGACGAGTGGTGATGTAGGTCGGCTCCATGGTCAAGCTCCCCGAGGACGAGGACACGCCGGAAAAACGCGTCAAGAAGATCTTCAACATGATGGACAAGGACGAGAACGGCAGCCTGGACATGGACGAGTTCAAGGAGGGCAGCAAGCGCGACGAGACGATTGTGAGTGCCCTGTCGCTGTACGACGGGTTGGTCTAGTCTTTTCCTTTTGCATCCGGTTGTTCTTCGTGTTGATATGTTGATATTCGACGCTGTGCATGGCGTCTTTGGTGTTTTTTGGCGGTCTGTTTGATATTATATGATATTATAGTTGAATGCATCCCTATCATACATACATACTATTTACTCGTACTTCACGATGCTACAAACAACAGCACCACCCAACGCTCCCACCCCCGCTCGTCCAACGACCTGCCATATTCCTATCCTCGCCCTGGTGACAAGAGCACTCGCAACGCCCAGCCCAGCGCCCCAGTCGCAGTACTTGTCGTGCCTGACCTGGCCCTCGTTCTCGAGCAGCCGCCAGCTCCGGTCCTGCCATTCGATCTGCTGCAGACCCCACATGCGGCCTGTCAGGAGGGCGAGCGTGAGGCCGCTGGTGACGAGGCTTGCTCTGCCGATGCGAGTGAAAAATTGGCTTGTTGTAGTTGTAGTTGTAGTTGTAATTGTAGTTGTCGTTGTCGTTGTGGGTGGTGGTCGGATAGTCCTGTACACTGCGTGTGCCAGCCCGATGCCCGCCCCGACTTCGAAGCCGCGGTGCAGGACGTGCACGTACAGTAAGGATTTGGCGTACGGCTGGTCCTCGGCAAAGGGGGGATGGGGCCAGGGGAACTGGGACATTTTTTTTTTTCTTGTATATTGTGAGGGTATTATGTACAGTTGAGGTGCAGGAGTGGTTAAATATATATGATGGCGCGGACAATCAGAGCGGGTGGCTTACGGTAGGACTAGGGATGGACAGTATGAGTACTAAGCAGTAAATATAGCCAAAGACGATACTTCTATACGATAAACAGACCGACGAACAGACCTACAGGGATATCACCGTACATACATGAACAGCCCAGAATTAACATAACCAACAGAGACAACCACATTTTAAAATAAATAATAAATGACGAGTCGGAGTTACTGATGTGACTCTGCCTCTGCGCGCGCCAGAGCCTCGCGCTCGACGCTCTTCACCTCCTGCTCCTGCTTCATATCGCGCACCTTGGCCAGCACGACCTCCCTAAAAATGGCGCCGCGCGCGATGCCACTGAGGCTGCGCTTTTTCGTGGTGACACCCTGCTTCGACGAAGTGTCTGCCTCATTCACGTCTCCAGCCGGATCCGTCACCGCCAGCGCCGGAAACGCCGACGTCACTTCTGCCGTGCTCGTTCCAGTGCTTCCAGGATGGATATGAAAGTCGTCCTCCCCCTCGTCCTGCATCTTCAGCGCCTCAATCCGGTTCGCAAGCTTGATAATCTCAATGCCCCGACGCAGCCGCGCGCGCGCCATGTACGCCTTGATCTCAGGCAGCAAGTTGTGATCCGTGGCCGTATCGCCCTTGAGCCAGCGGTGCGTCAGCGCTTCCTCGGCTGTAGCACGCTTGTTCTGGTCTGGCGTGAGCAGCGTGCCGATAAAGTCCTTTGCGTCCTGCGAGACGTCGCGCCAGTAGCGCTCGTGGAACTGGACTTGGCCGAAGCGGCATTCTTCGATCAGGTCGGTGAGGTTCTCGGCGCGGAAGGGCGAGTAGCCGCAGAGTAGCGTGTACGTGATTACGCCCATGGACCACATGTCGGCGGCCTTGCCGTGGCCTTGCTTGAGCATGACCTCCGGCGCTGCGTAGCCGAAGGAGCCGGCCATCGAGGTCAGCACGTCGGAGGAGTGTTCGAGGGTTTTGGCGATGCCGAAGTCGGCGAGCACGAGCTGCGAGTCGGCGGCGGTGGTGAGGTAGAGGAGGTTTTCGGGTTTGAGGTCTGCCTTGTCAGTCTTGTACATATAGAAGGGTATAGAGACGTACCGCGGTGCACAATGTTGCGCTCGTGCAGATAGCGCACGGCGTCGAGGATCTGCTTGATGGTCTGCGTGGCGTCTTTTTCCGTAAACTTGCCGCACTCGCAGATGCGGTCGAACAGCTCGCCGCCGGTCGCGAGCTCGGTGACGATGTAGTATTTGTCCTACACACCCTTAGCAAGACATAAAAAAGTGAGGCAGAGGAGAGAGACCCTCGACTCAAACCAGTCCCGAAAGTGCACAATGTTCGGATGGTTCATCCGCTGCAGCACCTCCAGCTCGTCGTACACCATCTGCTCGTTGCCGCGCACGCTCTTCTTCAGGATGATCTTGATGGCCACCTTGCCCTGCGGCGCGTCGGCCTCGCGCACGATGCCGTACGTGCCTGCGCCGAGCGTTTTGCCGAAGCGGTAGTGCGATCTACAAAGTCAGTATGATATATGAACAGAGAGAGAGAGAGAGAGAGAGAGAGAGGCACTTTTTGTCGTAGCTCTCGGGCTGCCCCTGCAGCTTGTTGAGCATGCCGGCGACTGGAAATTAGCTTTACACACACACACACATATATATATATAGACGAACTCACAACTCATCGTGCCTGTCGTTGTCTTCTTAATGCGTCTTCTGTCTGGTGATACTGAGAGAGAAGAGCTGAAGTTGGTACTTGATAGTTGATAGCGGGGTAGCTCAACGCGCTACACAACGACAACGACAACAATCGTCTTCCTACCAAATAGGAGAATGGACGAAGCCAGAGTAGTGAATAAACGGGAAAATAATAGAGAATATAAATAATATAAATGATAACAATTGGGCGAACATCAGCCCAAGACGTACGGAGTAGTGTAAGACGAACCCTCAGGTGTGGCTGAGCAGCGGGGCAGCAGCACGAACCAATGGTGGAAGCTTAGCCAGTTGGTTCAATGTAAGACAGTATATGGTCGACTGAAATGAGGTACTGACAACAGTCTGCCTCCTTAGAACAGTGGTAGTTTCGCTTCACTGTAAGAAAAGCTTTCCACAGAAACAAATTGATGCAGCAACTAACAGAATCACAGTGTACGCCTAGGACGTCTTAGGACAGGTCAATGAAGAGGTCATCGGTTCCTCCGATAGGGGGCATCTTCATATTTTTGTTGCTTTTTTTTTCACTTTTGCTTGTTTAGTAGAGTTACTTCATTTTTCTCATCTATTATAAAACATAAAAACACTCAGTTGGTGGTAATCGCCGCCTCCACCATCCTATCCCCGCTGAGCATGCCCGTCGTACAGATAACAATCTTCCTCGCCGCCTCCCGCGCCGCAACATACCGCAGCGCCGCAATCTCCGTGAACGTGATGCCGCCGAGGAACATGACATACACCGTTTTCTGTTGCTGGCTGCTGCCCCCGGAGATTAACGTCTGCCGCGCGCGCACCGCCTTGTCGTCGCCCTTTTGCACTATGCTAAACGTCGCGCCGCGCGCAGACTTGGCAATCTCCTCGAAGCCAATCCAGCCGGGCGAGGACGTAGTAGACGTATTGATGTGCGATGACGAAGGCAGGCCGCTCTTGATCAGCGACATCATGTATGGCTTCTGCAGGATGCACTGCACCAGGCGCACGGACAGCGGCGCAAAGCCGCTGTAAACGTATGAAATGTCGTTCGGGTCCGTTTCGCTGACTTCTTCGACGACCAGCCTTAAATTCTTCCGCAGGTAGTTGTAGTTCGTTTTTGTGCCTGCGACGGCGCCGCCGACGGCCCCTGGGAGGAGCATGGCGGTCGCGGAGCTGCGTGGTTGGAGGAGGTCCATTTTCTCGAGCGCGCGGAAGGTGAGGAGGTGTTGGTAGCCGTACGCCTGTAAGATTTCTTGTTTGAAGTGCTCGAGGTCTTTGGCGCGGAGGCCGCCGGACATGCATGATTCGAGGCACAGTAAACGAAGAACGGTCTTGAGTGGCACGTCGCGGGCGATCAGTTCGCTGATATTGTCATGTTGGTAGCTTGGGTCCATCCCGGCGGCATGGCTCTGCTGGACTTCGAGGACTTTGCGAAAGATATCCGAGCGGGTCTGGCGCATAATGTCTTCTGCTAGATTTGTGTGCACCTTTAGGCTTTGATGCTCTTGCTGGTAGGCTGGCAGACGGTTCACGAATTCTCGCAGTTCGGCCGTGCTTTGCGCAGAATGCCGGGTTTCGTAGTCAGACTCTAGTCTTCGGGCGACTTTGTTCAAGATATCGCCGACGATGGCGAAATTGGTGTCCCGCAGCTGGCTGAACAGCTGGTCGGAAGAGTCAAGCTGGATCTTGCGCTTCAATCCTGGTTTCGTAGGCGGCGTAGCAGCTACAGGTTGAGCGGCAGGCCCGACAATGCTGCTGTCCACATCTGCCTGGTTATTCTGTATCCCGACAAACTCGTCAATCAGCCCCTCGTACGTGAGTTGCGTCAACAGCGGGGTGCCAAAGTCAACCTCTCGGTCGATGATAATCAGCTGTTCGATAGACGAACTAGGCAGCAGGTTGCCATAGTCAGGACCCGCGGTCGACTGCTCTGCCTCGACTTCTTTCCGCATGCGAACGAGCAGATCGGCCAGTTTCCGCGCGTTGTCGCCTTTTCCAGAGATGCGAGGAAAGTACCCATGGCGGCGCTGAATGTTCATCAACCCTCTCGCCGCGTGATATACGCTTGCGGGGTTTTTATACTGACCGATTAGCTCGTACATAGTACTTATTTATCGAAGAGACTTACCAAATACAAATCGCCAAAAGAGTCGTCCAGCTCGAGCGACAGCACATCATGTTCCAAGGGCAGGAAATAGACCGGCAGCTCGGCGATGTTTACATCTCCGATGATGCCTGCTTCTTCCAAGAGGGCGTCGCTTACAAACGTCCGCCGCGGGACCCAGAAGATGGAAATGTCGTGTTCTACGCTGCTAGTCTGGCGCAGTTTTTTTATTTGCTCTGAATGTTAACTGTTAGCACTGATGGCTCAGCGTGATGATGCGCGATAAAGTAAAGAATTGGCAATATCTAGACAAGACTGATAGCGCGAGTTGGTAATCCACGCATCTCCAGCCCCATACATACAATAGGACTGCATAAAGAGAAAAGAAGGAGAAAATAGAGAGAGAGACGCACCAGCAACAGTAGCAACCTGGTTCACCCTCTCGGCGTGCACCAGAAACACCACATTGCGCTGCGAACTGTCGATATTCGCATTCTCCAGCAGGAACACGCGGTCGACGCCGTACTCCTGCAGCACCGAAAACTTGACAAACAGCCCGACCGGACCAGCCAGGTCTTTGCTGATGACCAGGTTCTTCTTTCCGCGGACCTACATCAGTTAGCCAGATATCCGCTGTGTGGAAAAGGGTGATCATAGACGTACGCTTTCGAGAAGATTTAGCAAATCCCGGCGCGTCTTTTCTCGTAGATAGTCAGCTTCGTTCCCCGGGAGGGGAGCCATGATGCTGGATTGCTGCTGCACGAAGACTGGAGGTCGGCAATCATCATTCATGTTCATGTTGATGTAGAAGGCACGCTAGTCTACACACGGCTAGCGCATGGTCAGCCGCCACCGAAATTAGTGTATTCGATACCGTAAATTACGCCACTTGACGCAGCATTTATCTAGGCCTCTCGTATTTTGTATCCGTATTACACCAGCTCAGACATCGACACAGCCACTGTCTCATGTCCCCTCCCCTTCTCTGACTCTGACAACTCATGATACCCCTTTCTTTCGTTCTTCTTCTTCATTCACGCTTCATTGACCTTCAACTCAATTTTATAATCTTGCCGACACCATGAAAAAGTTCCTCGTCAACAAAAAGTTCAAAGACGACGACGACGGCGACGACTCCAACCGCCGCGCCCTCTTCGGCTCTCGCTCCCGCGACAAGAGCCCGAATCCTCAGACCCAAAATCAAGCAAGCAATCCATATGCACAGCCCACTCCCGCCGCCGACCCCTACACCCGAGCCAAGATCAACGCGGGCGTTGCTCCTGCTCCTGCAGCCGGCCGGCCTGGGTACGGCGATGTGAAGCAGCCGGGCGGTCCTGTCGGCAACCAGCAAGGCGGTTATGCACCGAACCGGTATGGAAACCAGGGCGGTTACGGTGCTGATCGATATGGTGGACAGCCCGGACAGCCACAACCCGGCGCGCGTGGCCCTGGTGGCTACGGCGGACTGGGCAGCACAGATCCAAACGACGCAGACAGAGACGCACTCTTTGGCGGCGCCCGCGACCGCGCTCAAAATTCTGGACCAGGAGCACCGCCGCCGTATACTGCCGGCGCTGGAGGTGGAAACAGCAGCTATGGCGGCGGACAAACTAACAACAGCCAGCCCAGCTCAACCGCAGTGTATCAGGAGCGACAACTGACCGCCGAAGAGGAGGAAGAGGAAGAAGTCAACGCCACCAAGCAAGAACTGCGCTTCATCAAGCAGGGCGATGTCTCATCCACCCGCAACGCTCTACGAGTAGCCGCGCAGGCCGAGGAGACTGGCCGCAACACGCTCGCCCGCCTCGGCGCGCAGAGCGAGCGCATCCTCGACACCGAGTCGTCGCTTGACGTCGCCGCTAGCCAGGGCCGTATCGCCGAGGAGCGGTCCAGGGAACTCAAACAACTCAACAAGAGCATGTTCGCCGTGCACGTGTCGAACCCGTTTACCAGCAACGCACGCCGTCGCGAGCGGGACGAAAAGCTGCTTGAAACACACCGCGCAGAACGCAATACCCGCGAGGGAACTCGCTCCGAAGCCTTTGAGTCTAACCAGCGCATGGAACGCACGTTCAGGGACATCGAGCGCGAAGCCAATAAAACGGCGTATGGACAGAAGAAGGACATGTCAGAGCGCGCGAAATACCAGTTTGAGGCCGACAGCGAGGACGAGGCTATGGAAGACGAGATTGACAACAACTTGGACCTGCTGTCTGGCGCGGCGGCGCGGTTGAACGGGTTGGCAAAGGCGACGGGCCAGGAGTTGGAGCAGCAGAACCGTCATTTGGACAGGATTATGGGCAAGGTAAGTAATACACCTGTTTCTCGATATAATCCGTTTCTCGATATACTGACTAACTGGACTAGAGCGACTATGTGGACGATCAGATTGCTATGAACCGCGCCAGATTAGACCGTATTCGTTAGCATTGTACAAATCTTTCATACATTACTTAATACATCTGAGATCGTGCCCTTGGACTGGGCAGATAGATATTTCAATCTGTCACATCTATAAGATTTGCCAATGACCCAGTACAAAGTTTGCAGTCCTTTCTATCAGCTGCTATTTAATTTCTTGTATACTCCTCCACCTTATCCCTTCCGATATTGTTGCACCCCAAATCCAGCATCACTAAATCCACATACGCCAGCGCATCAACCACAAAGTCCGGCCGTCGACGACATCACTTCCTCATTCGTGGGCAGAAGAGTTGTATATGCTCTTTTCTCTTTTCATTTTCTATTTCTCTTTCCGCTGCGTTCTGCCCATGCCGAACTTGTCAGCATCCAACGGAGTCCACTCAAACGTCTCCATCAGCTCGCCATTAGAGGGCGGGCGAAAATATCGATCAACGTAACCTCGATGGCAACCTGACCGAGTAAATGGATTCGATCCCTGTTCGTAAAGAAAATTGTTGACGGCCTCATCATAGCAGCTATAGCTTCGAATATCATCCATGAATCCTGGGAGATGCATGGTGACCGACGGTCTCTCACCCACAACACGGTTGCACCAATCTAGTGTGCCGCGCATTCCGATGAGCAGTTGGTAATAACCAGCTACCGTGTCGATCAATTGGCAGGTCTCAGTAAAAAGTAAAAAGTTTAGCTCAACGGAGCGGAGCGTTGCTGGCAATTCGGCAAGAACCGAGAGTAGATCGTCCACTTTAACTAGGAAGCCTGAAAGTCCGAAGTGTCGTAGTTTCTTCCACTTATTAATTGGCAAAAATGTCCGTAGCGTGATGACATGCTTGTCAATTATTGAGTCGCCTAACGTTAGATACTCATGTCGGGCATCCATATACTCAATCGTGAACCGGAGGTTAATATCCCTGAGATCCGATGCTTTGCCTAGAGCACATTTGAGATGGCCACTGCGAAGAGATGACCACGCTTGATCGTCATAATATTGTCCGTCAGCAAAGAGGCCCAGGTCAAGGCGGCTGAATCCGGGGCGTTGAAGCAATGTAACTAGATTGTCGTACTCCTCACAGGGCTCATCAAATACACGGCAGTTCAGTCCGGTACGGAAAAAGTGGGCGTCAACGGTGAGCTCAGAGACATGATGGTCGCTCTCCTTAGCAAGCTCTTGTGTAACCAGACAGAATCCCCGCCATATCATCTTATCCTGGTCCCACGGGCCAACATTATACAGTACACATGACTGGAGTTGACTGAACTGTAGTGGCCAGGCAGGGAGGATACAGTAGTTGAAATCACGTGGAAATGCACGGATCATGGGTGTTTTGTACAGTGGAAGGTCCAGCATTCCATGAGCAGCTCCTGTGATAGTGATTTTGCGCAGTGCTGGAAAGCGTTTCAAGCCGTACCTGAGCGACTCGACATCTGCCCCGGAATATAGCACGTCTTTTTGCTGTCGTAGAAGCTGCTGATAGTAAGACCAAGACGTTTTGAGAGGTAGACGGGGAATTCCAGCATCTAATAGAAGTTCATAGAAATTCCACAGGCACATACCCACAAACCATCTAGGGATACCTTCAAGGTCTTTAATGGGAGTTGGGTATTCTTTCATCAGGGATGATAAAAAACTGAGTTGGTCGGGATCTAGCGACATCTCATCGACTAACCGTGTGTCGTCCCAGATAATTTCCACGACACCGCATCTGAAGCCATCATGGTCTGCGATTGCGCGGAAAACCTCGATATTCAGTGGGTTGGCAGATAGAAACACCCTTCTGAACAAGCGAGGACCAGCAATCTCGCTGAGTACTTTGCAGGTTAAGCGAAGGCTCTTGATGTCGCGGTTGGGCAGATAGGCAACCACCTCTGTGACGAGCTCATTAGGAAGGTGCATGAAGGATGGGCCTCCTTCCTGGTAAGTCGACATCTTGAATGCCCTGCGTAGTGAGGCAGCTGAGCTGAGTTGAGACGTGGCAAGTGATTAACAGCAATCACTGTTGGCCTCTTCACAGGGCCATGTCGATTTCTCACTTTCGAACACACAAAGTTTCGAAGCGACGTTGGTTGGGATATGTCGATATCATTATCGTCATGAATGCCTGAGGAAGCCCTGATTGGCCAGTAGGATCTGACCTGATTGGGTGAAAAGAGGTGTGTTTTCTTTGTTAACAGAAGGAAGCCATGGAGTTGCCTGGTGATCTGAGTAGCCTCAGGCACCCGTCAGTTGGTCCTTGATCTGAACTCATATCTTAGTACACTTGAGCTACAAGTCTCCTTTCTTGATCCATCTTGTTACATCTTGGGAACCAAGATACATAGCATCATACGTAGTCACTATGAAGACAGCGTTTGACGTCGTATTTCATGGAACTACAGAATAGCCGACGATGTATCAATTACTCCGGACCCTGAGAGGCTCGGCGGGAGTGGCGGTGCAGGGAATGTGGCTGAGCACACTTCTGCCGAGGTTTTCCAGGCCAGCCAATAGAAACAATTCATCCTCCTACGTAATGTGTGTGCTTCCCGATCTGCAGAAACCAAAATAACGTCAAAACACGTCTCGGCTGCCCAGAAAGGCAGGTGGCACGTCACAAACTGCCGCATAGGGTCGGGTCATGACATCAGAGTGGGGAAGTCAAGCCACACTCTTCCCTGCTGGGACCCGCAAATTTCCTTAAAGGATTGGTCCGGCCAATAACAGCCCCCCAATTGCTCACCCACTAGCGTCGATCCCCATGGGGCTCGTCTGTTCAGCCACTCAAAATGCTTGAATTCTGCTGTGATCACCAGGGTGGCTTATATAATATATTTGTTGCCTGATCAGAAGATTCTTTCCCTCTGTTTGCCTCATCTTTCTACTTTATATACTTGTCTTCATTCACTTGTCCTAACACTTGTCTAACACTTGTCCAACACTTCCACATCCTCCAGATACTGTACGCAACTATAACAACATGGGTCTGGGAAGCGTCGTCGTTCGCATTCTCGCTGACGGGATACGCGTCCTCCAATTCCTCGCCGGCGCCGTCATGCTCGGCATCTTCTCCTACTTCCTCGCCGTGCTCTCAAACCACAACCTGCACATCGCAACATGGATTCGAGCAGTGGAAGGCTTGTCTGGTGCCGCCACTCTGTATGGGCTTTTGGCAGCCGTACTGACTCTCTGTCTCGGCGGTATCATGTTCTTCGGCCTGATCGCCATGGTTCTCGATGTCTGCTTCGTCGGCGCCATGGTCGCCATCGCCATCTTGACTCGCCACGGAACTCAAACCTGCTCCGGAACTGTCAACACCCCTCTCGGCACTGGCGACACCAACTCTGATGCTGCTGGTATTGGAGATTTGGGTCTGGCTTGTCGTTTGGAGAAGGCTGTCTTTGCTGTCTCGATTATTTCAATGTAAGACCCTTCATTCCTCTACTTGTATATTTTCGTGTACTTACTAGATCTAGCGTCCTATTCATCATCTCCTTCTTCCTCACCATCCCCATGGTTCGCAATCACCGAAAGGAGAAACGCTTTGGCCCTTCTCCTGCCAACGGATACACGTCCGGCTCTACCCGCCGTCCTTTCTGGCGCCGCAACAAGAACACTGCTCCTTTCCCTGAGGGCAATGCTGACACCCTCCCTGCCAACCCTACCCCAGGCGAGGTTGAGAATGGCTATAAGCCTGAGGCAGGCGGCTACGGCAGTGCCCGGTATTAAGTTGAGCCTGATTACCGGGACTTGGATGCACGAACGAAGAGACTATTGTAAGATGATGCTATGAAAGCGCGAATGAGGATGAAGAACTATGTAATTAATATTCCATCATGATACTTGTGTTGTCTGGTGCTGTTATGCAGTCCTCGGGCTTTGAGATGACTTCTTTTCCTATATGATATTATATTCTACATGTTTAATAATAATAATACTTGTCATTTCAATACAAGCTTCAATCCATTAAAACACTACTCCGTGGTCAACAGATAAGCTAAATCCCATAATATTCAATGCCAGGCCAACACTGTTGGGATGAGATTCATAAGATTGGGAAATTCTTATTCCCTTGTCAAATATCTATCCAGTTCTAATCCCAGATTCCCATGGGATGGGTTATATACCTAGGTATATAGTTCTGCATAATTGAACTCTCACACTCGCTCCAAGGAAAGCTGGCCATTGGCATCCTTGTTCAAGTCAAAAGTCTGCCACTGTCCTACCGGCTTGTTCGCAGTCGGCGCAAGAAGAGCAATAACGCCCTGACGAGTCACAACGATATCGTTCTCCCCCGGCCCGTCTTCAAGTCTCTTGCAGCTGTTTTAGAATCCCAGCCAATCTCTGAGTCGAAGGCTGAGGCAAGGGCGAGCCATTCCCCGTCTTGATGTGCCAACTCGCATCCAGCTTCTCGATTTCTCGACAGCCTGGGGAATTCAGTTACTAGTTTGTCTTTGGCAGAGCCATTATTGCATGACAGATCGGCAAGTTCCTGTAGGTTCGCGTCCAAGGCTAGCATCGTGCCATTCTTAACGCCGAAATTGGAACTTTCAGGATACTGGCTGGTATCCGATATCCTTGTGAATGCTGTCAAGGACGTGTGGATTGCTCTTCGCAGCGGACTGGATATGATTGCGCCGACGCTGTTGGAGTGATCAAACACAAAGCGGCGTCCCAAGTCTTCTGCGAAATCAAACCCCCGTTGGCTTAAGGAGCATCGAGGATAGTGATGTCGTTGCGCAGGTTGTGTAGGCCTTCGGCATGGCGGACTAAGTAAAAGCTCTTCAATAACACTTTGATGTGAGGCTAATTAGATATATTCTAAAGGCATAAGAGATATTCGTAATCGCCGCTCTGTAAATTTCTTTCTTTGAGCATCTTACAGGAGACGACGCACCGCATGCGCCCAAATTGCTATCGTTTCATATTGGCCTAGATCAACTCTCTTTCTAGAAAGATCAAGGTCAACAGCGCCTTGTTGTCTATTGTTACAAGAAGGGCAATAGACAGTGGTTGCCCATGATGCTCCGCCAACGCTAATTTTACCTGAAGTGCCTGAATCAATCAGAGACGGGCAGTACTATGTGACGAGAGAGGTTTTGTTTACCCTGCCACTCCCTGGATACGGCAATCTTAATTGAAGAGCATTAATCGAGGTTGAAACCAGCTCCACCATCTACTTGCGAGCACTCACAGCCGGTGTACATGGCTGGGTGTTTTCCAGAGATCTCGCAACAAGGCTTGCAGACATGGCCCCTAAAACTACAGCAAACTCGGCTGAATTGGACCGCCATCGTGAGAGAATATTCTTTCCTGATACGGTTGCCACGAGCCCCCAAGCCCTAAAGGGCAAATACGTTGAGATCAAAGATATTCAATCGCCCTTGAGTCTGCCTCCAGCAACTTCTAATGGCGAATTTGACGACGGTGCTGATACGGACAGGTTCGCCGCCGCCAGCGCGTATCGTCATATTGCAAAGCTCTTCAGGCTCCTGGTTGAGCTCGGTTTCTCTGTTCGAACCTTGTTCAATAACACGCAGTTTCCTGTTCCTGTTGATCATTGCGCTTTAAACAATGAAGTGAATGCACAAGCGCCAGGGAACGCTCTCGGCAACGGATCAGGAGGATTCCTCTTCGGCCGCGCTGATTCTACTTCACGAGTCGGTATCGCGGCAGATTTCCGTATCGCCGCTCATGAATTTGGCCATGCACTGCTCTGGGACGCTATAAGCTCCCCAAACTTTGGTTTTGCGCGCAGTGCAGGCGACTCCTTGGGTGCTATATACTGTGATCCCGGAAGTAATGCAACGGATCGATTCGATACATTTCCTTGGAGTGTTGTTCGTCGCCGCCATGACCGGAAAGTCACCGATGGTTGGGCATGGGATGGACCCAAATTCTAAGGAGATACATACAAGCAATACGACTGCGAGCAGGTTCTATCAACCACGCTTTTCCGACTCTACCGCACGCTTGGTGGGACGCCATCGGTGATTATGACAGGCAGGCCTGGGTGTCAAGGTACATTCTGTATATGATCCTCGGAGCAATTGCATCAATCACGACAGAGGCGGATATGCCATACCAATATGTCTCGGCCATGACCGCTGCAGACAACGGCACAGTGCTTGGGTACCCTGGTGGCGCTGCTCGGAATCGTTCGCTGGTCTTTTGAGAAACAAGGGTTATCATCCTGTCAATAGTCCAACGCCCGTGATGACAGCAGGGCCACCCCCAGCTGTCGACACGTATATCGACGATGGTAGAGATGGCGAGTATGACTATACCCCGTCCTTTGACAGTGCACCAGGGATTTGGAATCGCCAAGCTGCAGATGGTGGTCTGGCCAACCAGGCACCTGTCGCTGGTGTTGTTAATTACTGCTATGTCGCGATTAAGAATCGAGGAACTGGAAGCGGCAGGGCGTCCAAGTCAGGGTACACCAGTCCAATGTCCCAGAACCCAGAGTTTGGCCGAGTCAGTTCCAACTAGTGGATGACATAAATCTCAACAACCCTATTGCCGGAAACCGACAACAGACTGCTATTGCGGGGCCTTTCCAATGGACCCCCAGCTAGGACCCCTCGTTTGATAGGTACAGCTTACTCGCTACTGTCAGTGCCAACGGTGATCTATCCAACGTCGATGCAGCCAGTGGCTTGTCCTGTGCAGTTGGGCCCTCGGGTATCGACTACCTCGTTCCGTTTGATAACAACCTGGCAATGTGGCACTTTGACCGGTAGCCTCAAAATCCCTCAAGGTTGTTGGTGCAGAATGGTTAGACTCGCTTCTGTTAGCTGTATATCTTGTGGGTTTATTCATTTGTTCCCTCATTCAACTTCCAGAGCTGCTCCTCAATATTGACCATATTGACCGACGTTGATGTGCTGTGGAGCCTTATGACACTAAAGGCAACCATGTAGCTAAATAGCTAGTCAAATACTAGCTTATATAATAGTTCTAGCATGCCTCCAAAGAATCCCTAGGCAAGAGAGGCAAAAATCACACAACAATTTGTGTTCCGCTATGATACTTGTATTCTACATATTCTTCATATTTAATAATAATAATTGTGATATCATTATACCAATTTCATTGAAGGCTATCATTCTGATCTAAGATCTATATCCTAATAAATTCTGATGGTTTCCTATTTGATGTGCTTGTAATACCGGCACATCTAGGTCAACACAGGTAGATTTCTTTGAACTAAACTGAATGAATAGTCTTATATCACTTTGAATATAGCACTTATTTAATTATAGCCTATCAGATAATCCTGGTGTCATAGAAATAATCAACTCTCCTAAATAAACCTTGATGCATCATTCGTGACTTACTTCCGGGATGTTCTTCACATTTCCGGGATGCCTTCAAAGAATCCTTAAGCACGAGAGGCAAACATCAGATGACAATGAAAGGACGCAATGCTCACAGAAAAAAGAGAAGAAAATTTCTGCATGAACTTCTTCTCTTCTTTATCTCTTCTGCCTGCTTGGTCAATTAAGCCCATTATCTGATCCCTTTCAGTCATTGGTATCAGCATCCGGCATCAAAGCTATTATTTGTTGAAGGCATTTTCTTTGCATCAATAAATCGGCACCAGGCAACGCAGATACAATCTTTTGATTGTCAGATTCACAAACCTCAGCTTCAGCAGACCAGGCAGAAGTGGACATAAATACTGCTCTCCCATCAGCTTTCCAGGGTCTCTTCTGACCTAGCTTGCAAAACCATCATCATCGACAGCTACGGCGACAAGATCTTGGAAGAAGTCAGAATTAATACTAGAAATATCAGCACTCAACCCAACGAGAAAGGTCAACGCGAAAAGCCAGCGAGGAGTCAACGCAAGAATCGACAAGATGAAGCGATCCTCCGCCACCAGTCCCTCCAACCCGGACGCCGACAAGCTTCAGGAAGAAGAAGAGCAGATGAACAAGTATCGAACTGAGCAACTCAAACCTGCCAAACGGCTCCCCTTCCCCGAACCAAGGCGTCCTTCTTCCCAAAGCGCCATCATCCCCGCCTTGGTGTACGACCTAGAGCCCTCATCTGCTAGTGCTGGTGCTGCTTCCACAACCACGCCATCGCAGCAGCAGCTCCTGCAAACCCCGCCTCCGCGTCGACTTGGCAGACGAGCACGAGAATCGCCACTTGCACGTTCGCCTTCGTCCCCATCGGCGGCTGCAGCAGGTCGTAGCCGCGCAAATGCAGGCGCAAATGCAGACACAGAGGAAGATGCAGAACAGGGCGACGACGGCGAAGTGGTGGAAGAGGAAGACGAGCTGGAGACCTACCAGCGAGCGCTCGATGAAATGATAGATGACCTGCAGCGGGATCCATCAGCGTTGTCGTCTTCTGAATACCACTCCATGGCTGCTTATGGCCCCTTTTTGGGGGGTGGTGACGGTGACAATGAGACCCTCATGCTGCGCAGCCAGCAACTCCGACCGGCAAAAAAGTTGAGACGCTCGTCGCAGAATCACGATCAGGATGGCCCAAGTGATTCTTAGAGATCATCGCCAACGAGCCAACCCTCGGGGGGATGACAATAATGCTGGGGAGCTAGAAGAGGGGAGCTAGAAGAGGGGAGCTAGAAGAGAGGAGCTAGAAGAGGAGAGAGACAGTGATCAGGAGAGCATCGTCAGATGCGGATTTGGGATGGAACGATCTCATGATTTCAAACTTACTTTTTCATTTTGTGGCGACAGGAATAGACGAAGAACGGTCTGACTCTAAACAAATTCGATGAAATTATTCTTTATCATATCTTATCCCTCATCCTATCAGTATTGATTAATTGCATGTGGTACCTACGTATGCATAGTAAGAACTAAATCTTCTGATAAAGCTTTCGGGGACTATTTATTGCATGAGGCTTGAGCTATGTCCGCTCTAAGGCTGTTATCGCCGTTAGGGCACACGCGAACATGTGATTACTCCCCGATCACCCACCCCATTAATATACGAACATCCACCCTGTAAACCCATGTGGATTTAGTTGGATTAACTAGCAGAGCATGTAATTTTGGTCAGATTATGCGAATAAAATTATATTCTATACAGATGAATGAATAAATCGATCACCGTCTTTGTCCAGGTATGGCGGCATAACTACCAGGATAATTCGCTTGACTTGTGCAGATTATTCCGGGATAACTATACATATTGACATGGGTGTATAAAAGAGTTCGACAGCAAAAAGTAAAAGGGAAACAAGAAACAACAAGCAATTGCCTAGCCTCTCGGCATGTGATTTCCCATACAAATGCTACTCCGTATGCGCGCCGACTAGTTCGTAGTAGCACTGCAACTTGCAGGCAAATTCGCTTTCCCAGCCAATCGGAACCCCAAGATCTGGGGAGTTCGGCTCTAGTTCGGCACTGGTTGCGCCTTGAGATGGCACACGACAGCCAAGGCCGTAGCAACGACAAGCTTCGGCGAAGCCCGAGCTACCAAGAAAAGGGGTCGCCGTCAATCCTTTCACTTGGCAGCGTTGGCATTATTCATGTACTCCGTAGCAAAGCCCGTACCGACGACACCGTTGTAGATGTACGTAAAAAGCGGCAAACGATTTATCACATCTGTTATTCAATCTTACTCAAGTTATTTGCTTCATATTAGCTATTTCCGGTCCTCGGCCAGACATTACGCATCTCTTTTAGCTAATAATCTATATATTAATTATGTTATATTGTATAATTTGTCTGTGAAAAAACGCAAAACGAAGTAAGGCGCTCCATGTAAGAACGACCTTCCTAAAGCAGACATGCAGTTCTAATGCTTACCCGTGGTCTTAGAACCAAACTGCTAAATTTGGCGACTACAATCAGGCTATCGGTTGGTTCACGTTGGTCGGTATAATTATATTTATATTACTTGTCTGTTGCTGACCACACAGCTACTTTAGTTTTATCTCGCTCACCATGGGGAATGGAACTTTTAATATCGAGAGGATAACCCCGGGTGAATATCATGCGCTACGCGGCGCGAAACTTGGTACTTATTTTTCTAGCGTCTTCTAGCGCCGGACGTGGAAGCCTTCTGGGGCTGTAGTCTGCAGACCTTCCTTAAATGAACATAGTGCGGTTTTCGCATCCTTGGGGTGTAGGGACGCGCGGTGGAGACATATAGCTAAGACATGGAAATTGACTTTTGGGGTGGGAAGGTGGAAGTGCTTATGGTGAACCACAGCGATAATTAATGGTGGCGGGGTGTGGGCGTAGATAACACTTCGTGGCTAAATGCTTACTTTCATCCCGGAATAACCGGCTAGTCTTGTGTGAGAGAGAGATGGCGCATTTGAGGCCTCCCATCACTCAAGATAAGCGGCCAAGCGAAGCAACGTGGGGAGGGTGGGCCCATGCCCAGACCGCCCCCTGATTCGCCGAAGCTTATCTGGCAGACTAGAACAAGCCTCGTAAGCAGATACAACTCCACCGGCCCGAGTCAGGTCCCAGAGCCACTAAGAAACGGTGTCTCGCGTAGTGTCCAATCACAGAGCGAGTTTTGGTCCCACCTCTTATCAAGTTGATCTAATATTGGCCAATGGGATGCGCTACAACTTGGTTGCCACGTTTGCTGCACGCTAGTGAAATTGTACCCGCTTTGGCCCACCCGCGGGCCCCACTGCGACCCATAGGAGGGTGTGATGGCCGCGTTTACCCATTACCAAGCTTTTTCGCAGTAAATTCCTAGTGTTGAAGGAGTCGAAGAAAAGAATCCTACATTGTAAGGAATGCTATACCATTCTCCATAACACTAGGAATTTACTGCGAAATTGGACCGTAATGTTCTTACCACAAAACCACTATAATTGCGTACCCTACCATGGATTCCACAGTTGCGACCACGCTAGTGTCAAGGTAACGTTATAATCGGACGGAGTTTGTAAGTGCACGCAATATCTATGACCATGCAATTGCTACGTATATATATGTGTGAGTGCCTGTCATGTTAGTCCCTTGCTTTCTTCCTCGGATCGATCTTTCCATCGCATCTTCCCTTGTCTGCCCCCTCCCAGACTACCCCCCAAGATGTCTGTGAATCCCTCGTTGGGCATAGTGCCCCCTACCGAGCAGGTGCGTGAGATGGGCGCCTCCGTCGATGAGATCCGCAAGGCTCAACATGACGGTAACCACGTTGGCATTCGCCAACGCCAATGGGGCTTGGAAGCGCGTCTTGCTACCGGCGTGTCCTTCGATGAATACGTCTACTGGGCCAAGGTTGAGCGTGAGATGGAAGAGGAGGAAGCTCGCCGCTACCAGGCCGTGGCTCCTAAGGGTTTCATGGGATCCATCAAGGGCTACTTCACCAGCAACCCTTACGAGGATGCTAAGGTCCACGAGTCGCGCCCGATCGAGGGCAACGACGAGAACAACAACCCCTGGTCCGAAAAGAAGTCTGCCGCTGCCAGCAGCGACGATGGCGCTGTCAGCCCTATCCCACCCAACTCTACTCACGACCTTGACGCCGAGTGGCGACGCGCCGCACGAGCCATGCGCAATGCTGGTTGGGGAGCTATCTTTTACCTGATCACAACAGATATTCTGGGTTGGTCTAGTTGCCCCTACGTCTTCGCAAACACCGGTTACGGTCTCGGTGTTGGCATCTTCGTCCTCATGGGTCTCGCTGCCTTTATATCTGGAATCATGATCTGGCGAACCTTCCTTGGTCTCGACTCCTCCCGTTACCCAGTCCTGAGTTTCGGTGACCCATTCCACCGTCTTTACGGCCCCAGGATGCGTCACTTTGTCAACTTTATGCAATCCCTGCAGATGTTCTTGAGTGTCGCCGTCGTGCTTCTTGGTAACACCGGTATTATTGCTCAGCTTGGTGGAAATGCCAATCTCTGCTACATCGTTTGCGGTGTCATCTCACTCGTCGTCAGTATGGCTAGTGGATACATGCGATCCCTTAAGCACCTGGGTTGGTTCTGTAACTTGGCTGTGTGGATGAACATTGTCTGCTTCATCATTATGTGAGTAGCGCCTCATAACGGTATGAAATCGCCCATATACTGACGCGGTTTTTTATAGTTGCGTTGCTGCGGCCAAGTATGGTCCTGACCCTACTGCCGCCGTTGAGAACGGTATCCTCCCTAAGGCTTGGGCCACCAATCCGGTACCGGTCAAGACTTTCGTCGACACCCCACCGGCCTTGTATCAGCAAACCAATACTGATCCCTTCGCCGCAAACTTCAACGGTATCAACAGCATGGTTTGTAAGTTTGATCCTTTTTGCAATTTCACAACAGAAAGAAAAAAACAGAAATGCTTACGGCTCTGATCAGATGCGTACTCCGGAGCTGTTATGTTCGTCGCCTTCTTGTCTGAGATGCGTCGTCCCATGGACTTCTGGAAGGGCCTGCTCATCGCGCAAACCTTCATCACCGTTGTCTACGTCTTCTTCGGTGCTTTCGTCTACCACTTCTACGGCCAGTACAGCTACAGTAACGTCAACCAATCCGTCAAGCCCGAGCGTCTGCAGGTTCCTGGCAACGTTCTGTCTCTTCTCACAGGTTGGCTTGCCATCTGTAAGTTTTCAGAGATATCCCACCCCCTAATTATTCATCCGCTGACATAAACGTCTCCAGTCCTGTACTTCAACGTTGGTATGAAGACCGTGTACCTTGAGGTCTGCCAGCAAATCTTCAACATGCCCGCCATCACATCCCCAAAGGGCAGATACTTCTGGTGGGCTCTCGGTCCAGTTTACTGGATCATCGCCTTTGTGGTCTCCATGTCTGTCCCCCAGTTCACCGCCTTCACCAACTTTGTGGGTGGTCTGTTCAGTTTGAACTTCACATACTCCTTCTCTGGAATCATGTACATCGCCTTCAAGATCCATGAGGCTGCAGCACTGCCCGGCGAAGGGTTTGACCCTGCTACTGGTGAGACTGTTCACCACGACGAGGGACTGAAGAGATGGGTGCGCGGATTCATCAAGGGCTGGAAATATACCATCCCTGTCCTCATCTTCACTTGCGCCGGTCTTGCTGCATCTGGTATGGGTACCTGGTCCGCCGTCCTGGGTCTGGAAGCCGCCTATGGCCCCGGTGGCTCAGTTCTCACTTCCTGGACCTGCACCAACCCTTACTACACTGGTTAAGCGGTTGCTTGGCTTCTCTAGGCTGTGCCATGAATCTGTAAATGTATTTCTGTGAAGTACACCGCAGAGGGTGGTGCAGGTGCATCATCACTTTTCCTTGTTTCGGAAGTGCACACTTCCAGCAAGGAGCTTTTATGTAGAATCTATATATATACGTATATCAAGAAATTAATATCTATTTCAACTCTAATCTTCAATTCTCTATTGTGTGCCGTAAAATAAGATCAAAGTCGATTCGGCCTCAGGCCTCAACAATCACAAAGCCCTAATCACGGGTCATGTCCTTATTCCCCAAGTCCACATAGCTATGACCATCCCCCTTGTTACCTCTTATCTCCCTTCCCCGCCTGATACGATGTCTCTTATCTATACAGATACGTAGTTAAGGCGAGAAGTCTAGGCTTTTAGGGGAATCTACCTGGGAAGAACCCTGGCGGATACCGCTCGGCTCGGCTCAGATCAGATCGGATCAGACGCACGCTGGACGATCTCAGCATTGCATGAATACTTTTGATATTTTGCAGTTCTCGGTACGAACAGGATTAATACGAGACCTCTTGGAAGACGACAACCAAACTGTAATGAATCTAACTTTTCTTTTCTTTTTGCAATCAGACAGTGCCACTACCATCGTGTGATGCGTACGTAGTGGTGATATGCATACCACCATGGAACAAAAAGGCCGCGCTAGGACAGACAGGCGATCCTAACCGCGATCTACAGTCCGAAGCTACATGAGAAGCACACTTGTCGGACGTCCGGAGGACTCGGATGTCCGGGAACGCTAGGATCGTTACATTGTTTTAGAGTACGACGATCATCGTATTTAGTGCGAGGCACCTAAGACAAAGAGTCAAGACGTAGTATCTCAGTGGGCCGAGCATAAACGTCGGCGTGGACCGATGAGCGATTTATTTGTTACATCCATGGATAGGCGCAGATGTATGTATGTAAATGTACATTTGTATGTGCTATGATATCATTATCTATTTATCATCAACAAGACGTCCGGTACTACCGCTCTTCTTCGGAATGGAATCTTTTTTCATGGCATCCTTCATAACACTCTCCACAATCCACAAAGTGATGTCTTGCACATCACTGCCCACTCTCCAACTACCGAGTATGACGCCCTTGTCGGACAGAATCTGTTCGGCGCGTTCCCAGCGTCGTTTCCATAATTCCTCGCGCTTGTTGAGGACTGGTTGTGACGGTGGTTGGTCGGAGTAAGAGTCGTAGTATGAGTTATTGTTATTGTTGATGCTGTTATAGCTGTTCTGTCTTGTTGGCGCGTTACCCGGCAGGGATGATAGTGTGCTCTGTCGGGGTAGAGGTCTGGGTGGAGGCGGTGGAGGAGGGGAGTTGTTCCTTTCGTCCAAGGTAGATGGAGATGCAGAATTTGCGGAACGACGTGCTGGGGGAACAGGCGGTGGTGCACCGCGTTTTGTAGATGTTGAGCCGTTTGTGAGCGAAAGGTTACTTAGTGAATCTATGGTGTCTTTGGTTGAAGGTATATTGTTGTAAACGTCCATGGCCAAGTTCTTGACTGCCTCGGTATAGGTGTCACTCTGTTGTTGCGGTGCTGGCTTGCGCCGCGGCAGTGGCGGCTTCTTTTCTGCTTCGTTCGCCGAATCATTCGGAGTAGATGACAAACTCGATGGCTTGCTTGGAAGAGGCGGAACTGGCTTGCGTCGAACGGGTGTTGGTTGTGACGTGGGCATCGTCGCAGCTGTTCGCAGGCCCATAGGTTTGGAGGGCTTCGCTGGGGGTCTTACTTTCACAGCAGGCTTATCTGGTAAATCTTGGCCATTGTCGCTGGGAGAGTCGTCATCAAAGGTTATCAGATCGCCGTTGTCTATGGTTTTGGGTGATGAAGGCCTCCTCGGCGGGAGCGGCGGTCTGTTCTCAATGCTATCTGCGACATCTTTGAAAGAAGATGGGGCTGTTCTGGGATAGCCAGGTCGTCTCTGGCTAAACGAATTATCAAAGAATTGTTTCTTTTCACTTGTAGTCACGTCACGAATGAAGACGCCGAGGATTTTGCCCGGGTTCTGTTGAACCAGTTCCGTGTACACCTCGAGATCCGCCTCTCCGCTGTCACCAACAAGGATGAACTTGCGTTCGGGGAAATCCCGCATAATCTTTTCCAAGGACATTCTCTTACGCTCTGCAGTAGGCTCGAAAATACCCTGCAACATTCCGCTGTACTGCTTCAGGTGGAAAGAGCCGGGTGGCAGACCAGCCAACTTGAAGTAGACTTTCAACTGTGGATAGAGCTGCCACGGAGCATTTGACACATAGTGTATATTTACCCCCTTGTCGGCCAGTTTGTTATACCATTCTCTAACGCCGTCGATTGTCAGGTCATTGAAGTCCCGGATGAAAGTGTTCCAAAACACCTCTTTCGCTCCACTTGCAATGGCCGAATGTTTGATCGTGTCGTCAATGTCACTAATCAAGCTTACACCGGCTGGCTCGAGAATTTTCACCTCCTCGGTGGTAGATAGAGACTCGGAGGCTAGTACTCGGACGTGTGTCGGCACAAACTCCAGAGCCGCTCTGATATTGAAATGACCAGAGTCATTTGTTATCGTAGTTCTCGACTGACTTTGCTGGTCATTGTAGAAAAACACCGTCACAGGACTCTCAATAGACGGGTTGTGCATAAACGGCTTCAGTCTTTGCATTAGATTCGCGTTCGGACCTGATACCTCGCTCTTGCCCAGTGACGTATCCGTCGATGCTCGTGTTACCCTTTTGGGTAAATCTGAGTCGCTGCCCGCATTTTCTGCATGATTAGTTCTCCATACCACATCTGCGTCTTGTTCCCCTTTGTCGATGAGATACTGTGCCTCCCGTCTAGCATCTTCCTCTTCCCGTTTTGCAGCTTGTCGCTGTACGGGATTATTCACGGACACTGTTGGCGGTGGGATGTCACTCAGTTTCCTTGCAAGTGCCACCATAAGCCTTTGCTTTCGGTTCATAGGCCCCCGTTGAGGTGTATATAGCCAGCCTCGCACGTCAACATCCACTATTGCATTGCTGTCCTCGTATTTTTCCCATTCTTCTCGCCAATATTCATTATCGCCAGGAGGCCTCGGTCGCTCAATGTCTTCCTCTGTACCAGGTAGTGCCCGGTTCTGTATAGGCTCATCCCTTCTACTCCTTTTCACATGCCTCCTCGCATAACTGGGGAAAAGCAGCATTTCTTCCTCTCCAGAAGATGACATGTCATAATCCGGGAACGCCCCCGGAGCATCGACGCCTCTGTCATTGTACGAATCCTGCATTTTCTGAGAAATTGTGGCCTGATAGTCCCGACGAATCTCATTCGCAGCCTTCAAATAGCCCAGCATCTTCTGCCGGCGCGAGCCATTGCCATTCTCTCGGCCAGAGTCATCGTTGCCCCAGCTATCATTCCTGTACCCCTCTGAGCCATAACTTGGTCGTGACATTGTGCTTCTGCGAATCCCGCTATCTGCATTCTTGACCCTCGACTTTGCGGGAGAAAGAAGCCCTGCTGCTGCTCTCCGTTGTTGTTGTTTCCAGTTTAGCACCCGCAGAAGCGACAAGATACCCCTGCCACCACCACCAGCACGACGGCTTAACGACACCCCCCTCCTCAGAAGCCGAAGCCTCTCCTGCCGTTTAACGATAGCCCGGTAAAGACGTGCCTGCGCTCGATGCCGGAAATGCGAGAGGGTTTCGTGTCGAAATGTCCACAGCCGCGCCCGTAGGCGAAGACGGGTACGCGGAAAGGATAGAGCGCGGAGGATGCGAGAGGAGTAGTTGTTATTGCCTGCTCTATTGTAGTTATTGATGCGCCAGGACGATCGAAGGAGCGATAACGAAGATGGTCGTGGGGAGGCTGAGGTTTTCCGTGGGAAGATCGATGCGGCTGTTCTTCGCCAACGGCCGAGAAATGGGGGTTTGTGCGCCAGGGTTTCTTTGTGACGGTTTTGTTTGGGGTGAGTTATTAATTATAGAAGTCCCTCGAGTCGGATGCACGAGGAACTCAATGGGGAGCAATAGATCTCGTCGGTATAGCTTCGTGAGGTTCCAGGTTGTTGTTGCAGCTAATCCGGGGAGTTTACGTAGTGACGTTTGGTGTACATACAGCGAGTGGGTCCGGCTGGAGTCGGGAAATTTACACAATCAGATGCATACATAAAATGATAACATGGATATCTGCACATGCTGCATATTTTCTCGTGTTTTTTATAGGAATGCAATGCATTAGAGAAGGTGAATAATTATTGGCTACAAGCCAAGTTTTGATATTATACAATGGTCTATACTGACAAACAAATATATACATGTTCCAACCAACGCCATGTCACCAATTCAACCATTAAACCATGCAAATTATATAGTAATACATCCAAGAAGAATATATCCGTCTAGGTAGAATCATCCTCCGCGTAACTGACTCGCTTCGCTCGGCGGCTTTGTCGACGCACCGGCTTAGATTCTGTGGTAGATGACACAGGGAGTGGATTGGGCGAGGGGATAGGAAACTTGGCAGCCTCTGACTCTCTTTCGTCAGAGCTTGACGTGATGCTTGATTCGGATGGTTTCCGTTTTCTAGATCTAACAGTTCCTTTTGCTTGGGGCGCCTTCTTCGGTTTTGTAGATTTCGACTTGCTGGGAGATGCTTTGGCAGGGGCTGTTTCGTTGCCTGCATCATCGTTCACAGCAGTGGTTTTGCGTGCAATGACACGCTTCTTAGGTCGTAGCCACTCTTCGTGCCCTGGCGGCCAATATACACGAGCCTCTGGGCCGCCCATGCTGACTTCTTCAGGTGGAATGCTGAGCGGCGGCGGTGTCAATTGCGACAAGTCTACATAATCACCGGACTTTTTCGCCTTTTTCGGTGATTTCCACGGCTTGTTCTCGTCGTCGCGGACATGTGGTACAAGCTCGCCAATACGTTCGTGGCCAGGCAGTTTATATTTTCGCATCAGCTCGAAAACCGCTTGCTCTTTATCTTTCGCTTCAATCATCAGATCCATGGTAGGATCACATGGGGGAAGTGTAAAGACTCGAGGGTTGTGTTTGCGTCGCTGACGAGGTGTGATAGCCTGCGGCTCTGGTTCTGAATAATGCATTTTCTGCGTAATGTTCTTCCGTGTCCAGGTCGCACGTATCCGATCATATAGTTGCATGATATCGAGTGTACCTTCACGGAGTTTGTCCGAGTCAAATATGATGTTGTGATGGTGAAAATCGAGGACAAGCGGAATATTCAATTCTTCACATATAGGCAATAGATCGTGAACAGACCAGCTGACATCGTCATTCTCAAGGACTAGTCGGTTTTTGATATCCTGAGACAGGCCTTTGTAATTCTCACGGAATCTGTCCAAGGTCGCAGCTTTATCACCAAATACGCCGCCCATGTGTAGGATCATCACGGCGTCACGATTCTGCTGTGGTGGTAGTTTAAGCAATTGCAGCAACTCCGAATGAAACTCAAGATCTCTTATAGAGCTTTCAATGACTTCTCTCCGTGGAGATCCCAGCTGAGTGAACTATCAAAAAGGGTCAGTACAAAACCAACAAGATCAAAAACAGGCCTCTTACTTGTCCCGGGTGCATGGTCAGACGATGACCAAGCTCCGCTGCAACCCGTCCAGCTTCCGCCAATACTTCTGAAACGAACGGTGCCAGTTTGTATCCGTAAATCTCATGGCTTGCAAACGGGAACATCTCGCTGCTGAGCCGCAAGAACTTGATGCCGTACCGATCATTCCACCGCAACATCTTAACAATATCTCGCGCATTTGCCAAACCTAGCGCCTCGAGGTATGCTTGTCCTCGCGCAATATCGGCTGGCTGGTTTCGGTCCGGACGATTTTTGGTCGCATGGAAAGATTCCGAAGGGTTTTGTAGAGGATGCCGATGCTCAAGTATGGATGCTATCCGGCAAGTCCGGGAACTGAAGACAGGTGGATTGGCATATCGCAAGTACGTGCAGAGGCAGGCATAACCCAGTCGACCTTTCCATGGTATTGGAAGGTAATCGCTATTGACCGGGGGAGGTCGCGACAGAGCGTCCTGGACCTCTTCCACATTGACCGGTACCTCCTCATCTGATTCTGGGTCTAGAGATGCGGCCTTCTGGCGGCTCGCCCGGGGTCCTGACTCCAAAACACTGGTGATACCCGATAAAGAGGTTTCTGCAGGCGCTGTCGAGGCGGGGGTGGCGTCTTTGCGGCTTGAGGTATGAAGGGAACGACTTGCCCGAGTAGCAGCCACTCGCGTGGTTGATCGCGCCATGACCATACCAGCCACACGTCCTTGCAAAAAGGTCAAACGAGCGGGCAGAATTGCGGTGGGCTTGAGAAATGGGATATTTGGAGAATCTGAAGCTGGGGCAACGAGTCTCCTTAACGTGGGGCGGGAGGAGAGCACAGCAGCGAGTTCCTTGGAAAGCATGCTCGATGTTTTCGCCGCGGTGGCGATTACGCAGGCGAGGTGAGGGCCCTGCTGGTTGATCTGCCCGCAAGACCGTCGCTGTGCCTGGCGATCATAGCGCGCATTGCATTCCAGCAATTCATGGTAACGCAAGGTATGCGGACGACGACGATCAAAAGGTCTAGGCGACCACCAGCGACCTGTTTGCTGGGGCCGGAGACGCTTCATTCAGCATGAAATCGAGGCTTCGATCGAGCAGTTTGCAGTTGCGGCGATGATGCGGACGTCATATCCGCAGCTGAATTGGGTTGTTACCGGACGAGACGGCGTGACCGCGCGTTTGTGGGCGGGTAATATCGACGATACCGTATCGATACCGCGGGTCACTAGCGCGCGCGATCTCTTGGCGAGCCTCGGGACTAATTTTGACGACATCAACATCAAGATCGAGTACCTACTTCAGACATTCACTGTTCACTTGTATAGTATGGCCGAGTTCTTGGATAAACACGTACCTTGACTCCAGGGAAGAAATGGCGAGAAAAGGATACAGTAATCCTTCTCCACGAATCTTGCCCTTCACAATAGGGACCATCCTCTAGGTACAATGGCAAGGAACATTCCCCAGGCGGTTTCCCTTTCCCATTACTCTAGGCTAGAGCCTTTCCCTAGACCGAGTAGCCCCCGTACAGAGCTTCTGAAAGAGAGTCTAGGGCAGGACGTGGATGTGATATTCTCTGCCAAAAGGATGCATTCATCCCAGAGAGATTCCTTTCTCTAGGCCTGAGAAACATTGAACTGAAAGATATAGTTTACAGATTTTGATTCGGCCCGATAGAGGTTCAGATTGTTCTCTCATGGAGTGAAGAAATGGATTCAGCCATCCAGCCATCACCCGGTGACGACTAAAGGCCTAGCACTTTCCTTGGTCAGTCAATCATTCAGGTGAATACGCATACGTATTTCCTTCCCTGTCTGCAAATATCTTGAATTCCTTGCCCGCCATGTGAGTTACTTCATGGGATTCATGGGCGCCATCAACGTCATCCATGCTGGGGTGTAGAGTGCCAGGCAAGCCACGCTGTGCCCCCTGATAAAAGTCTTATGGTAGTCGAGGCATTTTCTCACAGTGTATTCCGCGAGTGTTGCAAAAAGGGTGTCAATTATATTTCTTATTGGCCCTTTGTGGACCAGCTAGTCTGTCCGTGCTCAGGAATGCGGCCTCGAAAAGCTTCTGGATGAATGGCATCCCTGCGGCGGTTGGCGGGACGCCTTCTGTTATTGTACATCCATTCCAGCCTGGTCCCTCGCCACGAGCTGAGCGAGCAATCAAGGTCATGGAATAAAATAGCATGCATCGCTGGGCGACGGCTGTGTTTTGAAGATCAGGGACCAGAACAATGTGAGAGAAGTGATAAAGAGGGCCAGAATGCCCAGGGTCGAGCAAAAGGCAGACAAGAGAGGTGTCAAGGTGTCAAGGGAATTGCGCTATTGTCCACTGTCTATTGTCCCGTGACTTCCAGAAGGTGACTCAGGCATCAAGTCCGTCCACGAAGGCTCTTTCCTATTTGGGTTTGGTAAGTCGTCAATTCTATTCTTCCAGCGTAAACAACGCTTTGTTTACCCACGACACAACACAATAGCCCTATTGTCTACATTCACCCACGCTATCAGTCTGAATTATCAGACGTCCACTCCTTTCTGCATGATATACTCGATAGTCCTTCACTATCACCCAATTCCAACTTTTGACTGACCGACACTCCTTTAGACCAAGTCAATTCACCTTCCTTTGCAAGAGACACTGAGTCGCCCTGGTTGGCATCCAGTATCTTCTGTCATAAGACGAAAAGAGTTCACGATACAGTGGAAAAGTGTCAATTCGGACAATCATGAAGAATACATTCGTTATTTCTGCCTTGTTAGCATCGGCAGTCTCTGCACACATGCAGATGAGCGACCCCTATCCCCTGCGAAGCCCTTTGAACCCCAATGGAGATGAGGGCAAGAAAGATTACTCTTACACGAACCCGTTGTCTACATCGGGATCTGATTACCCTTGCAAGGGATATCAGGACGACGACTTCAAATCTGTCGCTACATACAGCGCTGGTAGCGAGTATTCAATGTCTCTCTCTGGGAGTGCTACTCACAGTGGTGGTTCCTGCCAGCTCGCTCTGTCTTACGACACTGGAAAGACTTTCACCGTCATCGAGTCCATTCAAGGTGGCTGCCCGCTGACATCCAATTATACATTCACTGTCCCTTCGGATGCTCCTTCTGGCGATGCGCTCTTTGCGTGGACATGGTTCAACAAAGTCGGCAACCGTGAGATGTACATGAATTGCGCCCAGGTTACTATTGAAGGAGGAGCCAGCAAGCGTGCTCATTCTCGCGACATCAAAGTCGGGCGCGCTGAAGTTGGTTTCACTTCTCGCCCGCCACTTTTCATTGCCAACGTCGACGGCCCTGGTGGATGCACTACAACTTCTAGCGAGGAGGTCAACTTCCCTGAACCTGGTCCCGATGTTCAGGGCAGCGTCGATGGAACTGGATACACCTGCTCTGGCTCAGCTGACTTCCTGGGCAATGGCGGATCTTCGTCGTCGAGCAGTGGATCATCGTCTGGCTCATCTGGCTCATCTGGCTCCAGCTCGTCTAGTAAATCTAGCACAACTACAGCTGCCTCCCAGGTTCCGCATTCCAGCTCGAGCACGAAAGCGAGCACCAGTGCTACATCATCTTCCTCAAGCAAATCCACCAGCAATGCAGTGCACGCCACAAACACACTCTTGCACGCCTCGAACACTGCCCCAAAGGTGGTAAGCACCGGCACCACAGATGGTACACAAGCCTGCGCAAACAACGGAGCCATTGTATGCGGTTCTGAAGGTAACACTTGGTCCATGTGCAGCCAGGGACGTCTGGCAAGCATGGGCCAGGTAGCCTCTGGAACTGTCTGTGAGAATGGCGCCATTACTCGAAAGAAGTAAAGCCCAATCCTTTTTCCTATTTCATACGTCTCTTTCACTGTTAATACACACTCTTTATCGCCTTCTTTCTGGCTCTGGATATTATGCATAGTTTTGGCTCACAATTTGTTTTCGCCTGTGAGATAATTTCATCAGTCACGACGGAATGGTTCTTTGTGTATCGAGACGAGGGCTGGTCTCTCATGATTATGGCAAGATTTGTTTTGTGTTTCTCACTTTTCTTGTTATCAATGACTTTCCTTGGTTTTGGCATGGTCAGGTTGGGCGGTTCATTGTGTATGTTTTCTAGTCATAGCTTAGGTAGTCAAAATGAAGTTAATATTGTACTCGTTCGCACTCATACGATATAAGAAGATCGTCCTGCATTAGAATTAATTAATTTTGAGGCTAATGGATCCCATAGAACAAATATCAATAATAATACATGCATCGATGCCATCTTCGAGTTGAAGTTGTAAATAAAATGTATTAATCCCAGACAAACAGACAGACACTGCTTTCCTTGCCTATTGGCCATGCATGATTCATGATGGCATGCTAAACCCCGGTATTTATTCTCTGCTACTGCTCCTTTGGCTTCTCTTCATCGTCACTCCAATCCAGCAATTCCATCAATTTCTCTTCGTCCATTTCCCCGGTTTTGCTTTCTCCGGTCACCTTGGCAGCAGCGCCACCTTTCTTCTGCTTCTTGCGCGCGTCTCGGCCCCATTCCAATACGCCGCTGGCTCTGATTTTCTCCGCGAATTCTTCGGCGTCGCTATCCTCGTACTCGTCGTGCTTATCATTAGTTGTAGTGGTGGTTGTTGATGTGGTAGTAGTTGTGGTAGTGGTGGTGTTTTTATTATTCTTCTCATCCTTGCCCTTATTTCCAACGACGGCCTTCACTTCCTTCTTCTGCTCCTCGCCAGCAGCAGCACTGGCGTCGGCACTATCATCGCGGCCAACTCGCAAACTATTGCCGTCCTTCTTCGGCTTCTTCAAGCCCTCCGCTATAAGCTTCTCGTCCTCCTCTTCTTGTTTCTTCTTGCGCTCCTCCGCCTCTCTCCGGTTCTTGCCCTCGAAAATCTTCTTGAAGAACAGCTCGATGGCCGGTCGCACCAGGATGTAGCCTATCACAATGGCGCTTATGCGCAGCCAATGCCGGACGCGCGGTCGCGCAATGAAGTCTTGGAAGTCGTGCACGTTGCCGAGCACATATTCGGTGACGCTCTCGACGATTTCTTGGAGGATGATGGCTGGGTCGAAGCTGCCAGTTTCGGTGGAGGACATCTTGGCTTAGTCCAAGGATTGATTCGTTGGACTTTGCAGGGTAATCAGGCGCAATGGAGATAGTTTTCGACCGAGAATATTTCCAAGTATTCGAGAAAGGAATAATTTAAGTAGAAAACGGTCTTTGTCTGCGAAAGACCGAGCTGACAAAAAAAAGGACGTTGAAGAATATGAGCCAATAATTGTCAGCGCATTTGTCCCGAGCTTCCGGCGGCAACTGCGGACGGGCCGATAATTCTGCCGAGCGCGGGCCGCGTCTTGTCGAATGAGGAAATATCACAACGCGCGAACAATCCACCGCGTTCAGACATCGAATTTATATTCAATCACCATGTCAGACAATAACGAAGAAGAGTCACAGGCCCTGGAAGAGGTACGCAATTGTTTAATCGAAGACCCCTTTTCTTGGCTCAAATCTAATAATGCCGCGCAGCGTTTCAAATCCGCTCTCTGGCTAGCAATTGGCAAGATAGTCGACGAAGAAACCATGCAACTCGACGTCAATGCCACGCCTCAATTCATCGGAGCCTTGACGGAGATGGTATGGGCACAAATTGGTTAGTTTTCGAGTTGAATTGTATGCAAAGATTCTCTCGCTTATTTACTTGACTGCCTATCATAGAAACTGTCGGTCAGGATTTGGAAGCGTTTGCCAAGTATGTATTCTATTGTTTGCTATGTACTATTTCATTGCTGATGAGATCTGGATTAGACATGCGGGCCGATCTACTATCAATGTTAATGATGTGATGCTACTAGCGCGACGCAATGAGGGCCTAGAGTCTATTTTGCGCGCGTTTGTTGATCAGCAGAAAGAGGCGGCTCAGCAGCAACAATCTGGAGATGGGGACAGTGACTGATTCGGCAATGAATCTGCGTGAGCGTTAATGGATCTACGTATTATTGACGTTCGGAAAAGAATGAAGAAGATTCGCGAACCGAACCGATGTTGCACTCGGCATGATTGCGTGATTCTCCAGGTTAGGTTACTTCCAGCCATTCAACCTGGCAGCTGGGCTCGAAAATCCAACGCATTCCGTGGGGGCTGATCGTCATTGACTTGATCTCCCACGCACTGGTTTATTTCTAGAGGCTTAAAAAGCTATGGCTATTTTGTGGAGAAACCGTCGAGAAGTTCTCGCCCGAATGTGGGACTTCAAAATGAAGATATTGGAATAGGACACTGGGCATCGGTTCCAATGCATGTATGCCGATATACTCTCACTCAATGGAATATTCTACGAGGTCTGGCAGGATATGACATTCGGAGGCTGGGATACCATGTTATTCCACGCAGTGTGTTTTATTTCTCGGGAAGAAATATGCCTCTACGCATCATAGCATGACTTTTAGAGATGGCTATATCCGAACCTACAGCAAGACAAGGGAAACGGATTTATGACGATCCGGAGGGTGTTACTCTGACATTGAACAACGAGGTTATAGAGACTGACCTTGGGTAACGGTGGGAGATTGAAATATCTATGTTTATATCGTCCTGGATAGATCTAGTAATACCACAAATACAATCCACCATACAGGGAAGATAAATTATATATATAAAAACCAAAAATATCGTTATTGTATCAGAGATCCAGTCTATCTACTATCTAGAGAAAATCACTCACCATCTATTCCAAATCGGGGAAGATTGATTTCTTTTTGGCGCGCTCGGACGCGCTAGACGCGCCGCGTTGGCGTCATGGTCTGCGCGTCTCCACGGCCGCCCCTGGACGATATAATTTCGATCACGCCTTGTCGAAGAAAAAGAAAACCAAAATCTCTTCAGGCACACAATTAAAATGCCACAGAAACGCCCGGCCCCATTCGAATCAACAATGATGCAGGAGACCCCATGGAGTACTCCACCGTCCTCCCAGGGATCGTATGGACAATCACCCAGCAATAAGCGGATAAAATTGGGGGAAACGAATTCAGAAGAGGTTCGTCTATGATTCTGCGGGAAAGGAAGACTGGCAAAGCTGACCATTGATCCGGCTACATAGTGCGATTGTGCGGACGTCAGCCCATTGCACGTCTTGGGGATTCATGAAACACCCGAAGAATTCCTCGAGAAACCCCGGAAAGATCGCCAGTCTGTCTATCACGAGATCCTGACTCATTATGCTCCACTATATCTGAAGAACGTGATTCTCTGGGACGAGGATAGCGGTTGGACATGGGAAGAGGACACAGAGCTGCTACCACGGGGAGTTCCTCTGCTGGATCTTCGTCAGACGAAGAATGCCAAACTCACGCAGGAAGCACGCGAGTTTTTTTACCGGAAAAATCTCATAGTCGCAGGATTCGACGCGTATTGGTTAAGCTCGGGCTCCGAAGAGGGCGACTTTGATCCGGCCTTGTGGCTCCGCCGCGTCCAAATAGTCATCCACGACGAAGACTTTGAGTCAACCCGGCAGTGGCTGAACGAGACATATAGCATTTTTGCGTCTGCCGTGCAGCAGCTGATGGAATGTGACCGCTTAGAATATGTGGTTCTGGAAGTTCGAGGATCCGAATCGGAACATGTGAGCGCGCTGGAGTCACTTGTTGCCCAGGAGGTGGACACCCTCCGCGAGCTCGATGAGCGGACAGAGCTAGGTGTCCTGATGGTTCGGGAATGTGCTTGGGATCCGTGGGGTCGATGCACCCAATCGCAGGTAGTCCAATTTCCGTGGTGGGATGATGAGAAAGCCGCTAGCATGAAGGAACTGGAAGACGAATGGCGGGGGGAGACAGGGGTGCAACGATCTCCACCGGCGTCCTGGGAGACAGTCGAGGAGCTAAATTTGGAAGAAATCGAGTGATGGCCTGTCTACTCACGTCAGCACAACCTGGAACATCGAATACACCGGAATTAACCCAGACCGGTCTGATGGATGAATTTGAGGCATATAGCTGTGGATTTCGGTTATAGATGGGCATGATACTTCATGCTGGGAATATTATATTAATCAACTAGGTGTATCTCTCTGCTGGCAGAAGAATCACTACCTATCCATGTAAATTAAACATAGATCTGAAATTTACGCGCACTGTAAAATATTTAATGTTAACTTATTGCTGAATTAACATAGTTCACTAGCTAGTGCTGATAGAGACAGCCGAGTTGCTGGCTTTAGAATATAGGTACTATAGATACATAGATGCAGATAAAAAAGGAGTCTCACTAAGCGCGCGGCTCCTTGCAACCTTCAACCAAGGCCTGTGAGTTACGTGCCGAGGGTCAACTTGAAGCAAACAAGTTCTTTTCGAGAAAATGAAGTTTTTTTCATGTATATCCCTCCTGAGGCCTTTACATTTACCCGCATCATCTTCTCGTCTTCATCCCAACGCTAGCAAGATACCAGTGACATTGTTTTGCCACAACCGATTTCGCTGCATGTTTTCTACCTCTGCAATTATGTCCAAGACATCAGAAAGTGACTCAATACTGCGTCACTTGTACGTTCCCATCGAGGATGTGGAGAAATTGGAAAGGTACAGAGCAGGGGGCTACCACCCCATAGCAATTGGAGATCGATTCCACTATCGCTATCTGATAGTCCAAAAGCTCGGCCATGGCTCGTACTCAACAATTTGGCTGGCCCGAGACGAAGTATCCAACAAATACGTCGCGATTAAAGTCTGTACAGCAGACTCAAATCCGCACGAATTAAATGTGCTTTCCCATCTTTCCAGCTCGCGACAGCTCTTGGGCGATTCTCCGGGGAAAGCTATGATACCTTTCATCTTGGACACTTTCAAGATCCAAGGTCCAAATGGCACCCATGCATGCTATGTGACTCGCCCGGCGAAGATGAGTCTTTCCGATGCAAAGGATGGATCATATATTCGCCTTTTTAAGCTAGAAGTTGCGCGAGCGTTGGCAGCACAGCTTGCAATTGCAGTTGAATATGTACATTCACAAGGGTTTGCTCATGGTGACCTTCACTACGGCAACGTTCTCATTCAACTGCCTTCTGGATTTGACTACGAGAAGTATGGCCAGCCAGAGTCCGAGGCTATCACTCGTTTCGACGGCAAAGAGCTTCCTCCATGTGTCCCATCTCACGGCATTCTACCAATCTGGCTCGGAGAAGCAAGTGAGGAACTTAGACTTTCAGAAGCTAAGATTCTACTCTCCGACTTTGGCGAGGCCTTCTCTCCTGGAAAGGAAAACAAATTCGAGTCTCACACTCCCCTTGTAAACCGGGCCCCCGAAACCCGCTTCGAATCAGCCAAACCGCTTTCTTTTCCCTCAGATATTTGGTCACTCGCCTGCTCGATATGGGATATTATTGGGCAAAGTCCACTGTTTGAAGGATTTCTGGCGACCGAGGACGATATTACCTGCGAGCATGTTGATGCACTTGGCATTCTGCCCCCTGAGTGGTGGAGCAAATGGGAGGTGCGCCGAAGTAAGTTCAGCGAGGATGGGAAGCCGATGAACCGAGCGTCGTATCGATCATGGGAGGACCGTTTCGACGACAGTGTGCAACAGCCTCGACAAGCGGAAGGGATGCCGCTATTTGAGCCAGCCGAGCGGGATGCCCTTTTCTCCATGCTCAGGTCGATGCTTTCATTCAGGCCTGAAAGTCGTCCTTCTGCTAAGGACGTTCTCGCGTCTGAATGGATGGTGAAATGGGCACTTCCTGAGTGTGAAAAGGTTTGGAAGCCTTGACTCACAAGACAAACTATACCGGTGATATAAATACTGGGAATTTGATAGGAGAAGAAGAATCAGAGCTGTACTCATTTCAATGTGCATGGTATACTATTCCGCATGTCCTGGCCTCATCCATTTCCGCAACGCTCTCAACCGCAGCATGCTCCTAGCCATAAACCACCAAGCCCTACTAGATATTATGAGCACAAACACCTATGACTTTGAGGAGTCATGGAGAATACGCGAGTTCTTGGCTCGGATTCTGGGGTTTGATCTAATTTTATTAGAAGGGAGTGTACATAGAATGCAGTACTGGTGTTTAATATTAAACATATTAGCTCATTTATAAGCTTACGGGTAAAATGAGCAGAGGCTAATCCATAGAGGGGATGAATTCGAGCATTGGAGTTAAATATTTAACATAGTGATAGAGTTTCTGTATAATGTATATTATAATATTGTACAGGAGAAGCGTTAGGCGCTTTAGGTATGAAAGGTCATATTAACAACCTTGGAAGCTTGAAGTGTATATTCTCTGTATAATTATACTGAGAGGTGAGTTCTTAGATAATGAGTTGTAGCATTGTTCAGGTGTGGGTTCGGCCCTTGTATTACTGTACATAGCCCCGGCGTTTAAGTTGTTGGCAGCCTTGTGAGTCGTGAGTAAGCACTACTACCGTTCAGTGTTCGGTAACTATGACAGGCTCATTCGGGGTCTGGATAGGCTAGAATAATGTCAGCCTAGTACTACCTAGGCCTGCAGCGCGCTAGGTGTGGAATAAAGGACTGGAATTTGACTTATGTACACAGAGTTCACCTGGAAGCAGTTTTCTCCGTACTCAAGTTATGAATGAATTTCTTAATTGCGGTCAATGCGTTGGATAGTGTTTGTACTTGCTGAAAACCCTCCGAAAGCTTCTTCAGAAGCATAGATATACATAGAAATATTAGTCTATTACGCATGCTAAACGTGGAAATCTACATAGAATAGAAAATATAAAAGAAATAAATCTAGGCCAGAAGCTGAAAAGATCAGCATGCCACCTCAGTTAGTACACGCGTCTAGGGTAGCATTTGACAGGCAGGGGGCTGAGGCTTTCCGTTTGTAGTAAGTTTTCTGGAGTTAGGGCTTCAGCCTTCCGCTCCATAACTGCACGCCTCATTTCCGTCTAGATCTGGTGTCTGCATTACACTATTAAGGTGGATAGCCATTTATTAAATAAACCGAGTTACATACTAGAATAGGCCATTAAAAATATCAGCTCATCTTCTTTTGATGGGTTCCTAGCTTGTACTCTTGCTACTCTGTGATGTTACGGGTAATCAATATCCCACAGAATAGGCACAGACGTCTCGAATAGTATTCAGCTGTGCTGAAAGAGGATATGACTATGCACGGTTCCTGGTTTCTAACGTTATGGCCTCTTTCCTTAGCCCGTAGTGCGCTGCCTAGCCAGTAGAAGTGTCTTCAAACCACCCGTGCGAGGTAGTATTGGTTTACAAATACGTACACACGCAAGGTACGCGGAGTTCAGGCCTTCTCAGTTATCTTTATCTCGCCTACTGCTCTCTTATTAGCCAATGAGAAAACAAACCTGGCACTTTTTATCAGATATACTGCCGAAATATACTAACTAGGTGAAGTGTGTCCAGGTAGTATCCGGGTGGCGCCCCCGCAATCGGCCATATGATTTTAGTCAGTGAGTGGCTGTTTTAGTAGCTCAGCTAAGAAAGATGGCAGATACAAAATAAAAAAAAATAATGAAAAAAAGTGATTTGATTTGATTTGATTTACATTCAAACGCATATCAATTGTAAATGTATAGATATGCACACGTGGAAATTTCTGGAGTCTAGAGTTTCGGCATTACTTGCATTAATGATCCTAGACCTAGGCACGATTAGGTGAACAATCATTGCCAAAAAGAAAAGTCTGACAGGTGGAATGCCAAGAAAGGGTACAAAATTGTTTTTTGCTTAATTTAGAACCATAACTAAGAACGACGAAACGCTGTAAAATACCCTCGTGTTGGTTTTGTTGGGGGCGTTTTGGATCGACGTTTAGTTTGGACCGTGGCGTATATGCAACGCAACTACTTTCAAACTACGTAGGAAGTTATGACAATAAACATACTTATTTCTTAGTAAGTTGAATATGCACCATGTAACTATCTCGCTACTCTCCATTGCTGAATGAGCCTCCAAGAATGCACTACATAGTTATCTAGCTGCTCAGCCCTAATGGAAAGTTATCCGTCATCAGTATGCATAAAGTGGTATTTAACTGGCCCCTACTGCTTTTATCTCTTCAAATTGGCCCTTAAATTTCTTGAAAAAAGCAAAACTACGGGGCTTAGCTCTCTAGTTTCATGACTCGCTGATATACCACCCCCCTTGTTTACCGAGGAAGAATTCTCCCAAGGTACCAAACTCCGATCTACACCTGAATACCCACGTTGTGTCGTTACATTAACTATCTTACTATGTATAGCCTTGAAATCAATAATCTAACAAGGGAGCCGCGTATACCCATCGCTTGCTGCATTCGTCTGTAGCTACTAGCCGTGGTCGGGTATATCCAACTAAAATATGATAATATTTACTCTTGTTGTGTTGGTAGTACTACTAGCAATGGAAAGTTCCACGAGCTGAAGTAACTAGCCCAAGCACATGTAACTCGAGGAATCAGATAATGCTTTGATATTGCCTGATTTGTCGAGAGTTCTCTTTTCTTTTTTAAAAAAAATGTGTAGGGATAGATTATGAGGCTGATGAAACTTGGGGTAGAGGGCTGTTTCATCCGCCACCTGTGCACTATGCATGCACTTGTCCCTGCTGCATAGGCTAGTTACGAGGTAATTTCAGCCACTGCCCTAGACTAGATACGTTCGGGGTTTCAATGCAATTGGAGCATGGCCAGAATACGACCAGACTCCTTCTAGTGAGATTTCAACTACTACCTTGTTGGGTGAAAAAGGACTAGATCGCGAGAGATCGGCAAGCGCTACAGATAATCAGCATGCTCTTTTCGAGCATGGGGTCTCAAGCAGACGCAGGGATTACAAGTCAGGCCATGTCTAGCCAGAAGTGAAGGACTAGGGACTCAACGTGTGATTCTTCTGCATAACCAACACCGTAACTTCGCGAATATGGCTGTTTGATAGGACCGGATGGGTTCTTGTCTTCTCTTTTGGCCCTCTGTTGGGAGATTGATATTTATTTTAGCTAGGAGGTAGGTGGGTAGAAAGGCAAACACGAACACCGCGTTAAGGAGCTCAGCTATGTATAAAATGATGTACAAATCCCCGTCTACCCTGAGGTTTTTTTCTTCTTCATCGATCCAGTCGTCTTCTGATCAAGGGTATCGAAAGCGTTCAACTCACCCCAGGTCCGGTACCTAGACATTCCTTAAACATCACATTCCTTTTTTACAAAAAAGACAAATCCATTCTTTCAAACAAAATGTTTGCCAAATCTGTCGTCGCTCTTTCCGCCCTTGCTGGCGCTGCCTACGCCGCCACTGGTGAGACTGTCACCGTCACTGCATTACAGGTCACCTCCATCGTCGCCGATGACGGCATCGGTGCTGGTTCCAACACATACAAGTTCTATTCCGGTGATGGATCTACTGCCGACGGATGGCCAGCTCTTGATGACTGGTAGGTTTAAGCGTTTCTTGTTTGTTTTTAAGTATTTACTAGAGAACAGAATCCCTAACTTGATTGTACAGGGTCTCCTTCGACGACATGTTTACTGCCAACGAAGCTTCCATGAGTTCTGGCTGCTCTCAATATGATGTTGCCGATGACACTTCCGGCGAAATCGAGGACATCCGCACCGCCATCAACGAAGCTGCTCTTGCTACTTACGTTGACCACCGACTCATTCTCGCCATCATCATGCAGGAGTCTTCCGGCTGTGTCCGCGTGCCGTCCTCGAAGGGTTCTGTCCCCAACCCGGGTCTGATGCAAGACCACGACGGTGCTTCCAGCTGCAACGACGGCACTGTCCAGAACCCTTGCCCTCTGTCTGAGATCGAGGGCATGATCAGCCAGGGTACTGCTGGAACTGAGACTGGTGACGGTCTCGCCAACTGCCTCAACGAGGCCGGATACTCCACCGTCGAGGCCTACTACCGTGCTGCCCGTATCTACAACTCTGGCTCCGTCGACTCCTCCGGTGACCTTGGCGTCACTTCTGCCACCCCATGCTACGCCTCGGACATTGCCAACCGTCTTACTGGTTGGACCACCGCTGCCAGCACTTGCACTCTTAATGACGATTAAGTGCACTTATCAGCGTGTCCGGCTGAACTTGTTACGTACTCGTTCAACCAACATTCTTTCTCCCTTTGCTATTTCATTGCATTGTTGATTTGAAATCATTTGGCAGCCTAGTTGCTCGTTTCATTCGCTTGAGAAGTAGATTTGACTGGTTTTTTTTTTCTGTCTGTACAGCAGGCCGAACGTCTTTTTCAGATTCAATGTACATATTTAACCTTTGAGTATACTTGGAAAATAGAACTTTTACAGATATACCTTCATTCTTTCAATTAATATCATTTATTGCAGTGTAGTACCACTCACATTGCCCATTGTCTCTCCACGTGCTGACATGTTTAGTGAGTGAGACGAGGCATTGCTAATTCCAGTGACAGCGATGTTGGTCGTTCCAGGGAAAATTTCGTACACCGGAGTTATAAAGCCCTAGCAGATGTATGACAAGCTTGAAAGACTAGAGCAGCAAGCTCATGGCGGCATCTCAGACTTAGCCTCATCAGGAAATTGCTTGAAGAGATCAGCTATATGATCTATGGGAGCAGCCATCAAACCCACGACCGTTTCAAAAGGTGGCTTGCTTGGGGCGCTTGGATGACTTTGCGTGGGAACAAATTTCTTTGTTCTATGAAACTTGATGACCAAGTTCTGAGAGTCTGGCTCCTGTAATGCGTTCTCCAGTGCGACCATGTCGTGCTCTTCTTCCTCCTTGATATGCTGGGCAAGATCACTCCAAAGAGCTTTAAGGGTGGACTCGAATTCAGCGTCCGCAGGCTGTAGACCTTGGAATTTATAGAGCTGCTCCTTCACCTGCGCTTGTTAGCAATAATTCTCCCTTCAGCACACATAATAAATAAAAGAAGAACGTGTATAGGGACAAGACATACAGTCTGGTGTTCTGCTCGATCTTTATCGGCTAGTCGTTTTCCATCAGTAATGTGCTTTTCCATCGCCGGGTAGACAAGCAACTCCTCGGCGATAGAGTGCCGGGCAAGCTCCCACGTAAACTGGTTCTGCCATTTGATTTTCTCATTAATATCAATGGAATTGAGAATCTTCTTGTATGCGTTCTCTAGCTCTCTGTGGTCGTTTTTGATCACCTCCGAGATTAGAGGCATAGTGTTAGCAGTAGCACTGTAATAGCGTTTCGAAAGGTGAGATGCAATTGTCTCGGCGTAGAGGACTCGAAGAATTCTTTGTATATTGCGGCCGCAAAGCATGATAATCCTTCAAAAAGGAGCTAGTAAATTTAGTTATCGCTGTGTTCGCTTTGATCAATTTCTCTGCACGTAGACGTAAAATGGTACACAGGATTTAATATACCGTAGATCAGAAATAAGCCATTACTAACGATGGCGACATAATATGTTATGAACCTTGATAATAGGTTTAAACATCCGGATTCACCATTACGTGAGCAGGATGGATTTTCCAATTGTTTAAAATTAGGCATATCGGCGATGTTGCATAACAATTACAACATCCATCCCTTACCTAGGTAATTGCATCTCGTGACGAAGGTGCGTCATCACGACGGAAATATTTCTTCATTAAAAGATTGTAGACTTATATACAAAGGCATTCTACACACGATATGCTCAGTATGTATTAATCGGTTGGAGTCTCCCCTATATAGCATGTTAAGCATACAATGGGGAAGCGTATAAGCAAGTGTACTACCTAGGTACTCCGTACTCTTTTTAATTTGGTTCTTCCTTAATCATATCAAGCCTACTCAAAGTATAAATGGAAAGTCTTATTCTGGCACGGACACGCACAGAAATATCAACAGAAATGCCCATATCCAGGAGCGTCTCCCGCCGGGGGAAGAAAAAGATCGCCAAAGATTTCGTGAATTCGACCTACAAGGCAAAGTCTTTGTCGTCACCAGTGGTGGGCGGAGACGGCTTGTCATGGCAGAGATACCAGTTGAGGCTAGAGTATTCTCCTTTTTTATTGAACAATTTCATTGACTAGCTGCTCCAGCATGGATACCCCGGCTCGTGGATGTACAAAACAATGAGAGGCTTGACGTTATCAAACTGCTTGGTATACGATGCCACCTTTGTGGATTATCCACGGAGAGGAGGATTCAGTTCTAAGTTCAGACAGTGCCATTTTAGTGAGAATGGATAGTCGACGTAAAGGCAATGCAAGAGATACTGCCTCGGGCCCTAGAGGAATATTGTTCCATTTCCAGAATTGTTGAATTAAGCGGCTTCAGTCCCGTACCCATTCCTCCTCCGAGCTGAGGTCCATCTCAAAGCCATGATCGCCCGGCCGCATCATGACTTGCACTAGGATTGATTCACATATTGACGCACTTTTCTTGCATCGTGCGTTTCCTTTTGTCCTGGCAGATGGCCTACCTTATTTCTGATGGTTTACTGTTTTGGATTCTTATAAAAGGAGGAGTGAATCCTCGTTGACTTTCTTCCTCACACTTTCATCTACTATCCATCATCATTATGTTTCAACCAGCTATCGTAATACTTCAGGATGACAAACACATTTGTACCCTAGAGATAAGGACTATCGCTGTGCTCGCCGCTACACCTCACCCTCAGTAGGAAATGATTGATTAGATAGTTCAAGCGCAATATTTCCCAACATTTGCAAAATTCATTTGGTACGGTGAGATTAGACAGTTTATCATTAAATAGAGAAATATCTAAAGCAGGTGAAACTAAAACCCTGTCCATTTGCAATGGAGAAAAGAAGAAAAGACATCCGTTAACGTCATATGAGTCCTCACCAAATCTCAAACCCCTGCCAGTCAGCGTGCCTCTTTTGAAAATAATAAATAATCAGCTTCGTCCGGGCCTAGGTGAAAACGACGGCATCACGTTTAGGCTGGCTTGCCTTTTTTTAGGGTTATTTATTTTCAGGGGAGCATTCCTTAATGCAAGCTAAGACAGCAGATATCCCATCACTTTATCATGTAGTAAACCTTCAATAGGAGTACATACTCTGAAGTAACCAGGTTAATTTAACGTTTCCACGCTAAATTGGTCTTTCCTAGTTTGTTACTTTTTTAAGCATCACTTTTCTAAAATTAAGATTTATAAAGTTTCTAGGAATCCTTCCAGCCTGATACAGTAACTAGTGGGTCTCCGAATTAAACCACCAGGATATAAAAACATCCTCATGCCTACCTCTCCTGTTTTCAAAACTTGCCCACGAGCAAGTTGCCAATCATTTCGCGGCCCGTGATGACCGTGGTGCGCCACATGGTTGGGATATCGAGGGTACTAGTAATGGCGTCACCAAAGCCGAAGAACATCATGGGCGGGATCCAACCGCGTGCGTACTCCAGCGCAAAGCAGTTTTCGGGGATCTTGTACCCTTTCACTGTGCCCCGGACAAGATGGTGTACCGAGCCCGCGGGGTAAATTTCGGGCGTATATTCACCGGCTTTGTATGCCCATTGTTCGCCCGTCAGGATATGGAAGTAGTCGTCTGCTGTGTGTCGTCCCGAGTGGCCCTCGGTGCCGATGGCCGAGCCGAAGATGATCAAGTATTCGGTTATGCCTATTTAAAGGGTGTGAGTATAAAAGCAAGGTATCTAAGGGTACTATGAAGTAGTCACTGACTTGCGTGTATGATGTACATGGAGCCCATGGCGCCGCCATGGTTATTGAAAAACCATTCCTGGTCTAGGTTGACGTTGTTGGGATGCATATCATGGAGCTCAGCAACAATATAATCCACGATAGCACGTGTGTTGTTTCCATGGGCAGCAATGCCACGCTTGGCCAGGTCGTGGAGATGGTCCGTCTCGAAGATGTAGAAGGACTCAATATTGCGTTCCAGCAGATAAACAAGGGGCGAAAAAACGCCAACCAAAATGGCGAGCAAAGTAAGTAGTCTCGTCATTATGGGTATGTGAATAAGGACTAGAGGTAGGAGGTAGAAAGGAAAGATGAAAATTCAAGGAGGTGCATTTGCATTGATCTTGGTCTTGTCGATCATACCATATATCTCCGCAACCTCCGCGTTCCGCTAAAATGATTAGCACCCAATCGGGTAAGAATACCCGTAGCTGAGCTGCCAATGAGAATGCTTACACAGACCCACCAGATAGTTTCCTATTTTGCGTATCTCATGTAGAATCTCCCAATAAGATCTTGGACTGTCACCGGTGCCTGACCCTCTCGGATCTGCATGGAGAGTAGTCCTCCGCAGCGTGCGATATTCACATTGAGCTGTTGCGGTGACAGCATGGTCGGGAGTGTGAACTGTGGACGTCCTATGATAGTTCGGGGAGTTTCATGGTCATCAGGCTTATTGCCTACGGCCTTTGCCTCCATTGGCTGTCGGTGCGATGGACCCGAGTCTGTATAATAGGCATTCAACAGAAGAGTATGTTGTGGTGCAATGTGATGCTTCAGTAGAGCGTGGAGGTATCCGCAGCCCTCATCTGTTTGAAAGAGGAACTCGCTTAACGAAGTTCCTAGATCAGAAAAGGTGTCGTTTGATGGCGCGAAAATGGTGATCCCACAAACTCCTTGCTCATGATCTCCTCGGCTAGACCGGTTTTCTGTAGGCCGAGCTGAAACATACTGAACTGTAGTGTCGGTAGTTGCGAAAACCTTTTCATAAAATTACTGGTTTGCTAGGCTAAGAACAATGGAAGGATGAGGATCGAGGCAGCTAGTCAGGAGCAGAATCGCAAGGTCCCTCTTGTAGCTCTTATTGCATTGTATTATTGCTATATCATAAAGAAAAGGAAAATAGACAGAATATAACCTAGGTGACAATCTAATCAGAGCTGTTGAAGCATACCAGAGCATGTTAGGAGGGAGGGAAGCTGTAAATTAGGGCTAATATCCAAACGGGAAAAGTGGTAATATATTTCAGGCACGGAACGTATTCCGCTGTATGTATTAATTACGACGTGTTTCATTCATACAAGATAAAATACAGCGCGGTAAGGCCATGGTGGCCGTGTGGGAATTGTCAGATAAAAAACACATTTTATTAGAGACTTTCAGCAATGGCCCCCAACTGTAAGTAAGGTACGAACTTGATTTATTGAATAATATGGCCTATCACGTGATGACATTGAGCAGGCTGAAATTTACTCAGTGAGCCTGGCTATTTGTCCTCGTGAAAGCGGCGGCATCTAAAAGGAAAACACATCCAGCAAAGGAAACAACATTTCAGAATTAAAATGACGCAGCTAAAACAATGTCTTAGTGTCAAATGCTACGTACTTGCTTGAAATTAATATCATGATAAATATTCTTGTTGTTTTATTCGATTTCATTGCACGATTGCGATGAACGCATGTATTGACACAATGCCGAATTCGGCGAACCATCCCCATATTCCTGTTCAGGAAATACGAAAGCAAAAACATTCAGATCGTTCCTTTTCGATTCGACGCCAGAATAATCACGAAACAACTAATTAGGCCATTATTAATTTTGTACATAATCACAGTCAGCAGATCATACACATAAATGTCGTAGTTGCAGCCACTTAGTCACTTCGTATGCTGCGGATGTCACCTTGCAAAGCCCTAATTCAGCGGGGGCTGATCGCCAGCCGGCCAATTGAGCCTTCTGCCCCTGGATCTGTATACTTAATAATAGCCCTCCGATTCCTCTCTAAGTTAAAGCATGGTAACGATGGCTGAGGAAACGAAGCCTCTTTCGTACCTAGCTTGATAATCCATCTCTACCTTAATTCCTGATCATAGCTATACGAACGTGCGCTCAAACTTAGGCCTCCAATAACGGCGCAAACTTGCAAAAAGGGAAACTGGTCGCGGAAAAAGTCAAATTGCAGCTGACTCTAGCTGCTTGACGTAAACTACGGCGGGGGCAGTCTTGTATGTATATATATGTGCCTGCGTAAGTAATTGCTGAGGCTGGTCTGTCTGGTATGTTGATCTTCAGGGCTTCCGGATTCTTCTGTCGCGAGTGTCTGAATTCGTTCAACCAAATAGTATACACTCATTATTTTTTTTTTCCTTTTGCTTGATCAGTTTCAAGGTTAATTAAATATACTCACATCTTCAATTTCTTTTCTTTTATTTCCTTTGGGATTGTCAAAATACAAAATGGCCAGTTTGCTGGTCTCGCTGCTGGCCTTGCCGTTTCTGGCAAGCGCGCTGCCGGCGGACGCTCTTGCCGCAAGGGCAGCCGCCCCTGCCTGGAACGCGTCGCAGTTTGTTCCTGGCAGCCACTACAAACCACAGAGGAGGTACACCATCACCAGATCGATTCTTCATTTATGATCTGCTCTAACTCGTATAAACCAGCGGCGTTCCATTCACCCTGCAGGATGCATCTATCCAACCCTGGATTTCGCTCAACCAGCCATCAAAGACAGCAGAGGAGTCGGGCGAAGCCGCGGCATCTACCTGCACGCCTTTGACAGCTTCATCGCCGACTACCTGGTGGTACGAAAGCATCACCCACGATGGCTCTTCGTCATTTATGTCCTCCGAGTACAGGAGCGACTACTCTGTCTTCCGCAATGTCGTGACCGACTATGGTGCCGACAACACCAATTCCACCGACGCAGCGGCCGCTATTCAGGACGCTATTAATGGTAGGCATTTGCCTCTGTATTTGATCGTCATTCCTTCTTCTCCATTAAGCTAACTGTGATCTAGGTGGTCCTTCAAATGGTGGCCCCGCTAGAGGCTCTGGCAGCTATGGAACCACTGGTCAGCCAGCAGTGGTCTACCTCCCTGCCGGTACTTACTTGATGTCGAGCAGCCTTCAGCTTTATGTCGGCACTTTGCTCGTCGGTGACCCCATCAACCCCCCAACTCTTGTAGCTTCCTCCGACTTTGCAGATGACCACATCATTTACGCAAAGGACCCGAACTATGGAGGTACCGACAACTTCTACATTGGCATCAAGAACATCATCATTGACTCCACCGCGGTCGATCCCTCCACAAGCCTGGGACTCGTCGACTGGACTGTCAGCCAGGCCACGCAGTTGGCCAATGTGGTTTTCAATATGCCCGACTATTCTACTGGCCATGTTGGTGTCACCGCTGACTATGGCTACAACAGTAACGTCATCTTGAATGACCTGACATTCAACGGCGGTGCGTATGGACTACAGCTTTCAGGTCAACAGTGGATCTTTAAGAACATCAAAACCAGCGGTACCACTACCGGTATTTCTGCTGGAGGATTTAGCGTCGTCTGCCTGTCCTGCTCGTTTGAATACGGTGCCGTTGGTATTGATGCCACCGTCGTCGATGGGGTAGTCAGTGTGATTGATACCACGGGTCTCGACCTTGAGTATCTCGTAAGCGGAACTAGCAGTGGCGGTGCTGGCTATTCCATCATCCTCGAAAATGTTTCATACGACGGAACTACTGTTGCTATTGATGGTTCTGAGGTCTTGTCTGGCGATGTCACTGACACCTGGGTTTATGGCAATGTGGTAAGTATTATTGTCTAGTATTTGAAGTCATATTCGGCTGACAGTAAACTTTCAAACATCAGTATTCCAGCGGAAGCTCTAGTGCTAGTCTGGCTACTGGCACCACGGAGTCGACTCCCCGCTCTTCATCGCTCTTGTCCGATGGCAACTACTTCATCACTGAGTATCCACCAACATTCCAGGAATATTCTGTTGATCAAGTTCTCAATATCAAATCGGTTGCGGATCTGCCTGTCTACGGCGATGGCTCTACTGATGACACCGACAACATCAATTCCATTCTCTCGCAATACGCTGGATGCTATGTGATCTACTTCCCCGCCGGAACCTATATCGTGACTGATACTATCACGATTCCTGAGGGATCTCGTATCTATGGTGATGCTTACGGAACAGCTATTTCAGCTATCGGCAGTAACTACTACAACCCTGATGCTCCAGGCACTATGATCCAGATTGGAAACGCCGGCGACGTTGGCGTTGCACAGATCGTTGACATGATCTTCACAGTTGCCGATGTTCTGCAAGGATGCAAACTGGTGAGACCTGACAATCCCTTCACTATTAGCCTTCCCTACTAACCGACCCAGGTCGAATTGAACATTGCTGGTAGCTCCCCCGGCGATGTCGGTATCTGGAATTCTCACTTCCGTATTGGAGGTGCAGCGGGCAGTTTAGTTGAAACAAACTGTGGCGGAACTCCTGATGAGTGCAAGGCAGCTTGGGGCTTGCTCCATCTCACCAATACCTCCTCTGCCTATATCGAGAATATGTGGGGTTGGACTGCTGACCACGACTTGGATGGAGGCAACACTCAGACAATCTCAACTGGCCGCGGTGCACTCATTGAAGCTACCGCAGGCACCTGGCTTGTCGGAACTGCCATGGAGCACCACACTCTGTACCAATATAACTACAACGGTGCCGAGAACGTTGTTTCAGCGTTTCAGCAAAGGTATGCCTGATTGCCCTTTTTGACCTCAAGCACCTCTGACCCTGTACAGTGAGACACCCTACTGGCAAGGTCCAGGAAATGACCTCGCTCCTGCCCCTTGGACCGACAATCTCATTGCCTCTGATCCCACTTTTGACAACTGCGAGTCCGGTGACGATATCTGCTACATGGCCTTTTTCGAGCTCATCTCTGGCTCGTCTAATTTGTTCCTGTACAACGGCATGGTATGGGTCTTCTTCAACGACCTTGGCACTTGCACTGGCGACTACTGCCAAGAGAATGCCGTCGATATCACCGATTCGAGCTCAATTTACCTGTATGGCCAGCAAGTCGACTCTGTTGAGAACATTTTCTTGGAAAGTGGAAGCGCCATAGCCACTGAAAGTGCCAACAGCGGAGGTTGGGGAGGAGTCGTAGCCGCTTATCTGTATAATTCTTAAGTCGAAGTGCAGCAAAGGGTGAAACTGGATTCTCCCTTGTAAATAAACATTGAATAGAATGATATATTTTCGTGATGTATGCTTAAACCGAAGTACATGTAGCCCATAAATTGCCAAACCCCGAACTATGACTCACACATATCTTTCGTCTAGCAGTACTAATATACATCCCTGCAAGGTAAACAACGATAATTCGTCAAAAGAGACAAACAACCAGGATCATTGCCCCTGCTCATCCCTTGCATTGCCCATTACGGCAGGCGGTGTGCGCGATTGGCTTATCTGACGCCTTTCTGCCATGCAGAGAATCATAGGGCGGGCGGCCCCGCAATTCACATATATTTTTGAGTCATCGCGAGCCCTTGAGAAAACTCCCTTTGTTGTCTTTCCCATCCAGAAAATAAACAACCTCCCTGATCATGGCGAAGACGAACGAGCCTACGCTGCCAATCCCCGGCGAACGGAATATCCTCATCACCAGTGCTTTGCCCTATGTGAACAACGTTCCCCACTTGGGCAATATCATCGGCAGTGTGCTCCCCGCAGACGTCTTTGCTCGCTACAACAGGGCGCGAGGGTTTCCGACGTTGTATATTTGCGGTTCTGTTAGTACATCCTCTCGCTATGCCACTTTGTATTTCTCATTTGTCAAGAAATCCGAGCTAATTGTTGTCTTGAATATAGGATGAATATGGAACTGCTACCGAGACCAAAGCCCTTGAGGAAGGCGTAACACCCGAAGAACTCTGCGCAAAGTACCATGCTATCCACAAGAGTATCTACGACTGGTTCAATATCGAATTCGACATCTTCGGCCGAACGCCAACGGCCCACCAAACAAAGATCGTGCAAGACGTTTTCCGCGGACTGTGGGAGAACGGATATATCGAGGAGCGCGAGACCACCCAGCCCTACTGCCCTGTTGAGGGTCATGCAACTTTCCTTGCTGATCGATTCGTTGAGGGAGAATGCAGCATCTGCGGCGACCCTGGTGCGCGCGGAGACCAATGCGACAAGTGCGGTAACTTGTTAGATCCGTTGGAACCTGATGCAAAGGAAGGAGCAGCAGCAACGGAAGAAGGAGACGTCGAGGCTAGAGCCACGGGCTGGTTGATAAACCCGCGCTGCAAGCTGGACGGCGCAACTCCCGAGAAACGGAAAACGAAACATCTCTACTTGCGCCTGGATGCGCTCAAGGACAAGATTGTGCCTTGGTTCGATAAAGTGAGCAAGGAGAATGAGTGGAGCACCAATACGAGCTCGATCGTGCAGTCGTGGATAGACAGGGGACTGAAGCCCCGTGCCATTACTCGGGATATCAAATGGGGTGTGCCGATTCCTACGGGCATCGAGGGTCTGGATGAGGAGGCTTATAAGAATAAGGTGTTTTATGTGTGGTTTGATGCTTGCATTGGATACGTGTCTATTACTGCCAACTACACGGATGGGGATAATCTTAATGGCAAGAAATGGGAGCAATGGTGGAAACACCCCGAGGACGTCTCGCTCTATCAGTTCATGGGTAAGGACAACGTGCCGTTCCACGGCATCATTTTCCCCGGTTCGCAACTGGGTTCCGGTCAGAAGTGGACAAAAGTGCACAAGATCTCTGCCACGGAATACCTCAACTACGAGGGCGGCAAGTTCAGTAAATCCAAGGGCGTTGGAGTCTTTGGCACCAGCGCCAAGGACACCGGCATAAATGCCGATATCTGGCGGTTCTACCTGCTCTCTCGCCGACCAGAGACCAACGACACCGAGTTCAAGTGGGACGACTTTGTCAACATTAACAACAACGAACTCCTTAAGAACCTGGGCAATCTCGTGGCGCGAGTCACCAAGTTCTGTATCGCCAAGATGGACGGCGTGGTCCCAGCATATTCAGACGCAGCCGCTGCATCCGTTCTAGCCGACCACGAAAGCCAGGTCAACGCGCACCTGAAAGCATTCATTGGCTTCATGGACGCCACCAAAATGCGCCAAGCGCTTTCCGAGTTTATGCAAATCTCGTCCCTGGGCAACAAGCTCCTGCAGGACAACAAGCTCGACAACCGTCTCTTCACCGAAGAGCCCGACCGCTGCGCCGCCGTCATCAGCATCGCACTCAACCACCTGCACCTCCTAGCCAGCATCCTCTCGCCCTTTATGCCGCTCACATCCAAATCCATCTTTGAGCAGCTCGGCGCTGAGCCCGTGGCACGCATCCCCGAGACATGGACACCAGGCGAAGCCTTGAAAGCGGGCCACAAACTCGGCGAATCCAAACTTCTCTTCTCTGTGATTCCAGCCTCAAAGATTGAGGAGTGGCGCGAGGCGTTTGGCGGCGAGGAAGTGCGCAAGCAGAAGTTGCTCGAGGCGGAGAAGGCGGCAGCGAAGAAGGCTGCCAAAGAGAAGGAGAAGGAGAAGAAGAGGCTGAAGAAAGAGGCGGCAGCAAAGCAGAAGGCTGAAGCAGCTGCGGCGGCCACGGGTGCCGATGCGGCTGCTACGGATTTGGAGAAGAAGTTGACTATTGATGATGGAGAGAAGAAACTTTAGGTAGAATAGCATGGGATAGGTATATGTTTCGCTATTGATTTGAATGAGAAATGCATAGATTTAAGATTGATGCACGAGTACTAAGCGGAATGCTCGCTTTATCTAGATAACCCTGAGCATTGGTTCATAAGATGTAGTCTTCGTATTGTTAGGTATATGCATGCCATGGACGTAGTTGATACAAGCAACAGACGAAGATAATGATATAAGATCATGCGTCCGTTCCAGCCGTATAGCTATACCGATCTCTCTTTCAATCACATCCTCAGGACTACTGCGATGGCCTCAGAATCGTCCTCCCCCTCGGTCCCCCATGCTCATACGTAACCAACGCCCTCCTCCCATCCAGCGCCATGATCCCCGGCCAAAAGCTCGACGCCGGCGACACCACAACAGGCTTACTCCAGACAATCCTCCCATTGCACGGCGGCGTGCCAAAACTGACTTTTACCGCTGCATTATGTATCCAACTAACCCTCTGCGCATCATCATCCGTCATAAACACGGCCGCCAACGACCCATCGCCAAACGCCGCAATCTGTGGCGCACCCGCATTATGTCCCCTGGGAGGCACATATATTTCATGCCTATGCTGCCAGCTCGCGCCATCATCGTACGACACGACAGCCTCAACATTGAAATGCGGCGCATACCGCGTCGTCTCCATCACCATCACCAAGGCCATGCGCCCATCGCCCGTGTCAACCGTCTGCGTGATCCCCGTCATCCCATCGCGGAACCGATCCTTGTCGCCCTCCACGCAGCGCGGGACAGACCAGGTTTTCCCCAAATCATACGACGCCACCAGCATCGTCCGCTGATCATCAGGCGCAAACTCATGCGAATAAATTAACTGCACCTCCCCATTTACTCCATTCCGCATAAACGGCTCCCAAATGCCCAGTGGCGGGTCCTTTTCTGCTGCTTGCGACAGATACCTCCAACTCGCCCCGGAGTCTAGGGACTCAAACACGGTGAGCCTGTAATGCCTAATCCCTTCCAAGTCACCGGCACGATTGCGCCCGAAATCATGGTTACGAAATGCTGCTAACACATGGCCGGGTCTGATTTCGAGGATGTGTATATTATCAATCTCGCCGTGTCCCCGCGTAACTTCGGCGAAGTCAGTGAATGTTTCCCCGTTGTCGGTTGATTTGGAGATTTTGAGCGCGCGGAGTTTATCCATGCGCCCGTCTTCGCGCCATGTAAAGCCGGCTAGGATTGTGCCATCGGCTAACCGCGCAAGGCGGATGTAGGTGCCGTTGAAGTGGTCGGAGGAGATGTCGCGCTCGTCCGGGTTGATGATGAGGCTGTTGTTGTACATGTTGTTGTAGTTGTAGTTGTGATTGTAGCCGGGGCCTCCAGGGCCAACAGGGGCGCCGGTGCTGCCGGTCCAGGGGTTTGCTTGTGGTGCTGTTGGGGGTGCGCCGGCCCAGACTGGGGGGTGCGGAGGGACTGGCGGTGGTTGTGATGGTGTTTGCTGTTGTGACGAGGATAGCCCGAGGCGTTTGAGGAGTTTGTGGCCGACGCCTGGCATGGTGTATGCTGTATAGTATTTTATTATTTTTATGTTCTTGAGGAATAGAGATGTTGTTGTTGTTGAGTTGGGGAGGGTGACGACGACAGTTCCTGAAACATACTAGCCACTATGATGTCACATGTATGCACCGTGACCACCACCAAAATGCACAGACTACGCAGAGGACTATAGTTGATTTATCCAATCATAAAAGTTGAATTGGTTCTCGTCTGAACAACTCCCAAACATGAAATAAATGGAATAACACAACGCAGGCAGGCAGGCCTAACTATGAAATTGATATAATATGGACATTCTGGTATAAACGTGACATACCGAGCCTGCCACAGGCTCACAAGCATAGCGTGCAGATAAATTCGATTAAGACACTCGAACTTTGCGACAGGTTCGTAGTAATTCTTGGTTGGAAAATTGAAAATGTGGGAGACCTCTGCATTCACGTAACTTTTCATCGGTCCTCCATGTCTTTATTTATTGTTTATATTTTTTTGACTTTTTCTTTTTCTTCCTCGGGCTTAAGCAGCTGCGGCAGTCTCCTTGAATGCCTTGGTGGTGTCAGCCAAGTTGGTGGCTGCGATCGCAGGTCGCTTCGACTCGTAGTTCTTAATAGCGGCCTTGATGGCGTCCTCGGCCAGGAGGGAGCAGTGCAGCTTAACAGGGGGCAAGCAAAGCTCGTTTGCAATCTGGGTGTTTTGAATTTTTCCGGCTTCCTCCACTACAAGAACATCGTTAGCTTTCTGATTTCAAGTTGAAACTTGATATGGACGTACAAGTCTTTCCCGCTAACAGGGTGGTGAGATATGAGCTAGAGGCAATGGCGCTTCCGCAGCCGAATGTCTTGAAGGCGGATTTGACAATCTTGCCGGTCTTTTCGTCAACTTGGATATCGAGTCGAATCTATGGTTGTTAGGTCGGTCATTTCTTTTGAGTAGTAATGGATATACATACAACATCGCCGCACTAGAAGATGTTAGCTGAGAATGACTATAAACGATGCGTACAAGAGATAATACATACCGCTGGAGCTCCGACAAGACCAGATCCGACATCTACAGACCTATAACAATGTTAGATTGGATATCTCATGGAACAGAAGTCCAAGTCCAAACAGAGGTGACGTACTTGCGGTCCAGAGAGCCGACTATGTCACAGTTAGCATGTTTCATAATTCAGAGCATAGAACAGAATTGGTAAAGCAAGCATAGCAAGATAAAGACAGGAGGGGAAAGCGGGGATGTAGACAAAGCGGAACAAGAGATAAATGACTTGAAGATATTCAATGGAATAATTCTTCAAGATAAAACCAGGTATAATTGTCGGACAGAGTGCACCACACTGACGAAACTGGAATCGTCAAGCCGCTGACTGGGTCCATCGTTGCATTGACAGCGATTAGTTGCGGCGACATGAATTCGTCCATAAATAATTCCATCATATCAAGGACAACATTCGCGGGTCTTTTGGCGTCGTATTCTCATCGAGCATGCTGAATCGTTCAAACGTCCCAAATCCGTTCCAATATTTGGGCGAGATCATCGAAAACGAAGAAAAAGGAGACTTGTCAAGATCGATTCGATCATATCGCATCTTATCAGATAGCCGTCAGATACCCGATGCGCGACTGCCGTCGAAACTTATCAATCCCAGTATCGAGTTCTCGACGCCAAATATCCCAGTCTGCTGTCAAAAAGCGATTGTTGAACGATCTGTCGTAGTATGGTGCACTCGTCGGACAAAAAAATCCCGATATTTCCGAGGAGATAGAAAAGTATTGCGCGAAACGAAACGACATGGGAAAAAACGAAAAAAGAATGCATACCATTCCTAGGGTTTGTGTAGTGATCTAACAGTTTGAGTAGGTCAGCATTAAGTCCACAACGTCAGGGCAAGAGCAAACATATCTTTCTCGTGATATCCTCGGCGAGCAGCCACGGTCAAAACCGGGAGAGTTGGCGACCGCAAAACCGGGCGTGCCGAAAGCATGTGGCTGGCGCGCACAATATTTCTGACTGGATTCATGATGATTGCGCTGGTGATATTAGATTTGTCGATGACAGTGGTAGATGGAGGAGGGAGGAAATATGTTGAGCGAGAGTGAAGTATTTTGTGGCGACCGAGGAAGAATCACTAATCAAGCGCCCCATCGGTGACGTGAAATCGGGTCACGTGAAGTCCGGCATCGGTCTTTTCGGGGCTGAAATTATCAGATTGTCCGGTGCAGCCAATGGTACGCGCGTAAATAAGCTGGGGTCTTATCAGATCTTCGGATATAATTTCTTAGTGGTAAGTCCACCAATCAGCGTTGCTGCTTTTAAAACCGACTCCGAATACTTTTCCGCGGACGCTCCGGGCAATCACTATGGACTCATTTTATTCATAAACTACACATTCAACAGCTACCATACATACTGATATATCACTGCTTTGACTTGCGGTCTATTCCCTCGCTGATACAAGTTATGACATCCTCGACCGTCTGTCCCCGCACGCGCGCATCGGGCAACTCAGTGCCCAGCACCGTGTCCTCCGCTACCAGGCGATATGCCTCTGCCACGCCCTCGAATCTGCAGACATTAGCAAGTGTTCCTCTAATTTATCTAGCAAGTGGTCTCCAATTGGAGAAACAGAAAGAGTAAGTCTCACAGCTTCTTCTCAAACCCCCCATACTCCGACGCCGTCTCCGCCATCTCCAGCATCTCAAACACCCAGCGGTACGCCGTATGCGGCATCCTCACCAACCCCTCCTGCGCAGCCTTGAGATGCGCCGGCTTGTACTTACCCAGAAACGCCTCGAGCTCCTCCAACACGCCCAGCCGGTATGCCGTGGTGAAAGACTGGATCGCGAGAGCAATGTAGCCCTTGGTAGCCATGCCAAAGCACATCTTGACAGCCACAGCGGCGCCGACCTTGTCACTCATATGCTCGATATTAAGTACGCAGACCAGATTCTCGTCTGAGAGCTTGTTGGGCCCGGACATGAGCAGCGTCGGACAGTGCCATTTGGTCGCGTTGCCCTGGGCGTCTTTCTGCGTTGGCGCGGGGACGCCGCCGCTTATGACGCCGTCATATAGGACGACACGAGGACTGTTCTCTAGCAATTTAAAAGTCTCTTTGGATGATATAGGCGAGACTGCGTTCAGGTCTAGGAACTGCACTTTCTTAGAGCCCAGTTTACTTGAACTTGCGGCAGCAGTCTTGATTCTTCCGGCAATCGTCTGAGCATCTCGCGGCGGGACAATAGAGAGGATGTAGTCGCATTTCTCAACAAGCTCAATATCATCATTCACAGAGTCGATGTTGTGAGCTTTGGCGCGGTCCTGGGTGGGCTTGCTGTGTGCTATCAATACCATTACTTCTGTAGAATATATTGGCTGGCCTACCTCCTACTAGCAACGTTTGTCACGACTCGATATCCGTGAAACTGTAGCAACTGGGCAACTCCCAGGCCCATCTCACCAATTGAGAGGATTCCAATCGTGGTGGCCATGATTATGGTTGAGGTTCAAGTTTGGATTCCTAACACTTTAAGATGCAACGAAAATATCAAATACTTGATGATAACTCTATCTACTGTCATCTCCTTTAAATAGATATAACACCTTCTACTCCGCATTTCACTCCGCATTTTGATCTGCCAGCGACGGAGTGGGAGCGTCCGTCCGAGGCATGTAGATGCCCGCGACATTTTCTGGGGTAAGGGTTCCGTCTCATCCGGGTTACTGGTCTGATAATAAACAGATCGATTGATATTGATATTGACGTTATAGTTACTGATATTAACATATTTTCAAACGGTTGCCCGCCTGTTAAATAATTCTAGGCAAGTTTATAATTTGGTGGAGCATCAACCGGTCCACGTCAACATATATTGTCGTATCTAAATGTGTATATATAGTAGCTGCCTGCCTATCAGGACTCTTTTGTCATTGCTACTGTATGGACTGTATTAACATTTTATCTATACGTACTGTATGAAACACTGTAGTATGGAGAATGGGTACCATATCTTAGCGTAGGTAATTTAATACTGGCCAAGCAACCAAATAAATATGCTCAACTTGCGCAAATTTGCTCGTTCTTATTTCAAATCACAAGATAACTATGGTCCATTCACCACTAGCGTATAAGTCCATCATTATCAGTGGATTTTAAATTAGCCCGTCTGAAATTACAAGGTTCTTCTTCATAGGTAGAGTACTGGAGTACCTCGTGGGCAATTCCGAGCATCGCGTCATCGGCGTCTGTCTCCTAAGGTACTCTGACTATTTATCTGCGTAGTCCCTCAAATATGAGAAAAGGAAGATTTGTCTTCTCTACCGAGTTGTTTTTGCCTGTTATCCAACTTGCCAAATTATAATCTAGCTCCAAGCTTGACTTGACTCACATCCAAGATGTACACACTACCCCCTCTACCTTATGCCTACGATGTAAGTTTCAAGAACACCCAAGCACCATGAATCAGTCTAACTATTAATTCAAGGCCCTAGAGCCGGTCATATCTAAGGAGATCATGACCCTGCACCACCAAAAGCATCACCAAACCTACATCAACAACCTAAACGCAGCTCTCTCAGCCCAGAAGACCGCTTCCACCGCCAACGATATCCCGGCATTGCTCTCCCTCCAACAGAAAATCAAATTCAACGGCGGCGGCCACATTAACCACTCCCTATTCTGGCGCAACCTTGCTCCACCAGCAACAGCAGAAACTGACATCGACGCCGTTGCATCTGACCTAAAAACCGCGATTGAGGAGCAATGGGGCAGCGTCGAGCAGTTCATCAATGAGTTCAAACAGGTCCTTCTAGGCATTCAAGGAAGTGGATGGGGCTGGCTGGTTGTCAAGAAAGAAGAAACTAGAAGAAGCCTGGAGATTGTGACGACCAAGGACCAGGACCCTGTGGTGACGCCCGATGATAGTGTTGTGCCGCTTTTTGGAGTTGATATGTGGGAGCATGCGTACTATTTGCAGGTTAGCATTTACCTTTATTGGTGACTTGAAGGAAAATTACTAATTATAACAATTTCAATACAGTATCTCAACAACAAAGCCGGATATGTGACCGAGATTTGGAAGATTATTAACTGGAAGGTCGTACAACAACGGTTTTCGCAGGGCATTCAAGCTGAAGTATCCTTTAAGCTTTAGGCTTAGATAGTATCCCCGTCTCAGAGAGAATTCCGAATTAGGTAGTCATCGATTATTGAATTGGATTATATACAGATCGTAAAAAACAAACATAAACCTCACAAGCAATACACACTGGAATTCATTCAAACGCCAAACCTATATTTCAATTCCACCCAATAACCCCCTGCCCAACAACATTGAATCTACCCATACCGTCCGACGGCAAGAGTAACGTCGCCTGTCTCCCAACAATCCCAGACTCCGAAACCCCAAAATCGAGCTTCAGCGGAAGATTAAACTCGATCCGTCCCGGCTCTTGCTCATGCCGAGGACTCAACTCAAACAAATATAACGGTTTGCTTTTTTCAAGATCTGTTATACTTGAGAGATCGCCGTATTTCCTTTGATTCTTCGTCAGATAAAAGATCATACTTCAATAAAACGGGGAGGGTGCTTACTCAATCCGCATGGTAAATCGTGTGACGTCGCGTAGAGCATGTAGAGTGTGAGAATCGGACGAACTCAACGTGGCATGAGTCTGGCCAGAGGTATCCGAGTTTCTGAACGAGAGCACGAACTCTGATGGAGTTTTCGGTCGTACGTCCCGACAAGGAAACAGGGCTGCCATTAGCCCACCCTGGCTGGTGCGGAAGTTCATGTCACCACACATGTTTGAGTATATAGCTGTATATTATAATATAAATGTATATATGAAGGAAATCCGGGAATTTGAACAGCAGTTATCTGTAAATGTAGGTATGTATTCACAGAGTAGACAGACAAAAGATCGGGGACGGAAGTATAAAAAGCGCCCCTTGCGAGGACCGTGACAAAAGCTCGGGGTTCAACCTGACTCAAATCTGCTCACATTCCATATTCTTTCGACAGGATACCCACCGCATCATTTAACTACCAAGGTTTCACCGCTAAGCGTAATCTTGCGAAGCTAAACTATTACTGCGTATCCCTAAAGCTTTGAGTGCCAGCCATGCATCCTATGGAGTACCCTCGTGGCCACAGGCCAAACCACTAGGAAGATAAGAAAAAACTGCAGTTTTAAGAATACAAAGAATACAGAATGATAATATGTATTGAAATTGATTTTCTATGATGTATCGCACATACCGACTATCTTGGCCATGACCCATCGATACGGTATTAATTAGCTCAATTGCGCTCACCTTGATCAACTTCACAGCTAACCCTCCCACTTGTGTAGTTATCTGTTAGCAATCTCCTATTCAACTCTAATCAGCGCAACTCATCCGCCCTTAACGTCGATATACAAGTAAACATGACTCACTCGCCACAGGTACTCCCGTCATTTCGCTTGGGTCTGTTCGAAATTGACTTTGGTTCGCGGCCGGGGTGGCAAACAGCATTCAATGTAAGGAACGAAGGACTACAAAGCAAAAGAAAGAAAGACGAAGAAAAAAAATCTTATACAATGTACTATTTACGTATTTGCGAAAGTTATAGCCTACGTGCTCTTCAAGAATCAAGCCAGCCTTCCGGAACATTTCAAACTCTCCGAGCCATGTAGCAATGCTCTGCTATAGTATTAGACTGATTGAGAAAGTATATATGTTTGAATTCAAGTTCAATACACATGACCAACATTAAGAACATTATAGAATAAACGTGTAGTTATTCCGGACTGTACGCCCTTCAGAGACATAGCTTGTATACCCTAGTAATAAAACCCTTAATAAAAAAACCCCTTGATAAAAAACGTATAAGTCCATTCTTAGATTCCGATAAGAACTCGTGCAGGGCGCAGAAAAATGCTGTATGCTGATGATATCTTGCTTTCATCGTCGTTTCTCGTCATAGTCATAGTCATGGATTCATTTACTTCTACAGAAGCACAGGGTGTCAGCAATTCCATCCACACCTGGAAACTGCCTGCTATTACATTACTTACTCCATGACAATGCGGGCATTGGCAGTTACTTCCGCAATTACACGTACTCGGACCGGAACACCCGCAACTGCAGTCACTCATGATGATGAATCGAATAAGTTGAAGCGTATACAATGTAGTAAATGGACAAGATCGAGTTGGGGGTTGTGAGGAATGAAGGGGACGTAGAATGGACTTCGGACCTTTAAATGTAAATCTCGACTGGCATGGTCATGTCTGATGACCTCAAATATGCAATGCACTTGAAAAGGACGCAAATCTGCTCACTCCTGACTCTGCAACTGTTCATTTGTCTTGTTCATTTAGTGGACTATCTACTGTAAAGACGTCATGAGGATCGATCCGGAGGTCAAGGATCGTGAGCAGTAGTATACGCTTTCCCTTGGAAACGATCGGCTCTTGTGCGATGCGTTCTGAGAGAATAACTTAGGGTTAGACTTCACTGGCCAGAGCTAGCAATTAATTCCTCCAGTCGAGATAATCTACAGTCAAAACTGCTCGTGAGGATGGTAGAATGAATAAACGCTGAATACCCTAGGCCATGACAATTGTCCAGTCAAGTTATGGCTACTAGGTACCTTTCGTATTTGTATTTGTGTGCAATGGTCCAAAACAAGAAGATGCACGATTTAGTCGCTATATGCGCTACTAGAAGGCTTACTTATCTAACTAGTAAGGAAAACACTAGGTAATCCAATAACCCTGGAAACTTGCCTAAAATCTATGCTACGGATAATTAGGCTCCCATAACTTCCAGCCTCCAATCCATGGATCCAGGCTTCAACCATTTAGGGTTTGGTTACCTAACTAGGCATCCAACTTAAGTAGCTATATATCGGAGGCAATCATTCTCAATCATTTCTTCCGCTTCATATCTGCGAGATTGTTATCATAGACTTACAGGTTTGTGCTTCCGGCCCGACAGATCGTTACATCAAATCATCACCAGGATGTCGCAGAACATCAAAACGAGTTTCTTGATCATGTCAGACACGCATGGACATCAGCCGCTTTCAGGTTCGTTGCCCCAACATATCGACGTCGCTATCCACTGTGGCGATCTCACGCAGGAATCAAAGATCGAGGAATTCCAAAAGACGCTGCAGTACATTCAAGAAATAAAGGCAGATCTCAAGTTGGTGATTGCCGGCAACCACGACTTCACACTGGATGTTCCGGCTTTTGAAAGGATGGTTACCAATGCAAGGCCGCCTCTGGAGCCGGAGTTGGTGCGCAAGGAATACGGTGATTATGGCGAAATTAGAGAGATCGTGGCTGCAAATGCTGATATTATTTTTCTGGATGAGGGCTCGTATGAGTTCACCCTTAGGAACGGCGCCTTGTTGCGAGTTTACGCCAGCCCGTTTACTCCGTCATTGAGTGGTGACATGGGGTTTCAATACCACCCAAGTGACGGCCATGAATTCGAAATTCCGAACGGTACTGACATAGTGATCACCCATGGGCCTCCAGAAGGCATCTTTGACCGAACTTCAGATGGTAGAGCTGGCTGTCCTCATTTGTTTCAAGCTGTTTCCCGTGCAAAGCCTCGAATGCACTGCTTTGGGCACATTCATGAGGGCTGGGGAGGGAAATTGGTTACTTGGCGACGGAATGTTCCTCGGACTAAGAGACTTTCTCATTTGAACTATATTGATAATTTCAAATCCACTGTCTTGAGCAACATTGATCAACTTGAAGCTGCACGTGAAACCAGCGACTTGACATACCTACAAGTCGATTACGACGTCAATGAATCAGACTCACAAACGTTGTTTGTCAATGCTGCACTCCAGGGAGTGTCTGAGATTACTCAAATACCGTGGGTTGTTAACATTCCACTCCCTCGTGCCTAGTATCGAACGGCAGCTAAATTCGGAACAACAATGACTCTACCATCTCGCCTTGGTTGACTACTGGAATGGTCGTTATCTATAAGACGCCACCTCTCATGTACATAGCAGCGACAGCAAGGATAGGAACAAACCGTCAGCTGGCGACTTTTGGCCCTAGACTCTGAGCAATGCCACAAATAAGATCAAGTTGTCATGGACGACTCATTGTCCTGAATTTTGAAAAAAAAAAAGCTATTGGTTTGCAACCAAATGACGAAGCATGAAACAAAATGAAATAGTTATATTTAGATATACTCTCCCTGTTTATGCCTAGCTTGATTCAGTGAAATGGTGTAAGTATAGGTATTTCAACTATTCACAGTCTGTTCGTCTTTTAGATAGAATAATACTCTACTCTGCATATCGATCTGCTTAGCAGAATATAATATTTGTACGTAAATGCCCGCAACATTCATCTGGGTTAGGGTTAACTTAGCACCATCTGGGGAAGTGGGGCTCATCCTAATACGTACTAGTCTGGATATCTACACTACATAGTACAGCATTCGCAGCGACGGTGATAACTTATCAGGATATTTCTCAGTTTGTTTGGAAAATCAATCCAGAAAAGTTTGTGATTGGTGTAAACTAATCAGGCAACCGGTGTTTATTGGACGCCAACGTCGTCGATCAAGATGTATGCCATGCATCTTCTCCTGGCGGGGTATTTAATAGATCCAGATCATCGAGACAGACGTCTCTTCTTCTAATCGTAGTGTTTTATGTTATTATCCGATAGAAAGGAAGGGCTTGAAGAACCATTGGCTTTCCAAAAAACGGCAGTACATACGTGCTGTGCACAGGGTTTGTGGATTGTTGGATTGTTGGATTGTATAACCCGCTGTGGATACTAAACAGAAACCAGAGCTGAGAATCAACACGTATGTATCATACTACATACGGCTCAATCTGCGAGTGTTTACTAAAATATCAAGGGTCATGTCATTGTAATGGAATTATAGTACTGACGGCTCCGAAAGCGTTAACAAGCGGATTGCTGCTAAAGTAAGGGCTGCATAACACTGAAGCAGTGCTTACGTAAGATGTACATTATCTGCACGTACTCTGTATGTACTCCGTAGGGCGTGTCAAAAACCGTGTGGATGCCCATAAGGCGACATCCATCTCGACTGTTTGCAAGAGCGAGCCGTTTATATGTATACATACATATGTACCTATGTTACTCCGTAGATAGACTAGAGACTTTGCGCAACTGTGGGTCTGAGGATTCTTCACTGAATCTAGGCCTATTTAGAAAAGTGATTAAAAAATCAGCGCTAAAACATGTTAAGAGGCTTAATTAATTATAATTAAATTTTATAAGTAGTTTCAGATCTATTTAAAATAGTTTTAGATAGATTTAAGGATTTTATTTTATATTTAATATACCTAAGTAGATTAGATTAATAAATTATATTAATATATTTCTAAGAAGTAAGTTTATATATATTTTTTCTAATAATCTAACTCTTTCTTTATTTTAAATACTTAAAATATTAAATTTATTAATAGAGGATTTAGAAATAAGAGAAGTATCCTTTTTAGTAGATAGATTTCCTATTATATTTATTTTAGCACTACCCCCATTTCTTGATCTAATACTTAGCCTAGCACTTAGCTTAGCACTCAGCCTAGTATCTAGCTTAGTATTTAGTCTAGTATCTAGCTTAATATCTAGCTCAGCACTCAGCTTAATATCTAGCTCAGGCTGCTGCTCAGCATCTAATTTAATATTTAATTTAGTATCTAGCTTAGCATCTAGTTTAGCGCTTAGCCTAGCACTTAGTCTAATACTAGCACTGCTTACCTTATCACCTATACAAGATTTTTAAATTAAACCCTTAGCTCAAAGCTATAGTTATAATGATAGAGGATCAATATTTAATAATCTCAAAAAGCTAAAACTCTTTAAGATTTTTATAAAGTTTCTAGATATCTAGAAAATTAAGTCAAAGACTATATATTAAAGATATATTA
>WTTZ01000051.1:0-197659 GCA_011750695.1 Penicillium sp. OUCMDZ-019 | reverse complement strand
AAGACTTCAGAAAAGTTGTTATACGCCAATCATAGAGCCCAAAAGAGCCAAGACACTAAGATATACTAAAAGACACAAGTTCCCAGCCAAGGGGATACTGTGAAAGGAATGACCGAATGGCTGCCGAAATGGAGAGTACGTGCCGGCTATCCCAGCAAAGTTGTCGATAATTTATCTAACCGAGAGCGTAGAGGAACGGCTGGCGCACGTCTAAAGGCCATGAACCGGCAAACCTAGATCTCTTTCTCGCCCTTGATGACGAGGTAAAGAAACACGAGGCTAGGAATGTGGAGGTTTGTTCTCGATCTCGATAGTCTGTCAACTGAACACGATACTAATGGCGTCCAGGTCGGTTTTTGGTATGTCCCCAGAGAGAACAACAGAATCGCCGACAGGCTTGCGAAAGCAGCTGCAGTTGATGGCACTGTGGCTTCCAAATGGGCCGCCATATGATTGTATCCGATTGGAATCGATTCTCTATTTTGTCTCTGGCGTCTTTTCATTTTACCCTTTACTTGCCGTGCATGGTGTCCTTCCAATGTTTTTATCACCTTTTAGTCTTCCTGTCGATCACAATTAGTACATAATAATTTCTACTGCTTTCTGGTGGGGTTGTTACAAGTTGTAGATATTTAGACTTCACTTATCTAATCACGCCATCAACTAAATGCCGCTTAGAAATCGGCCAAGCTTGCTTACTCAAGCCTGGGGTAGCAATTTTTATATACTTGTAGTTCCCTTTAAATAGTCCTCTTTTGTTGCCGTCAACTCAAGAGATTTATTTCTCGTGTGCAGCACTTCTAGTCATACATTTTCCACCAGACTTTCTCCATGGCGCAGAAACCAATTCTCATATCTGGCGCCGGATTGGGCTCACTTCTACTCGCGCAATCCTTGCTGCAGTCGAATATTCCCTTCCAAGTCTTCGAGCGCGATGCATCGCTCGCTTTCCGTGGCCAGGGTTACCGGCTCCGTCTCTCTTCCGAGGGTCTTGACGCGATCGAATCCGTTCTTGACCCCGCGGCATTTCAGCGATTTTATGACCGGTGCGGAAAAACAGCCGGCAGGGGCGTCGTAAGCTTTAACGCTGTCACAGGCGAGGTATTAGAGGAGACCCCAGGTGGGGAGACACTTGGTTCCCGCGATGGGAAGATCGTGGGCATTTCTCGGGGTGACATGAGAAGACTATTTCTGGAAGGATGCGAAGATCGCGTACAATTCAATAAATACGTTACTGGCTACGAATTGACGGATGATGGTGTTCGAGCTATCTTTGCTGACGGAACGAAATCTGTGGAAGGGTCCCTGCTTGTTGGGGGTGAAGGTATCAAGTCGCTCGTTGCTAAGCAGGTGTCTGGCGGCCGTCTCAAAGTTTTTGATACTGGCGCAAGGGGAATACATGGACAAGCACCGACAACGGCATTCAAAAGCCTAGGTGAAGGTGTGTTCCGGCTTCTTGACGAGTCGACACCTGGACGTCTGGTTTCTATTATCACAAACGTCCGTTCGGGTGATATGGACGATCCTAATATTCAGTTTGGATGGACTTTGGCTACTGTACCGGGCGTTATCGAGGTGCCCAATAACGACTACACGGTCATAGGCAAGACAGCAGCTGACAGTGCTAAATCTTTGACGAAGGAATGGCACCATCGCTTCAAGCCTTTGATTGATAATATGAATGAAGCGGAAGCGGCTTTTTGGAAGATCACCTGTTCGACACCTACCGGTGTGCCAGAATGGCCCAATGAGCCTCGAGTCACAGTTATTGGAGATGCAGCACATGCCATGACGCCGGCTGGTGGCATTGGTGCCAACACGGCCGTCAGGGATTCGGCTTTGCTGGGGCGATTGCTGAGTGAGGCTGGTGGATATAAAGACGGCGTGACAGCAGCATATGAGAAAGAGATGAGAGTATACGCGAGCGAAGCAGTAAAATCAAGCTATGGCAGTGCAACGAAGATTTTCCAAGCCGAGATTACTGAGTCGACCCCAACCGTCTAGACAGAAGGGAGATAAATTTATAGAAAATATGCTCTACAATAAATAGAATTATGTTTAAATCCTATAATCAGGTATCTCATACCTGTAAACCTATGAGAAGAGGTAGCGCCCCTGGATTTAAACACTGACCCTGAAACCAGCCCGGAGATAATTCGAGTAATGTGACTTCCATACAGCAAATCGTAAACTCTACCTATGAAATGCTCCGTCATAGCGAACTTTGTGGCCCGAGGTCTACAATCAGAGAAAGCTAAACGTCGATGTGAAGGAGATCAAGGAGATAATTGAGCACGCCGTCGAGCCCAATGGTAGTGTTACTCCTACTTAGTAGCTAGGTTTGTGTGGCCGAATAGTTGTACTCTACCTGGCTTCTCTTTTCTACACTATATGTGATATCCTAGGTAATTAATCTATTTTGTCTTTTTTGCTCTACAATAGTTTGAAGCTATCCTTGGGCGCGCTACTCACATGGCAACATACAATACGCAGGCAATCCCAGTTAATCAAGCTTCTCAAATGGATGAACCGCCAAACCCAAAATCCAGCGGTTCTTGGGCTGTGAGATGACTATCCCCAATTGATCTTTGGAAGTGGCTGTAATATTGGATGAGCCTGATTTGACAGGTTCTTCCAGCGCGCACTTTTACCGACGGATTCGTAGCTTTCATCGTCTTCGTCAAGAAAGAGGTAAAGGGCCTAAACGCCCGATGGCAGCAGGAAGAAACTCCCATACACGCGATAGTCCGTTATCCTGATTTATCTTACACCCTGTGTATCTGTTGTTCATGAAAGAGTGTCTATTGTCCCATCTGTCTGTCGCGATGAAAGGAAGACAGAATCAGACGGCGACTGTGACTATAACCGACAGGGCATAGGTGCGAGACGCCATTTTGATAAACCCGCAAGCGTGGACCCTCGGACAGAAGTTAAAGTACATAGAGAGTATGGAGATGCGGCCCGACCCGCCACCCACCCGCCCTTTCAAGCCAAAAAGCGGGTCGTATACACACCCCTTTGGAGAATATTTTCTCTATATTGGCAGCCTTGTGTTTATGCAGTCATACGGTAGTGTTTCTTCTTCATGCGTTAGATATTTCAACTTGTATTCAATACATTCCAAACAGATTCTTTACTATCAATAACTTTATTTCTCTCTTAGACTTTGCTTCGTTTTCTTCTTCTAATATAAACCATGAAGGTATGTGTTCCGATGATATTTATTACCAAAGAAACTTCTTCGTAGTACATTATTGTATTTCCCGGTGTTGCAACTCACGGTCCGTCTATCGGAACAGCCAATAAAACACCGCATGGGCATCCACGGCCATTAGTCCATAAACAAAGCATTCACCGTTTTCAACGCCCATTCAGAAGTTGTCAGCTCTTCCGACGGAGACCCGTCAGCGTTGCGCTTGAAAGCATGGTGTAGCACTGCGCCAATTTTGGAGGCCTGCATCGCAATGGTACGGATCTCTTGCTGGCGTACAACATCAACCTGGGATTGAGTCCAGAACTCGTCCCAAAAGGCACCAAGCAGTTGCGGGCGGCATGTGTAATTGTGCCAACCACCGAGATCCATGTACCCGGTCACCAATAAAAGAGAGTCCAGCTCCATGCCAAATGGCAGCACACTAGCCAAAGACCAATCGACAATGCCTGTAATCTCAAACGTCTCCTCATCAACGAGGATATTTGTTTGAGAGAGGTCATTATGTGTGAGGACGTGTGGGTATGTTTGCTTGAAAAGGGCTGGGAGACTGCGCTCTAGTTCGGAGATTGCTGCAAGGGGAAGTATAGAGGGCGACGAATCCTTCAGCTTGGTGAGTCGGCGGGAGACTCCCTCCTGAAAATCAGCTTGCGCTTGGGGGCTAACTGGCTGTGGCTTAGACCAACACCGGGCAAAATATCTAGAGTGTATTAACATTAGGCCTTCTTGTCATAAAGCGAAGGCCGGGGCAGAAGAAAGAGGAGTTACCTGGCTAGATGCCTGACGTAGCGCACGTGTCTAGCCTCATCCTCAAGGGCCAATTCAACCTTGGTACTGAGTACTTCTAGACAGGGAATTCCTCGCAGATAGGGCATCGTATAGATGTGTAGGGGTGGGTTGGCGCCGGCCATTTTTCCATGAGAGGTGGCTTCCGGTACCAAAGCGCCGTGGATGGATTTTGCCAGCTTGATTACATCCTGGTCTAGCGTGGACTGGGACTCTCGAAAAGACACAATCAGATCTCGCTGCTTGTCTGGACGACCCGTACAAAGGACCGTGTAGCTTAGGGAGCCTGGGACGGCAACTGTCCGGACCACCGAACCACTGGAGATCATTCGGGCATTGTCGTCGCATTGCGATTGGCTTGGGGATTCACGGGACTCGAAGAACGTGTCGGTTGCCAGTTGACCCCACGAACGCTCCGCCATGATTCCAGAAACTCCGTTGTTCTTGGAGAAAATTGACCCGATCGAGAGTCAAGATGTTCTTTCCCACTTGTTGGCAGGTGATATCAAAAACTCATGGGTGGCTATCTACCCCGCGCCCCGTCTTCCAAGTTAGGAAATGCCATTAACGGACACTGACCGGCACATTATTATACAATGATTACAACAAGCTCTATAGAACTTACTATAAGGAGACTGACTGGACGCCTGATTGCGCCGCGGTTACCAATGGCATTACAATCGCGCCCATAGGAATAATTTCTCATTCTCCAGCGATGACATAGCGCTTTATATCTAGAGAATCATGAAGAACGTATACTCATCGTCGTCATCATGATCGTCATTGAAAATTTCGGCAGCGTGCCATAGACGCAAAGCGGGAAAGATTCAGGCACCCGCCAGACTTGGAAAAATCAACCTTCTTACACCTCATTTACTTCACACGTACGAGCCCCTAGGCTAGCGACATACCGACAATCCTTCGCGTAACAGGTTTTCTTTGTGGCGCCTGTGTTCTTTTGTTATTGACCATCATATGGCTCTCATTGGGAAATGGTTTGCATCAATATCTTATCACAACCACCGTACTGGCATTTTTTGACAGCTTGAAAGGGGCTCTACCTCTAACACAATCAATCCAATCCGGGCCCTTTATATCCGTATCCGCAAGTCCACGCACAAGAATAGGTACGTTTTAGTGAAGAAAACGATGGCCGATTCGTTCAATCGTCTTCCATTGGAAGTCTTGACCATTATTCTCGGATACGCGCCAGATCTCCCAACTATATACAAATTCATCTGTGCTTCCACGCGTGCCAATGCAGCATTCAATATCGACTCGCCACATATCCTAGATGCAGCAATAGAGCGCTCAATCCCAGAATTCAAGCATGCAGCGCGCATGATCGCTATCATAGGCACAATAGCATCATCACCAAATATCAGCCTTAAAGGTTTGGTTAACAGATACAAAGATCTGCCAGCAGATATACTATCAACAGCTCCAGCATCTTATGCATTCACAAAAGATACACCGGGTCCTCGATATCTAGTACTAACGGCATACCGTATAGAGGTGCTTCAGTATGTATGCTTCATCTCCCTACTTCAGAATATCCATGAAGTCATATGGTCTATCCCACCTGCCAAGGAACACGAGACGCATCATTATCCCATCAAAAAGTCTAGGACTGGTATTAATTTTCAGACTGCAGCCTGGTGGGCTCCGTCCTGTATTGAAAAGATACGGATTATGCGAGCATATTGGAATTTATTTATCTATTGGAATATTATAGCCATCAGCCCTGACCTTACGACACTTGGGGATGATTGGGACCTGTTTATATACAGGAGAGCAATCAGGTCTATTGATCCCTGTATTGGACCACGTTACAGAAAAACACACGAACGTTATATCTCTCATGAAATTGAAGAGATGAAGTGTGTACTGGCTGCTACTCGCGATTTCCTGGGTTTGCCTCTTGATTCTTCGTGTTTATTTTCACCATTTACAGCCCGTTGCTGCCAGTCTTCGAGATTCCAGCTTGAGGAATGGACATTCTCGAATCTTTTCAAAGAGAACTCGCAGTGGAGAATCGAAGAACCAAGGCCATTTGAGACACTTAGAACTAACACTAATGAGCTTGGCCAGAACAGGTCCTGTATAAGTGAGATAAATTTTTATCTCAGGGGATCATACTGGGATTCTTGGTATCATGACTGTTATCCAGAATCTTTGGAACAGGATCAATTATTGCTTCCTCTGGATTACCTTGGTCTCTGTATCTGGGATCGCAAACGACTCGGATACCTTGGGCTTAGAGACATGCCTAAAAATTGTCTAGATCCGTGCTTGGGCCCTGTGAGAAATCCTACCAACGACTTCTTTTCTTCGACTCGCATTAAATCGAGATGGCGGGCTGTATTCGTGCAAGAGTTGTTGGAATGTCCAGGAGGGCAGTCGCGTCCACGATCAAAGACTTTGGAAAATCTTAGGGTAAAGTGGTACGGGAACATCCATTAGAAGTACGCCGTTGAAAAGAAAATTCCTGGCTGCGTGGCATTGTCTTCTTGTATGTAAAGTTTTGTCATGTCCGTTGTAGGTTTTTCGGCTTTATCCAACAAGTCTACGAAGTTTTAAAACTTCTATTCATCCGCGATTCATTATGCATAGGCACAGTGATCTCCATCAACCCTCCAATCTGCACCCATCATGAACGAGTTATCCTCCCAAAGAAGAAAAACAGTGGGTCCCTTGAACTCCTCTGGTGTTGAAAGTCTTCCCAAAGGTGCTCCAGCCATAGTAATCTTCTCTACCTTGGGTTCCGCAGCAAGTAATTGGTTCGTCATATCCATGCGAATGCACTAATAATTTATAATCGAATTAGCTGAGAGGCTCAGCTTGGTCGACACGCGATGTGAAGGCTTAACCCAGGAGATAATGGTCGATTCTGATACTATATTGACCCCAATCTGTGCTAGGCCTCTTCTTCTCAACTACTTCCTAGCTGTCCATTTGGCGGTGAAAACTTCCAATAATTCAGGCGACATCTTTGTTGTTTTATATGTAAAGGAAAATCGCAAGAATTAAATCTCTACATATTTGCATAAATTCTGTAAGTTATTCCTCATTAGGTTAGTGCCACACTCCGCAGCAGCCTCAGGCAGTGGGTACATTCTCGTGCTCCGTATCTCTCCCACCCCGTCTGACTGCCACACACCACTGCTGCTTTTTCGCTTCGTCTCCATGCTGCCCGACTCGTTAGTTGAACATTGAACTATATTATACATAAACCCGAACCCCCGCAATTTCAGCGGCATACTGATGTGCTTGATTTCACCGGGGTCTATGCAATCGGTACTCCGCAATACCTAATTCTCGACGTCACTCGGTACAACTCACTACGTCCAAGGTACGAGAACCCCCGAGCACGCTGTGACACATGCCAATCCGCTCTTTCTTCACATGGGATTACCGTCGAGTCACGTATTTTGTATAATATTGTTTTTTTGCTCATGGCTAACTAATAATACCTAGGCGAACCTCTACCGAGATCATTCACCGCAATACGAACCACCCTCCGCTTTCCGCTTGATCATGACCGAGCGCATTTTCTCTATACGTTGTTGGACCTCATGCACATGAGGCCCAACGGTATACTCCTTAGATAGAAATTACGGATTATCTGCAATCAACAATGGCAAGCGACCGCCATTCCGGAAATGCGCGGAGATTCAAGCCGGAGTTGGTTGAGTCAACTTCTCGGTCGAGTAGAGCACGAGACACATATAGGCTACCTCATTCAGATTCGCAGGCCACCAACATAAATCAGAATAAAAACCTTGAGGACACAAATAGCACTACAACAACTGCAATGGACACTGAGAGACCTCGGCGGTTCTTGCCGCAACCCACAGAAACAACTTCCCGATCATCGAGGAAGAATTTGGTTACACAGACCAGTGGTTCGGACTCTCAACTGTCACCAGTAGGAGCTTCGCAAGAGCTAGATTCGAAAAAGCCCATTCGCCCACTACCTCAGCCGTTCGAGGTTAAAACATCCAACAGGAAACATGGTTCTGAATCTGAGAAAGGGGAGAACAAGGACTTGAAAACGGCCAAAGTCACCAGAAAGTTTCATCCCGAGCCCATTGAGACCGTGAAAATGAGCAGGCGAAAACCGGTCAAGGTGCAAAGTGGATCGACTTCCTCCTCGCAAAGCACCCCTCGCAAATTCACGCCCCAATTAATCGAAACCGGCAAACGTTCTTTCCGCAGGGCGGAGAGCTTGCCGAATTCAGGATCTTCTAGAAGCTTTGACGAAGCCTTTGTTACTAACGGTGTACCCCGGCCAAGCTCGCCTCCAGTTTCACGAGGCCAGCAAATGGTTGCAGCGAGAGATGACTCTTCCTTTCCGGCAGATTCACCATTTTCCTATGCGAGTCTATTGCAACGTCAAGAGGGTAGACGGCATTCTTTCCGTGTACCGGACCTACCTGCCATTCCATCAAACAGTAGCGAAGACTCGGAGAATTCTGATTTACCTTCACTGTCTACCACGCCATCAGCATCATCCGAAGGAAGTGCAAATCGACTTGCAGAAAAGAATAGGTTCAGAGAAAGTTGCGATGAACGTTTCTCTAAATATTTACTCTCACTGGCAGCACGTAGCGCTGAAAAGCAGCTTCGGGATCAAGCTTTGGCAGCATTTCCCAACGAGCAAGAGCATCAGCCTGTCTCCCATTTTGCCATTGATGGCGACGAAGAGTTTGGAAATGAGGATATTGATTCGGTTACTAATGAACCGCGGATCCTCAACCGAGGAGACACGATATTTCGGCGTGAATCTATTACAGACTTGACATGGGAATTGGAGGAGATGCGCCGACACAAAGAAGAGGCCCAATTGAAAGATCTTGGCGTGCAGAAAAGTGATGCCCACGAGTCTAGGTTTTCTGCTGCTGCCATTGCTGCGAGGCAACCTCAAAGACCGGAGGATGAAACTTCGCTCTTTGCTGACTGGCGCAGAGACCTTGGCTTGGCGCAGATGCGGCATGCAGCCAGTCCACCAATGTTGGGTGATGACATTGTCTTTGTTCTGAGCGCCTCTCCGCAAGGAACCACTTCTGAGACCGACCATCTGGTCTCTGTCAGTCAGACAGAACAAGCACCCGCCGGAGACGAACACCAAAACGGCCTATGGACTACCGAGGCGAATGTGAAAGATGAAAACAAACCGGGATTATGGATGGGGCTGTGTCACAAAGAGGAAGGAGACAATCAAGTGCCTCAATCTCACATACCGAGGCCTGGTATTGCCACTCCAAGGCCAGATATTGGTGCCTTTGACGGGTCCTATTTCGACATCAAAATGGATCTGGACGACATCGAAACTCACAACGACCCCGACATCCAATCCGTCGATGTCATGGATACAGATACACCACTCTCCACAACGCCTAAACCCGCAGCACCGGAACAGCAAACTGCCGGGGCAGACCGCGAATTCCACGATGGATTCGTGACGCAGGTCTACAATTACCTATCTCTAGGATACCCATCCCTCGCTCGCCCCTTTGATCTCGAACTGAGCAAGATCTCCGGCATCCCAGTCGCAGACCTGAGGCAAGATGACCTCGACGCCGAGGCCAAAGGCTACGTCGTTTCCGTGCCAAGCGGCGCGGGCCCAGTCTCAAATGCCGATATGCCTGCCCCCGAAAACTGTATCCGATGGAAGGCGTTGCGACTATACATCAGTGAATGGGTCAGACAACAACCAGAGATCCACCTCAACAATGACGACAGCTTGGATGCCTGGGGCGTCATTGAGCGGAGAGGGAGTTGGGCGGTTTAGCCCTTTTGCCTTTGTGCCTATGCCTTTGTGTCTTTTGCGTGAATAATAATATAGTAGTACATAGATTGGATTATCCCTGGAAGGTTACTATTGCCAGGCATATGGATGGACGTCGCGGCACGCCATATATATATACTTACGAGACTAATGACAGAATTATAAATTAAGCTCCACGTAACATGTACTATTTCTTAATGTAAATTCATAATCATGTTCAACGCTGTGCCTGTTCAGACACATTGTCCATCCATTAAATACATCCACAGGAGTGACCTATCAAGCAAATTATTCATTCAAGGAAAAGGAGCAGGAAAGAGAGAGGGAGAGAGAAAAGTAAATAAACCCCTCCATGTTCGCCATCTATCTAAACCACTCAAATAACGCCATAATCGTTCCCGTCACTATCACGCCGTTTACCCGGCGACGAGTGAAACTCCGCGCGCGCAGTCGACGAATTCGAGTAATTACTTCCTTTCCTAGTCCGTTCATGCACCAAGCCCGGGATGATTTTCTGCTCAGGCAAGACGCCGGATCCTGATGATGCTTGTAGTAGGTCTTGCGATGGCGAGGAGGAAGAATCGGGAGGGGCGTTTTGTAAACTTAAAAACGACATTGAATCATTGATTGGAGGTGCTGCGTCGGACGCCTGGATAGCGGGGGACTCGTTTTGGGAGGCGGGTTGGGTTCTGATATGAGGAGTGTTGAATGAGCCGATGGATGCTGTTACTGGTGTTGCCCGATCTGCTGCTGTCTTTGTACGGAAGAGGTTCTTTGGAGTCGAGTATCTCTCGATCCTGTGGAAATATGAGCACTGGAAGACCTACTAGGTGTTTTCGGGAAAAGAGGGAACTTACAAAGACAACTCAGCAAGGAAGGTTTCATGTCTGAATGCTTCCCGAAGATCAGGCACATTGCTTTTAGCCACATTGTTTCCTGCAACTCCTGGTAAATAGCACTGGGGCCCGAGCCATCTCTGCTTGAGGGCGAGCTCGAAACCGCTCTGATCAACCGAGTTTTTGGCCAACTCGCACATATCCACAGCACTAAGCTTGTAGATCTGAGCTGCAACGGCATATTCTTCCATCAGAGGCTCCTTGGTGAAAGCAAATTGAAGTGGATCGTCCGTTGAAAGGGAGACATTAAGTCCCTTTCTGAAGAAGCTTGCGAATGGGTTTTTGTCATAGGTCAAAAACAGGGCGTTGTTGCTCAGTGGTGACATTGCAATGCCGATGCGGTCAAGGTAATACACATACTGCAGCAACGGGACCTTTCGAAGATGGATCCCATGACTGATACTGTGGCACGCTAGAAAGCCGGCTCCAAGGTGGTCTGGATCACCAGCTTCACCACAGTGAGGTCGTAGGACGAATGTGTTGAAGCCACGGCGCTGTCTCCAGCAATTGAGTGATGCCATATTGGCGAACATGAAGTAGATCCAGTAACTATAGGGTGGGTTCTGTTTTGTATTCCAGTCTCTTGGTATCGGATATTTCTTGTATAGCCGGCGCTCTGCCTTGCTTTCATCATCGACACTGTCAAATCCAATAACGCGTTGTAGGAAAACATGCAGTTTTGGATGACTGGACGGATCTTTCGTTACTTCGAATAACGGCTGGAACAGATTCTTGATGACATCCTCGAAACTCTGCATCATCCCGCTTGATTTATACACATCGTAAAGTCGAGGCACCTGGATAAGCCAGCGAACATTCGGCGAGAATAGCTTGTTGTCGACAACCCATGCCGCCAGCTTATCCCATTCTTCGACTGATCTTCCATAGATGGAAATACGCCATTCGACCATTTGATATTTGCTCGATTCTAGATCGGAAATGACTTCTTTCGTGATTTCGGCAAGGTACCTTCCTTGTATGAAATTGTCCGTCTTCAAAAAGATCTCACGCAGACGAGATTCTCCAACAGGGTTGTATTTCAAGTTGAACTTGTCAAACCGATGAAACGAATCCTTGTGCGCGTGCATATCAAGTGTGTCGATACTCAGATCATACGCAGTCAAGTTGATACTTTCAAACACTTCCTTCAATGTCAAGTGTCTTCCATCTCGGAAAAGAACGACCTCATCCGGCGATTTCTTCATTTTACTCTTGATAAATCGCAGCAAATGCTTCTGGTTCATGCATGCCGAGTGATGAACGTGAGTATCCACTTTTCGGACATTGTAAAAGTCGCGATGTGGCACTTTCTTGCTGTCTGCGAGCTCTTGGTACTCGTTCAGTAGACTGTGAAGCTGAAACTTCCCCTCAAGATAGGAAAGACGCTTGAATGCGAACGACTTGACTGGTCCGTCGGTAGAAACCTCCGTGATGGTATCCAAATCCATATAGAAATCCCGCAAGGAAGGGATTTGCACAATGGGTCGAGTTGACTGTTCATCTTCATACACCTGGTAAACGCTGGACGAATCGAGCTGAAACACGGACTTGGATGCTTCCGGGAGAGGGAGCAAGTCCTCCATATCAAAGTCCTCTCCTATATCCTGACCCATTTTGCGTCTCTTGCGCGTACGTGACTCTGAAGCCCGTGGTTCCTGATCTTCAGAAACAGCTTTATCCCCATTTTTCGGGCGCTCCTTCTCAGCATCCCACACTGGCTCTGGTGGAGATGGGTAGATCGGCCATCTGGGAGAGTCCTTGGGGTTGCAGTCAGGCCCCTGCAACGAGAGCTGCATGTACTTGTTTCTTTGTTCCAGAATGTTGCGAATCTTGCGACACACAATCTCCAACTCCGCGTTCACGGCATCGTCGCTTGGAAGAAAGCCCTCCATACCATGGTGCATAGCAATGCCTGCCCCTACCCCGTAGATACTGTGCGAGGCGAATGAATACGGCGCGGTTTCGGAGGATGTCAGACCCGGCTGCAGTACATGGTTCCTCGCTGATTGATCGGCCGCCTGTAAACTCTCCTCGTGCATTCGCGAGTATGTCGGATCCTTAGACGTGTCCGCCGGCGCCGCTGCTGAAGGATCGTGAATACTGGTCGACGAAGGAAAACCCGGGCTGCTTTTGAGGGAGCCGACGCTCGCGGCCATACTGGAGAGTGCATCGTCCGTCCCTGGCTTCACGGGTACAGAGTGGTGGGACAGAACGGGGCTTCGGGAGGGGTCAGCACCTCCGTCGTGAGCCCGTGATGCTTCCTGGTGTCTCTGGTAGAAGAGCTTTGCCTCGGCAAGGCTCATGGATTTCTCGTAGGCATAGTTGTAGCTGTGTGTCCTCCTCTGTCTGTCTCTGGGGAGCATTTCCTCGTCCGAAGACACAAACGCAACGTCGTTGTCAACGCCATCTTCGACAGTCGGACTGGCGTCTTCGGCGGGGTTCATGGCATGGGCTTTGAAATTAGACGTATGGCTCGTTGTTGTTGTTATGAGCCCTCTCGTTATAAAGACAGCGTGTCTGGTGCTGTCAGAAGAAAAATAATCACGAAAAAAAGAAAACGATGATGTAGACGGTGGCAGCTAAGCCTGCGCTAAGCGGCGCCTAAGGTTGACCGCGTTCCTTTAAGGTTAAGCCGGGTGGGTTCGCCGTGCTTAGCCTCAGGCACTAACTTCACATTGCGCTTAGAGATCATATCATTGGGTATTATTGCTTGCTAACTAGCTGCTAAAATTAATTATCTATTGGGATATCATAAATCATTGGGCCACTATTCTGCTATCTTTAGCAGATGCCCTAAAACCGCTTGGAGATAATACTATCCACCTAGTACCGATCCATCCTGTCACGAGACAGAGCATCTGTCCACCGCTAGTTGTGAACATCTGGCAATCGTGAAACAACTCAATACTCCATCGTGTCATCATAATATGCCGGCTCGCGGATTACTCCTGCTGCCCTATAGCCGGCTGCATTCCGTCGCGCATTGGAAGACATAGAAGTCTCCCTTTCCAACCTCGAATATCGGTGAGCGGGATCATTAATGTGTTGAGGCGGTAATCGAGACTGCAGCCGAGGGTCTTGATCTTCGAAATAGAGCACTTCACGGGGTATATCTTCCTTGACGGTAGAGGGAGGAGACCTCGATCTTGGCCGAAGAGACTCTTGACGCAACGCCTCGTATCTGTCAAACCGACTAGGCGGCAGCTTGGATTCCATAGCACCAGACAGCTTGCGCCCGTACCGCAGTTGAATCAAATCGGGGGATCGTGTACGCTGTGCGGCAGTCCACTCTGCTCTGCTCTCTCTGTCCCATCGCTTCCATTCATCTGATCCGTAGTATGCCAAACCAGCACGGTCCGAGACATCGTCACCCGCAATAGGGCGCCAGTGTCGCTCATGTTTCGGAATAGACGCAGAGTCATTCCTTATATCCGAATTCGAACCGTCTTGGTATTTGTGCGTTTCTTGTCCGGGAACGAAAGTGCTCAAGAATTGCTCTGCTGCACTCATATCCCCTGCATTCGACCTCGAATCTTCGTGTTCAGCAGTGAGTGGAGTGGCATTCTTGGGGAACGCCGACCCTTCTGACGACTGTCCTGTTTGTCGACTGATATTAGCCTGCCTCTCGACGCGCTGTTGTATTGGCATCTCCGACTCGAATTGTTCTGATGATATTTGTTTGTATGGATAGTCAGATCGATCCGACATGGCTGAGCGCGTCGACACCGGTACATAGAATCTATCATGATGCTCCGAGCTCACTTCGTCTGCATCGTCTTCTCGATAAGCCCACTCGTCTTGTACACGAATATAGCGAGGTGACCGCAAGATCACTGCACGAGGAGATCGCGTTACGTAGTGATTGCCTCGACTATGACTGCGGCCATCATTGCGGAGAGGGACATTGGGACTATCGCGCCGAGAGAGCGAATCAGGCGGGAAATGGGCTTCGGATACAGAGCTCATGGAAACACCATCCGATGGAACAGCGCGTGGCCCAGCGGCAGGAGAATAACCATCTTTTTTCACATTGTGGAGAGTTGGTGAATTGTAATTTGGCTGTCTGTCTGAGACATATGCTTGGTGCATGGCCGGGGAGCGTTTTGTTATGAATGTTTCTGGTGGTAGCGCTGGCAGTGAAGATGGAAAAGCTTCCGGTAAAGCCTGAGCAATGATTCGCAACTTGAAATCGTCCATACCCGGATTTTGCGACAACGACTTCAAGGAGGACAAATCTGGAAGGGATATCATGTCCGTTTTCCAATCCGGGCCAGCCATGCTATCCTCTGGAATGGTTGCAGTTCCATTTTTCACGTGTTCCATATGCATTGATTGAAAATGGCTCAATAATGCCGAGAACCCGTATGGTTTTGAGTTACGCAGATGAGAACCAAATTCCCGACTTCCCCCGTTTGTGCAACATTTGCAAATAAGACCGTTGAGGCCCCGCATTGGTTTCATTTGAGGATGGTTATTCAGACCGTCTGCAAAAAGAGCAACCGATGCATCAATGTTAAACTGATGTTGTGTCGTAATGGCGACGTGGTATATCAACACATGAGCACGAATGCTGTTTGGCAGGTCCTTGATACCAGACGTAGCGTTCCACACTTCACGAGCAACCCGAGCCATGTGATCGAGCTGAGCTTTATATGTGTTGTTGTTATGCGCAATAGAATTGCGATTTCCACCATGAGGCAGCTTATATAAAAGACCTTGATTAGCTGGCGACGAAGTCCCATATGCAGGAGAAGGATATGGATGAGGGGCCTGCGACATATGATTTTGATAATTCACAGGAACCACATGACCATGATAAGGCGAGCTGTATGCCGATGATTGATCAAAGACCGATGGTTCCATAGCAGGCGAGGGAGGTGGAAAAACATAGCCAGAGTAATAAGGGCTAGTTCTCGGCGAAGGGGGCTGGAAAGGACCATGCATGTAAGACGTATAAGGGCTTCGAAAGGGAGATCGCCCGTATGTATGAGAAGAAGGATGAGAATCAGGAAGTATGCCATGCCGTTGCTCAGGAGTCGCCATATATAGGCCGGATGTACCTTGCTGCTGTCTGGGATACCCGAGCGGCTGGCCAAAACCACCACTCTGAGAACTCGCATGGAGCAGGGCTCTAGCAGCATTCGGGTTGGGATGAAAAGGCGGCTTTTCAGGCCACTCGGCGCGCCAGAACACTATGACATTTCCAGAACTCAAGGCAGTCGTATGCTTTGCAGCGTAATGCTGAACAACCCCTTCAAAGCCGTAGAGCCTCGGATTATTCTCACAGCCATTACACAGGAAGAGCTCCTTGGAGTATTTCTCCGTCAAGGGCTTAATTTTAGTATCAAAGATCCACTTCATGTTTTCAAGAACCAACTTGCGCGTAGGTGGCGCATCTGGAGAGTCGGTTTTGACAGCCACGCCGGACGCGCGGGCGATGGCATCTTCCTCTTGGATGTGGGCATAGAACCTGCTGCGCACATGCATCAAGACGTCCGCGGCAAACTGGGCGCATTTGTCTTTGGTGAGCGCCGCTCCGCTTTTCCCGTTCTTCTCGATTATCTCGTCAGCATACAGATTTATCTGGTCGTGAATCAGACGCTGCGCATCATCCCATTGGTGATCCAAAGACTCCTTTTCTTGTTTGGACCGAGCTTCTTGTTGTCGGCGTTCTTCCGTCTTGGCCTGGAGAAGACGTGACTCTTGCAAGCGATCAATTTCCTTCGTTTCTGCCATATCTCGCTGTGCTAGTAGGCGCGGTTTCAGGTATTCCCAGTCCTTGTCAGTAAGCTCATGTGGGATTTGTATTGCCGCTGAAAAGGATTCCATATGGCTCAAGACAGCAGCTGTCAGCGGAGGACGCAACGCTAAACAGCGACGCTCAATTTCCGCCCTTCGTGAAGCCTTGGCTTGGTCAACATCGCGTAGACTTCGTCCGCCCCGGTTTTGATCAGGCTTGGGCGAAGAATCTAGGTATAAAGCGTCAGTTTCAACAACACGATAACAAAAGTCTATGTCTTCCGAGGTACTCCTTAAGAGGGATATCCCGGCTAGATGCGATCCTTGTTATGACATATGCTTCCGGTTGAAGATGAGTGATACTTACTAGTAATGAAGCCTGGGGGGACAGAGGAAACTCCGTTATCCAATCCTTGGGAAGGGGATGATGTGGGACCTCTGGACACATCATGGGAGATGGAGAGATGACTGGATTTGCTGCGCGGGTGATTGTTAGTAATTCTCCCACAGCAATCAAGTCTGACTTCGTACAGGCCGCCGCTATTCTCCCACTGTTCCCACCGCGCCGCATCTGCCATTTTTCTTTTACCCTTGCTCTCAAGTCCTTTGATCCATTCTTCGAGAGTAGCCGGGCCCAACGATTTCACGTGGTCGAATTCCTGCATTAGATATTCAATGTCGGAATTGAAATAATATTTTGTCAGATGTAGGTCAGTCGGAATCTCGTTGGAGCGCAGAACCACACTGGGCACCATATGCATAGAAGGGGTAATAAGCACAAATGAAAGGCCTGGCAGAAGGAAGGTGGGTAAGGGTGATAAAACAAGGTCCACGTCCTGTGATATGCGTAAGCAGCTAGATGTGAGGTCCTGGAGGTCGATGAGACGCACCTTTTTTGTGAGTGTGAGGAAGCATTGTGAACATGTCCTTATACCAAAGGGCCAAAAGATACGGACTCCATTAATGCCTGGACCCCTCTCCCATGCAGAGGAACTTGTGTGGGACGGACTGGCTGAATCATTCTTTCCACAGGCTTCACAGGTGGTTGCTCCAATCAATCTCCACATGTCTAATTCAGACATATTGGCCAACGGCCGGGGCATTCCAGGATGAAATAACTTCCGGGCGGAAGACCAAATAGAATTAGAGGATACAGGCCTGAGGACACCATGAACTAAAGAAGAATCCGATGGGTCGCGGTCTTTATTTGTGAGAAATCCATGGAAGGTCCTATCGACGCGTAGAAGAACACCTAGGGTTTTGGGATCAAGGAATGAAAAAACGTAGTGCCATATCTCCATGGGAAGAAGCTGCGACCTATCGGATGTATGTCCCAGCCTTGGTTTCTTAGGACGTCCTGAATTGCTTTGGGTATAATGTAGGTCTCCATCGCCATCATCATCACCACCATCATCATTAAAAGGTATATTCACGCGCTGGTCACCGACCTGTTCATCTTCAAATGAGTAATGCTTGCGTTTACGTCCTGGGAATAAGTCATCTTTCTGGCGAGTCTCGGCCGAGCTCAAATATGCTTCACTGGTCTCGAAAGCAGTGTCCTGGTTGGAAAGAGGCTCCTGGGATGCTGGTGCTGGGGCTCCAGCGGAATGGTCCATCATTTTGTTGTCGATCAAGTGTCTAGACAAACAACTTTGCATAAAAGTAGCCAGACTGATGGGCAGTCAACAGCTGCAGGTGGCCGTTAGAATAGCACATCCATAAGGGAGTTGTATGGGATTGCTATTCCTTGGTAGTCCAGGGCGAGAAGAAACGAAAATCAAAGCCATAAATGAGAAGGGATTTGACAGATGTTGTGTAGTCCTCAACGGGCCTACATCCAACGAGGGTGACGGGTGGGTTGCACTGAAGAAGATATCCTACCGCTACTGGCCATCAGCGTGCAGCTCTACACCGACAAAGCAATACACACGATGCCCGACTAGCATAGGTAATCGATCTCAACGATGTTCCCAGCCCAGCGCAAAAACCAGACTTCCCAACTCGTTTCAGAGTTGCAGGTTCAAAGCAAAAGAAAAGGATAACAGAAAGAAAAGACACCAAGCAAGAGCAGAATCAACAACCGGGGGTCGGCGATTGTTGATTGCTAATATGCGTCGGGGAATAACAGAAAAGCAGGAAGTGAAGTCTTCCTGGATAATTCCACGGAAGAGTCTGTCTGATATGTCTGACTAGGCAGACGTTTACGCGTGGACTGATGAGGCCTGCATGAGACTGCTGACAGAAGAATGTTGAAGAAGTTCGAGGCCTCCGGGAGGGGAGGTCAGCCTCACTTCGCGCAGCCAATCGGGACGCGACATGCGGTGTCACGTTACTAGAAGCGACGAAATAACAGCTGTATTTCGAGGATTATATATATACTCCGTATAGAGGTGGATGTTACATAAGATTAATCATATATTCATTTATTCATTTATTCATTTATTCTAGAGGTATAAATTAATTTATATCATTACTTTGTTTCTTGCCCTGAGCTAGGCTAGTTTATACCCCGTTTTCCAGGCACCAATCTTCCTTTTCTAGGCTTAGCCCAGCCGTGGGAAGCGCCTTCCGTCGACATCGGACAGAAATCCCAAGTTCATCCTCTCTCTGCTCTTCGTTTTACTAACCACCATACGATGCGTACTTTCGCCCACCTTGCAACTGGGCTGCCGCGCCCAACTGCAGCTGCCCTGTCTCTGCGTCCGGGGTAGCATCGCCGACCCAGCCGGGAGTTGAGTCGAGAACATCGATCTTATCTTCATGATATCCCAACAAAAACGGTACTTCCGTGCCCATCTCAGCACCGATCCTCATCATGGCGAACGAATCTAGCGTGGATGTCCACACCGGGGCATACGTCGCATATGCCCACATGGCAAACAAAGACAGAATAAAACTCGCCAACAAGACGGTGATGACAATTATCCCGGCATTGCTCAGCACGGGAACGTTCAAATCACTACCCATGTCTTGATTCACCACCACATCTACAAGGGAAGTGGCGAGGACCCGTGAGAGCCAAAGCTCGTTGGACAAGAATAGAGAGATTAACAGCGCGTTCTGGATGTCTGAAAAGCTGGTTCCGTTCTCTAATGATAAGCCAGTGAAGAGTTGGAGCCATTCTGGGATGGTCTCGTCTATATCGACGTTCTCGATGCATGGAATATGCACTAGATAGAATTCCCTGTCTAGACTGTTGAATATGCCGCCTAAGGGGAGCGGATCTTGGCAGATCGTTTCGATCACTGCGTCGTTCTTTGCGGTTGTGTTGGTCAATGTATAATCGTACTCGCCGAGATTGGCCGTGCGTGTGCGAGCAGATATAAAGGATCCGGCGCCGAATAAGGCGATGGTGACCGCCATGAGGGGCGGCTTACCCAAAAGATATTCGAGCTGTCTGAAATCAGACGACTCATTTTTCTGGGTAACGTTCATGTCCTCGCGAAGATAGAGTTGCGCGTCGTCTGCGTTTGGATCCCTTTATGCCAAAATCAGTATTGAATCCCGGGGCTGGCGAATTAAACACCAGGGATTTTGTTTATACATGCAACTCACGAAATCGAATTTGTATAATAGCCTTGTGTTAGGCAATGGCGATCACAAGCCTCGTCGGGGCCGTTGTCCAACAGTGGCCCTGGGGTGTTGTTATTGAGATAACTCGGCAGCTCAAAATATCCGGCAGTCGTGTTGGCCTGCACCCGGAAGACCCCAGAACTGGAAGAGGTATCATAACTTGACTGGGAGATATTCAGATACAACGTTTCAGAGATATCCTGTCTCGAGCGAGTGGCGTTCCATGGGGTCTTGCGCAGATCGGCCGGCATACACGCCTGGGCCGTGTATTCAGATCTGGCTGGAAGTTGACTGTCTACGGCACTATATGCGGCGTAGAAGGCCCCGGTGATCTGGTCACAATTTTCGGGGAACTCACTTTCATCCACCTGGGTATAGATCACCGAGGAGTTGAGGCGCGGGGCAAATTGCCGGATCAGTCCCGTACTGTAGGTAGAAGAAATCTGAGCAATGAATGGCATCAGAGATGCGTCGGCAATATCTTCCCACGTGGACCCTCCGTCTTCATCGAAGCAAGAAGGCATATCAGAGTTGAAGTTGGCGACTGTGCATTCTGTGTTGTTATTGAACCAGAGCGTGGAAGGCACATCTGTGAGTAAAGTTGAGCCAAGCAATGAGCGCAGTTGCGCGGATATTTCCCCTTGTTCGTCTATCGAGCTGAGTTCACTCGATGACAGGGCCATGATATCCGAGATCTCCACCGCCTGGTATCCTACCGGGGTCTTGATGGTAGATGAGGAGAGAAACAGTTGTTGCGCGGGACTGATGAGAAAACCTGCCCTCTGTCAGCCTCTTCCTGGTTCAGTGGAGGGGAAATGGACTGATACCTAACACATGAAGCAATATCGCAAGCCATAGCAGCAATGTGCCATATTTTTTCCAGTTCCGCGGGCGCAGGAGGGCTACCAGCAACCCAACACTCGTCCATCCCTGATCAGCCAACACCCCGACCTGCCTGATAGTCAATCCACTGCGACGGTGTTGAGTGTACATCACTGCTGCCCGCGCACAGATGGCGGAGGCAAGCGGGATTGTCAGTGATAATACGCCAGAGTTAACCACCTTGGCTGCACGATAAAAGCGCTCACTGAGCTGGAAGGCAGCCGTGTCGGTATACCTCTTCGCGAAGACGTCGACCGAGTATGGTTGGCCGTTGATGGCGTGTTTGGAGAGAATGGCGACGATAGTCCAGGAGAAAATGGCGGCGACAGAATATATCACAATCATGAAAAGGCTGACTACCTCTCGCTCGAGGTAAACCGCGAATTTGGATGGTGTTGGCGACGGCGGCGAAGACTGGCCTTCTCCTTCTCCTTCTCCTTCTCCTTCTCCTTCTCCTTCTCCTTCGCCATGATCTGACATTCCGATGCCAGTTGCAATAATGGGCAGGAACGGTTTGGCTTCGGCCTCGTCTCTCCCGTCTTCGTGGTTCATTGCATGGGCTTCCTCCATGCGCCAAGCGAGGCTACAATCTCTTTTTTTTTGCTGTAACTGTGCACATCGTGATCAGCAGCAGGGGCATTGGAGTTTTAAGGCGTCGCACAAGGCCGAGCTTGAGGCTGAATACTACGCATCAGTATCCATACTAAGTATAGTGAGGTTGCAAGCATTAGGAAATATAGCAAGGCGCTAGTTGCGCCATGCTTGAGTTGGCAGGCCTGGATCGGTGGTCCACCTCAGCTTCTACCAACTTAGTACTAACTTACTATTAGTACTAAGGTATGATAACGTTAATATCTGCTAGGCTTTGTCAGGCAACTTGGGTCAACCAGAGACATGGTAAGAGTGTGCTTATACACACCTCGATATACATACTCACCGTTGTACATGCTTACTATACACACACTAGTACCCTAAACAACTGGCCATGCCCTCGGATAAAACGTGAGGCTCAGCAAGCGATGTCAGATTTTAGTATTAGCAACTAGTTGCAACTAACCATATTTAGTATATACTTGCAGAAACTAGAAATCAAAGCAGTCGAGACTCGAATGACTCGGCCGATGTTAAAGCCTGCACTCTGTACATACACCATTAATCACTTCACTCAGCTTCTGCATGTGGTATTAATATAATATTGTTATGAGAGGGCCTCTAAATACTACTAAAAATTGCTGGTACTAGTACTACATGTCCATGATGCTTCGATAACATCCCGGGTAGATTCCGATTGGGCTTAACTCCGCTTAGAATATAATGGTACGCTATCGTGGTGCATCGTAACATCCCACTTCCTCTTCCATCCCAACCTGCACCACATCTAGGCAAATGGACAACCCCGTAGCAGAAAACATCACAGGCACGCTCGGCGCGGTTCGTCACTGCCTAGCCCATCCCTCCAATCCATGCTGATGACTTGACAGGTATGCTGGTCCATCCAGGTAGGCCGTTCTCCGTCTTCAAGAGCTTGGGCTAATCTCGCAGCTCCTCCCCCAAATCATAATCAACTACCGCCGCCACAACACCGACGGCCTACAGGCCACCATGATGCTCCTCTGGGCCACCGCCGGCGTCCCTCTGGGCGCGTACAACATCGTGGAGAACCTCAACCTCGCGCTGCGAATACAGCCGCAGATCCTCACGATCCTGAGCCTGGTTACGTGGGCGCAGTGTCTGTACTACGGAAGGGTACGCCCTACCCATGCGGTACTCTCTACACGATGTTAACCGCGATAGAAATACCCCGTGACAAAATGCATAGCCGTAGTCGCGCCTCTGCTCCTCTTCTTCGGCGCGCTCGAAACGGGGCTGGTCTTTGCCCTCAAAGCCGCCAAATCTCGTGATCTTAGCTGGCCTCTGATCCTAATGGCCGTGCTGAGCGCATGTCTGCTCGCAGCCGGCGTGCTGCGGCACTACTGGGACATTTACGTCCATCGGACCGTCCGGGGGATCAGTTTCTTCTTCGTCGGCATCGATGCGGCGGGGGACTTGTTCTCGCTTGTCTCTGTTTGTACGTGCTCCATCTCCATCCTCATCCGTTTCATCCAGTGACTCACGTGTAAAGTGTTCGGATCGAGTATCAACGCCCTCGGCCTGGTCATATACGGCACCGAGCTAGCCCTCTGGCTCGGCATATTTGCCTGCGGGGGCGTATTCAATTTCCTGCCTTGGCTGAGGCTTAGGCTCAGGCTCAAGGAGCGGAGTAGGTGTGAGAATGTGTCGGAGCCCGTTGCGCTGCATCCGATGCCGTCGTCGACGTCTGTGTTTCGGACGGCGAGTGGATCGGCTGTCGAGAGGCGGGTGCGTCTTGAGATCTACTAGTCTGTGACCTTGCTTGTACAGCCACATATAAATAGTATAGCCTAGTTTATAAGGGATATATACAGACGTGTCAGATTGATTGATCATGTAGTCATTTTTCTACAGGTGTAAGTAAGTAAATTTACATTCGCTCAATAACCATTTTGTCTTATCTCCGGATATGTATTGCGTCAGGCCAATAGTTTGAACTGATTGAACAGACTCGCATAAACATGAAAGCAAGGGGGAACGTAAGGAAAGGAAATAGAAAAGAGAAAAAACTACTGGTCCAATTCCACGTAGTTGGCTGGGAAGAGGCCGACCTTGCCGCCGTATTCGCCGGACCACCAGTCTTCGTCGGGGAATTCCTGGATCTGTTAGTATTTGACAGAGAAATGGACGATGAATTGGATAGACTTACAATGTTCTCAATCTTCGCGCCGTCAGGGAAGCTCAATTCGTTGTCCTCGGCAGCTTCATAATCATAGAGTGCCGTGGCGGTATGGCCACCGCCCGCAGCGTGACTGGCCTCAGGTTCATGGACTTCTTCATGCGCGACTTCGGGCTCAGGTGCCGGCTCTTCATAGGCCTGGCTTGCTTCTGCTTGTTGAGCAACCTCGGATTCCTGCTCAATGACTTCAACGTAGTTGCTAGGGAACAAGCCGCGCTCGCCGTGCACGTTGACACCAAGCCACCAGTCAGGGTCGACTGTTTCGATGTCGGTCACGAGTTCGCCTTCTTTCAGGTCAACCTCGTTGTCTTCAGCCTTCTCGTAGTCGTACTGAACGATAGCGCGGATGGACTGTCCCGTGGCTGCGACTTCGGCGGAAGTTTCAGCAGCCGCACGACCAAGATCGTGGTCTGGCTCCTCGAGCTCCTCTTCAGCCGGAACAGCCTGCTCCAGACTGCGGATAGGAAGTGGCTGCGGTGGTGCCTGGATTTCCTCGTGGGCGTCTTGTACTAAGGTTTCAGGAGCATTGCGACTGACTGGAATGGCAACCTGGATCGGAGAAGGTGATCTAGCTGGAGTAGGTGGCGTAGGAGAGCGAGGAGGTTGAGGTGGAGGCGTGGGAACATTCTGGTGGAAATCCTCCTCCTCTTCTGCAGCTGGCTCTGGTGCGGTGGGCAAGCCGGGCAATGGGATTCCGTGGCCTGCGTTCGGCTTGTTGCTGTGGTCCAAGGGTGGTGGAACTTCGGCTTGTGGCCCAGATGGTGCCTCGCCGTCAAATCCTCGCACGGTATCGCTGGCTGCAGAGTGACCAGTATGGGTCGTTTGAACTGGAGCCCAGGACTTGCCGGTGTATGAGCTTTTCCATTCATTACCGCCAGACACCTGTTTGTTCACTGGTTGTGCAGGCGCTGGTGCAGGCACCGCGCCGCCGCTTTCCTTTGCTTTTCGCTCTGCCCATAGCTGAGCAGGCGTTTTTCCTCCTTGATCGGCAAAAGTTCTGCTGGTAGAGGTGACCGGGGCAGCAGAGGGTGATTTAATGCCGAACTCGTTAGGCAGTGGTGCCTTTGTGCCGGAGAAATTCGAGGCTCCACCAAAACGGTTGGCAACCTTTGGCTTCGGGAGACTGGTCAAACGCTCAGATGGCTGGAAGGCAGCCGATCGCTCTGCGAGGGTTTTGGTTTGTTCAGGTTCAGGCTGTGGCTCGGGGATAGCTCTCTCTTGAGCTGGTTGAGCCGGCTGAGCCTTGGCGCGAATGGCAGCTATATCGACCTTGCCAACTGGCTCGTAAGCTCCTTTGACAGGTTCCGGTCGCTCGTTCGTGGTTTGACCAGATTCACGCGCTTGTCGCCTGATAGCCGCGATGTCGACTTTTCCAATCGGTTGATATCCTCCCCTGACCACGTCTGACTTCTCTTCGACCGGGGCCTGTTTGAACCGGGACTCGGGTTGCTTCTGCGATGTAAGTTGGTTGATATCGACCTTTGTGGGTCTGTAAGCAGATGGCACTTTCTCCAGCTCTGTGCGAGTAACAGGCGGCGCATCAGCGCCCCATCCATCGTCGTCAACGGGAGCTTTTGCGACAGCAGGTAGTCTACGTCCTCCGGGCGGCGGCGCGACTCCGCCTGATCGGCTGGCGGTGAACACTGGCTTGGTAGCAACGGGGGGTTTGACTGCTTCGCTTGGGGCGGGGATGCTTGTGGAAGAGTACTTGGCGCCTGAAGCATCGGAGACTTTTTGGAGGATGCCCTCGGGGGTCAGATCACGATCCGAGCGCGCGGTTATTTGTACATGGTAGCCCTGGACAGTCAGCCTGATATCCTATACGTAAGTCTATGGGATTACCTGGAGGAATCGGGCAACTGCAGCCATGTGGCTGTTGAAATATCCCTTTGTTCTTTCCGGCACGCCTTCTCCGCACCACGCGATGAGGACGTTCTTTGCGAGGCCGGTGTTTGGGTCTTTGACTTTGACAAACGCGAACTGAATCTTGCCCTCGGAGAAGTCTTCTATCAAATCCGCCAATTCTCCTTCTGTGTATAATCAGCATCGTTCTCAGTCTATGCAAGCGCTGTTGTAGACGCACCATCGCTGCTCTGCACCTTCAAGACACTCTCCTTGTTCCCCGCATCCGGCTGGAACGCATTGACGAGCGGCGTTGTTACACTAAAGACAGCCCATTGTCCGTATGTTGGCGACGCGGCGGCTCCGGTGTTTGCTGGGGGGGCGTTGACGACGGATTGGTAGCTCTTTGTGATGGACGGGCCGTTGGTGGAGAGGTTGAGGGAGGCCATATCGGTCGGTCAGGTAGTATCGCAAAATGTATCGACGTATCGCAAGGCAGTGCCTGTTGAGTGTTAGTGATGAAGTGCTGCTTCGTCGTAGACGGCCAGGTAGCAGCTTGATGCTATGCGCTGATCATGCGAATAGAAGATATTCGGGGATATGCCAGACACTCGTCGCAGGGATAGACTTACCCTATAGACAGATAGTACCAGAGCACTGCTAATGTCGAGTAGATAGTAAGGTTGGTTCGGTGGATGAGTTGATTGATGTTGAGTGTTGGATGGGTTGGGTGGATAGTTAGTCGTGGTGGCTAAGCGGCTGGCCCAGTAACGCTGCCCCAGGCATCCGCGTTCTACATATACGTAAACAGTCTCTAGAAATTGATAAAATAATTCAAGAATAAAGTACTAGATAATACTACATGCAGAAATACTCTAGTATATAGAGTGTATACAGCTTAGCGAGGACTGTTTACATGCATATGCCCCTCCTCGGCTGGCGATGACGTTTCCACAGCAGAAACACCTGCAAAAACAACAATACCGTTGATTTAGACGGTATAAGTAATATTTGTTGATCCCTCAGCCAGAGCGAGAGTGTCAAGACTGAATCATCACAACTAATCTGGCAGAATACAGAGTAGTACAGATAGGTTGAGGAGATTGAAGAAGAAGAAGAAGAAGATATGTACGGGGTAGCTACCTAGGTAGCGGCCTGAGGAAGGAAGGAGCTGGGCCGGCTATGGCGTCACGTGAATCTAATCGGGACCGCGATCCATGGCTGTCTTTTCACGACGAATGTACCTACCTCAGATCTTCTGTATAACATATCAAAGTGCTTCTTTTCTCTTTTCTCTTCTCTCGCTTTCTCGTTTTCTCGTCGTAGCGGGTTGACCTGCCTACCTACTGGAACTGCACAGGTGGCAACGTTCCGCGGGTTTGTGTTCTCCGCGTGCCAATTTTTGACAGCAACAACTCATCAACGCGCAACCTACTCGTTCTAGCAGCGTGGACCTCTCCAGTGAATTCCGTACAATCTACGATGGCGTCTCTCGGTGATGACTTGCTCGTCACTGTGAACAAGCTCCAGGACCTGGTGTTTAACACCATCGGCAACGATTCGCTGGATCTTCCGCAGATAGTAAGTTGTCCTAACCGTGATGATATCAAGACAGGAATGCTTACTTTTCAGGTCGTCGTCGGTTCGCAATCCTCTGGAAAATCCTCCGTCCTTGAAAACATTGTCGGCCGCGACTTTTTGCCCCGAGGCAGTGGCATCGTGACGAGACGACCGCTGATTCTGCAACTGATCAACGTTTCCGACGAGGAAGATAGCGACAATGCCGTCAATATCCCACACACCCCCAGCAGCGTGGCGGCGTATGGCGAATGGGCTGAGTTTCACCACCTGCCAGGGCGAAAATTTGACGACTTTGCTCAGGTGAAGCAGGAAATCGAAAACGAAACAGCCCGCATTGCAGGAAGCAACAAAGGCATCAACCGGCAGCCAATCAACCTGAAGATTTTCTCCCCTCACGTCCTGAACTTGACACTTGTCGACTTGCCTGGTCTGACCAAGGTGCCTATCGGCGACCAGCCTTCTGATATAGAAAAACAGACCCGGACGCTCATTTCCGAATACATCGCGAAGCCAAATAGTATTATTCTGGCTGTGTCTCCCGCGAACGTCGACCTCGTCAACTCGGAAGCACTGAAACTCGCGCGCCATGTCGACCCCATGGGCCGGAGGACTATCGGCGTGCTGACCAAGTTGGATCTGATGGACCACGGCACAAATGCGTTGGATATTCTGTCTGGCCGCGTCTATCCGCTCAAGCTCGGCTTCATCGGCGTTGTCAATCGATCGCAACAAGACATTCAAAGTGGCAAGTCGCTGGCCGAAGCGTTGAAAGCAGAGGCCGACTTTTTCAGACACCATCCGGCATACCGAAACATGGCCATACGGTGCGGAACGCAATTCCTTGCCAAAACGTTGAACTCGACCTTGATGGCCCATATCCGCGATAGGCTGCCAGATATTAAAGCACGCCTCAACACGCTCATGGGACAGACGCAGCAGGAGCTGGCTAGCTACGGGAATAAGCAATTCAGCGGAAAGGAGCACCGAGGGTCGCTGATTCTTCAGTTGATGACGCGGTTTGCTTCGTCGTTCATTTCGTCTATCGACGGTACCTCGTCGGAGATATCGACCAAGGAGCTGTGCGGTGGCGCCCGCATATACTATATTTTCAACTCTGTTTTTGGGCATTCGCTAGAGACCATCGACCCAACGCACAATCTTACCGTATACGACATCAGAACTGCCATCCGCAACTCGACTGGACCGCGACCGAGTCTGTTTGTGCCAGAGTTGGCATTCGATCTGCTCGTCAAGCCGCAGATTAAGCTGTTGGAAATTCCCAGTCAACGGTGTGTCGAGCTTGTATACGAAGAACTGATCAAGATCTGCCACACCTGCGGGTCCCAAGAACTGTCTCGCTTCCCTCGCCTCCAAGGGAAACTCATCGAAGTGGTGTCTGACCTGCTCCGCGAGCGTTTGGGGCCGTGCTCGACGTATGTAGAGTCTCTCATTTCGATCCAGCGAGCGTACATCAACACCAACCATCCCAACTTTCTCGGCGCGGCCGCAGCCATGTCGTCGGTCATTCAGAGCAAGCAAGAACAAGAAAAGAAAGCCATCCTGGCCGAAGAGCGCAAGAAGCGCGAGAAGAGGCGAATCAAGGAGCAGGGCGAGACTAACGGAGTAGACGAGGAGGAAGAGCCACGCAACGTTCCCATCCGCACAGCAGCCTCAAGGACGATATCTCCAGTTGCAAAGGACGATGCTGTGAACGGCCAATCAAGCTCTCCACCAGTATTCGGAGCCGCCAACACAGCTCGAGATTCATTCCTGAACTACTTCTTTGGCAAAGACGGCATTCCCTCGTCCGGGCCTCTGCCTCAACCCACACAAAACCGCCGCCACGCCACCGAGCCCAGCATCAGCCAGAGCATCCGCCGGAGCGAGCCGCGGTCGCCAGTCATACCGCAGGAGGACTTTGCGCCGATTTCCGACTATGGCCGTGACGTTTCCCAATTTGTAGCCCCCCTCACTCCAGATATTTGTAACCATACTGACTATGTCCAGCCCAACGACAACGTCGAGCCCAACCTGACCGAGCGCGAAATCCTCGAAACGGAGCTCATCCGCCGCCTGATCTCGTCCTACTTCAACATCGTGCGCGAAACCATCGCCGACCAAGTACCGAAAGCCGTCATGCATCTACTCGTCAACCACAGCAAGGACGTCGTGCAGAACCGGCTGGTCAGCGAACTCTACAAAGAAGAGCTGTTTGGCGATTTGTTGTACGAAGACGACGGCATCAAGGCGGAGCGCGAAAAGTGCGAGCGGCTGCTGGAGACGTACAAGGAGGCGGCCAAGATTGTGGGCGAGGTTTTGTAACCACTCAACACTCCACGTTAGATTTGTTTCCGTTTTGTATAAACACTATTTTAGTCAGGTAGTTAGTGCCTGGCTTGTACTGTACCGATCTCAATTGATATATTCCTTAACTTATCTATCTACATCTATACACATCGATCTATACACCAACCCCAAATCTAGTATACGCAGTGCTAAACCTTCACCTTCCGCCGCCGCGGACTCCTCTCCCTCAACGACGAATACCCCGACGACACCTTCTCCAATATCCTTCTCCGATGCCGCCGGCCCTCATTCTGATGCTGCTGCAGCGTCATCATCGAATTCTGCGCCTTTGCGCGCGCGCTGCCCACGCCATACAGCGCGCCGCCCAGGAACACGAAGCCCGCGCCGATCAGCACGCCGGCCGCGAGGGAGTTGCCAAAGATGTAGATCGACAGCAGCAGAGACACTAACTTGCGGATGTTGAGTACGATTGTCACGGTGAGGGAGGATGATTTTGCGGCTAGCAGGTACACGCCCCGGATGCAGATGTATTGCGTCAGCGCGTTGATGAGCAGGTAGAAGATCTTGCTGGGCGTGGCGGCTAGCAGCGTATACGCCAAATGGCTGAGGCTCTGGCGCGCCGAGTGCGTGGCCAGCAGGGTCGAGAGGGTGTGGTTTGCGAGGGAGCCGATGCTGCTATTGCTGCCAAGCACAGCAGGTGACGGGGTCGGTGTGAGCGAGGGGGCGACTGCACGCGACAGGGCCAGTGTTGCGTTTGACATAGTCCCGTTCTTAAGAAGAATATCATGAGGCCGCTGGTTGAGGATGCTGGCCGAGTACTGGTCTATGTCCGCCAGCATGGACGGCGACGCCATGAACGCGCGCAGCTGCGACGACAGCTGCGCGTAGGTCGGCAGGAAGAACGGCAGGGACAGCATGTGCGAGTACAGCAGCGCCTCGCGCCAGTGCGTGTTGCCGTGCGTCGCATACAGTCTGTCTGCGTAGACGCCCTGGAACGAGGAGAGCAGCATGGCTAGTGCCAGGATCGTGAATCCCGTTATAAACGTGAGCGTCGACTTGTCGTCGTCCGGGGAGCTCTTCAAGCTGATGGCCCGTCCCTGCGCCTTTGCGTCTGCTAGTGCCGCAGCCACCACGCCGAGGGTCAGCAGCATGACGGAGAAGATCTGCATGCGCGAGTATCGCCGGCCATTATACAGATACCCGATTATCATGGACGCCGTGGGACCGCCAGACCGCAGGATGATGTGCAGCGGGACCGAGATGCGGTACGCAAACGCCCAGTTGTTCAGCAGGTTGACGGTGACGAAGAAGACGGTGTAGATGACCCAGGACTTGAGCGGGATGACGGGCGATTTTAAAAAGAACTGCGACGGCCCGGCGGACCACGACAGGAAGCTGGGGATGGTGAAGAGGGAGACTGTCACGAACTGGACAAAGGTGATCAGGGGGCCGGCGGCGGGTTCGTCCCTAGTCTGTTAGCACGTACAGTTAGATTTAGATACAGGGGACTTACTTGATGATCGCCTCCAGCGCGAACACCTACTTCATTAGACATGTACAACGAGAGTAGAGAGAGAGAGACGTACATTCCCACAGCACCCCCCGAAAATCAACAGCCCAACCACGCCGGCGTCAAACCAGCGCGGCAGCGCGGAGAAGAACACGCCAGCCGCGACGCTCTTCCAGTCGGAAGTCTCACTCTCATCGTCGGACAGCAACTCGTCCTCGTCGAGGAAGTCAATTTCCGCCTCGGGGCCTTTTTCGTTGGCCATGGCCATGCTGTTTCCGTTCCGGTCAGAGGACGTGGACGTGGAGGATCGAGACGTGGCGGGAATAATATCCGTAGTAAGAGTTGCCCCCCTGTTGTTATCTATATTCGTTCGTCGCCTCACTGCAGCAGCAGCAGCATCGCGGTCAATGGCTGGAGTCTTCTGAGAAGAAAGAAGAAAGAAGAAAGAAGAAGAGGGTTAGTGTCTAGACTCAGGGACGGAGACGCCGTGGCAGAGTAGAGTAATAATAGGCGCACTAAGCTGAGGCGACTTACCGTGGATCGCATGGCCCCACCTATCCATTAATTATCAATTATCACTTATCACTTAGTTGGTAGTCAATTGAATACGGAGTACGGATTGAATATCGAATTGCTGTTATGTCTGGCATGTTGTCGATGCATGCGGAGAGAAGAGAGAGGCCGAAGCAAGGGAAACGTGGCTTTATCCGGATGCATCCCGGTCTATAAGAAACAATATAATCGTACTATGCATGCAACGCTGTTCACTACACATGTACATGTAAAATATCCAAGTATTATTAGTCCTCAATATCATCCTCGCTCAGAAACAATTCCTCTCCAACAGCGGCTACATCATTCTCGGCCTTGAACCCAGTGCCTGGATCAGGCCAGCTGGACTCGGCTTCATCCTCGGCTTCATCCTCGTCTTCCTTCAGCTCGATGCCGCGGAACTGCGTGATGCGATCGAGTCCGTGAGTGCCTTTGATCTTGGACAGGTACGGCAGATAATGCAGGAGCATGTCCTCGCGCGGCATCACAAAGGGCATCACAGTAGACCCTTGGTTGCTAGACAGGCCTGAATTCAGAGCATTCGCCTTCCACGACGCAACGCCTGAATCTCTCGATGCAGCCTTTTGATTAACCCCAGCCGGATCAGACAGGAGCTGACGCTCCCACAGGCTAATCAAGCCCTCGACCTCCTCGACCTCCCTCCACAGCCGCTGCGACGTCGGATAGAACATCTTGAACCCGCCGACTCTTTTCCCGCTTGTTGAAGGGGCTGCTGAACTTCTCTTCACTGGACACGGCAGCGAGAACAGCACCCCGCGGACCGCGACGTGGAAGCTGATCTCGTCCTGGCGCAGTCGATCAATACTCGCGCCATAGCCGAGGAAGCGGCCGCGCGCGATGCCGACGCCGCTCCTGCTATTCGACAGGGACGAGCGGCCCTCGGAGCAGAGAATATCGCTGTCAGACAGATTCTCGATGCAGCTTTCCAGCGTCTCCGAGAACATCGACCCGTCGCACGACGGGGGGTAGTTCTCGTGCAGCGCGGCGGCGAACGTGTGCACATCCGTGCCCGTTTTGTCCAGGATATCCTCGACCGACACCTGCGACAGTGGCCTGTCGAGGTGCCGCAAATGCCGTGGCGGGGGGACATGGTCTGCATTTTCGGTCATATCGTCCCGTTTGTTATACACCACCTTGCCGACAGCATGGAACAGCCCCAAGCTCGACTCGCGCTGCGTGATCAGCTCAAGCGACTCCCTCTCCATGGCCGTGAGTGGCTCAGCCGTCTTTGAGGACTTTGTCTTCGCGGCCACCCGTCCACCCCAGTCGTCCTTGTTGCGCAGACAGAGAAACTCGAGTGACGAAATGGCGCTGCGGATGTCGCCGAGCTCGGAGAATTTCTTGAGCACTGCAACGCCAGGAATGCGCTGGCGCAGGGAATGCCGGGCCTCTTTTTTGAGGACCAGTTGTAGCGCTTTTAGCATGAATGTAGGTGCGATAGGGTTGAATTCGATGATTGTCGTGCCCGGGCTGGCGTGCACTTCTGGGCCGAGCAGTCTATGTGCAGTCAGGTTCTCGGACGTGCTGGATCCGAGCATAGTTTCTGAAATAATAATAACAATCGGAGGGGTATCTGCCAGACGGTCAAGCATGTTTGAGCTGGCCAGATACCGCCGCAGCGAAGTCTGGAAGGACGAGAGGGCAATCGAGCCGCGGGAAAGACTGGCCGGGAACTCTTCTATCAAAATCACTCTTTTCCGTGAATTATTTTGACCAGTAGACGTAGTAGTAGTCAAATCCAGCCCCCCAAAACCATTCACCTGGCTTAGAAAGTCGTCAAACTGCGCACTCAGCGACGCATACTGGCCGTTTCCAGTATCGCCGCCAAGCGGACTGCGCCATTCGACGACGTCAAACTGTAGCACGTCGCGGAGCAGCGAGACGGTAGACGTTTTTCCGCAGCCGGCGGGGCCGTGCAGGACGAGGAGTTTCTTTTGCCTATTAGTGACTTTCAATACCTAGGGGGTGGTGAACGTACATTCCTGCTCCGCCCTGAGAGTGCAGCGGCCAGCCAGCTCTGCACGTCGTCGACTTTTTTTTTATGGACTGCCAGTTCTGCGACATCGGCCGGCGGGTACTGCTCCGACCAGGGTTTCCTCCCGGTCTCTTTAATATTCACATGCCCGTCCAGGATGAACCTCCTCGCCGTCCTCGCCGGCTTTACTTCCGGCACCCTTTTCTGCTGCGACCCCCGTAGAACCTCGTCAAGAGCGTCCTCCGAAAACCCAAGCTCAAACTCATCGTCCTCAATCATGTCCTCCTCCAACTCATCCAAATAGCCCAGGGAGGATGCTTTCGGCTGCTTTGCCTCGGACCGGTGGAAAGACCATCGCTGCTCGTCGGTCGCGGGCTGGAAGAAGTTCTGTATCGGCCTCGCGCCAGTCTTTTTGGGTTTGCTCGGGGAGGGTTTCTTCGGCGGGCGTGTCGCTGTCTTTGACGTCGCATGTCTGGAAGTCTGCGATAATCAGTATTGATCAAACGTGTTTTCGTGTACGTACTTTAGAGTCCTCGTCCAAAGGGACCAGCGTGCGCTGCCTTTTGGCAGGGGGAGGGGCGGCCATGGTCTCTCGATCGAGGGGAGGGGGTCATTTTCTATATTAGTATTAACGAGAATGAAAATATCGATAGGTGGTGGGTGTTCATCTCGCTGGTACGTAGTTATGTAGGAGTTGTTGTTGGTGTTGTTGGAGGGTGAGGTCGGATGGTTATCTTATCTTATCTTATCTTATCAACCAACTTCACGCTACAAGACACCAATGCATAGAGTATTTATATACATTCAATGACATTTCAGACCTGAACGCCTGGTATTCACAAGCCAGCCAACTGACCATCCGCACGAAAGAAACGCTACAAACTGCTCAGACCTGGTTAAACCCCCCCAAAAACATCATAGTAATAATCCTCATCCAGCCCCTCTCGCGACGGAATCTTGGGCGCCTCGCCCACAAACGCCGCGTCGTCAAAGCGGACATTCAGCAGGCGTATCTTGAGCCCGTAGTTGCTGATCAAGTTTACCAACTTCGTCGTCTCCGCGGTGATGGGCTGCTGGTTCAGCAGCATCAGCAGCCCGTCGAGCCACTCGGACGCGATGCTGTGGGACTGCGGGCGGAGTGTGAGCAGCGCGACTTCTCGGGCCGTGGATTTGCTGCCGCTGCGCGCGTGCCCGGCTTTGTGGCCGCCGGGAGACGACGGGGCGTAGCCGTGGATGGTGATTTTGGTGGAGGGCGAGGAGGACGAGGACGGCGGGGGGTGGAAGGACGACGTTGATGCTTGGGCGGGGGATGTTTTAATCGTTGAGCCGGAGGACGCGTCGGACGAGGCGGAGACGTTGGAGACGACGGAGGACACGGACGATAAATCGACTATAACGTTAGTCTATACATTAACAAGTAGAGGAACGAAAAGGGTACTCTTGCTAGCCAGCGTATCCAGCGCCGGCGCATTTTCCAGCACAGCCTCAAAGTCGCTAAAGTGCAGATACCGCCGGTTGTGCGACAGCTGCACGTACTTGAAGCCCTGCGTCTTGGTCGTGACGTCCTTGTCGTCAGTTTTGGTTGTGGTGGTGATCTCGCTCGGAAACCAGGCGCCTTGTAGCAGGCAGCGAATGCGCTGCTCTTTGACAAACTGCAGTGCTTCGTGTTGTAGTTCGTCGCGCACTTGTCGCAGATGCGCCCCCCAGGCGTCTTCGTACGTCAGCTCGAGCAGCTCCATCTGCAGCTCGCGCAGGCGCTGGTACTCAAAGTCGTCTAGCTCTTCTTCCACGTCTTGTACATCCTTCGTACGCGGGGCGCCGCCGACCACAGACTCTACTAGTATACGTACTAGTTCGACAATCTTGTCGAAATCGTCGACCTCCGCGCTGGTGGCTTTCCACAGGCGAAAAAAGGCGTCCAGCGCCGCGACGTGGATGCGCGACCAATGTAGAAGTAGTGGTTTAAAGACCTTGTCAAAGTTCGACCGCGACTCGAGCGCCAAGTAGTTCTTTGCATCGTCCGTCGCCGACTTTTCCACCTCAAAGTGCTCGTACAGCACCGACGTAATCGCTAGTGACGCCCTGGCAATCGGACACCGCTGCTCGGCCGGCTTGGTCGAGTGCTCGAGCAGCATTTTCTGAAAGTCGTCCTGATGTTTCCGTACGTAGTCTGTCAGATCCATCATGCCCAGAAAACCCATCTCGTGAAACTCCGGCGCAGGACTTTCGGTCTGGAAGCCTAGTCTTCTCCATTTTTCCGGATTATGTTTCTTCGATTTCCTGATATCATCCCCGTTCTCCTCCCTCTTCTCAGGGTTGCTGGCCAGATGGATCCCTTTGAGCGCGCGTCTATGGTCCGGCTTTTCCAGATCGACAGCCACATTCTTCCACTTCCGCAGCAGCAGCTTGGTGAGCGACTGAAACTCGATCAGTGGATGTGCATGATCCTGCAACGCACTGCCCTGCATGAGAACATACACCGCGCGAATCACGCCGAGATCCTGCAGCCGCTTGATAAACTTGGGCCACTCGGCCTCCTCGCCATTCGTAATCGCGTCCCTCATGAGCGAGTTTATCAGTTGCAGTGCATTCGCGCATAACGCGTGGTCCGCAGACGACAGCCGGCTCACCAGCATCTCCAGAAACTGCGGGTGCTTGCCGATGGCCGGCCGCAGCGCGCGGAAGCCGTACATATTATTACTGTCGCTCTCGTCGTACTGCGACGCCCGATTCGACGTGAGCGGATGTGACACGATGGACACCAGCATCGCCATGGCGCCGCGCAGGATGTTGACCAGCGGGTGCGTGACGATCAGGTGGACTATCTTCTACCCATTAGCACAACCCCTGCAACAGGCAGACGGTGGGATAGGGGGGGGTACCCGTTCAACAACCTCCTCATCCACAAACTCCCACCCCTTATCCACCTCGAGCAGCCGCGCAAAACTAGTCAGACTGTACGCCAGCGTGTTTCCCGTCGTGCTCAACGTGAGGTAGCGCAAGTTGCTGAGCCCGCCCTCGGCGATGAAGATGTCGGCGAACGACGGGTCGCCGATGCTGCTTTGCAGCTTGAAGGCGGCCATTTTGCGGACGGCGTCTTCGTCGCTGGCGAGCCGGGAGATGAGGTCGGAGGGGTTGAGGGTTTCCATGCTGTCAGCGAGCGTAGCGTAGCTATTCAATTCGATGTGTCTTATTCGTGGTCTGTTTCCTGAGCGTGTAGTGGTGGTATGCTGTACAGGGATTGGCCATGGAGTTCAAGACATGTTGATGTTGGTTCTCGTCTCGTCAACTTCGTGTGTTGAAGACTTGAAGTTGTGTTGATTGAGGAATCAGGGGCTCCGCTCGACCCACTCTAGCTTATTAGACCGGAGTAAGTATAACTGACATCTACCTTTATATTTACAGTAAATATCTACAGTAAAAATAAATAATAAATAAAATTAATGGTATTAGACTAATTACAACTCCAAACGTAACTGCTCATCAATCGTAAAATGAACGCTAAGCCAGCCAGCCCAAATGTACACGACCAACACCGATCATGAATATGATCAATCAATAAATAAATGGGTTGAAGAAAGAAATCACTTGCGCCATCCAACATTCCAGATGACATGCGCAATGTCCCGCGCCGTATTCACCGTATCGACAACCCTGCCCAGCACCCCGGTGTAGGAAGATTCGCCCTCGTCATACGGCATAAACATGCCCGAAGACGTGAGGTGCAGATTCCCGCCGTCGCTGTTTTCCAGTTCCTCGCGGTCTTCGGGGTTGACGAACCACGGCCGGTCGCGATAACCCTCGTTTCTGGAGTTTGACAAGGTTCGTTTCGTCGGACTGTCAAACCGCCACTCCGAGTCGACCCGCGGGCGATCTTCTTCGTCGTCGAGGAGAAAGTTAGCTTCAGGGCGTGAGGGTCGTAGCGTCTCGACGGATGGTGTGGGCGATAGTTTGTCGTAAGACTGGCCCCATGGCGGCAGTTCAGGCGTGTCGCTGCGGAATTTCAGCGTCGTCGGAGGCAAAGGGGCAATGGTTTTGCTTTCGCTGGTCGAGCTGCTGCGAGTGCTGCGGAGGGAGGTGCTGGTTGAGACTGATGATGTTGATGACGAGTTTGACGAGCGCGAGTTGTATTGCTTCATCATGACTACACCTTCATCGGACTCTGTATCGTCGTCGTCGAAGCCGGCGTAGTCATCGTCGAGCTCTTCGCCGAGGAAGAAGAGCGATGGGTCGACGTCGCGTTCGTAGTAGTTGTTTGCTTCGACTGCGATGCACTGCACGACTTCGTTGTTGAAGTGGATGTGCCGCTTCTCACTGGGCGAGATCAACCCTGAGGAAGCATCTGACGGCGTGCTATAAGGGTCTAGCATCCGATCCAAAGGAACGCCCACGTCAGACGTGGCCCGCTCAAAAGCAGGCTTGCCCCGGTGTTCAGCCTTCTGTGCTTGCAGTATCGCTCCGGCGTGTTTTAAGAGAGTATGCTGTGATAATGACCGCTGCAGAATAGCCTCCGAAGCAGTCTTCTTTTTGAGGATCGACTTTCGGTCGAGGAACGAGTTGGACGATGACAGCCCGCTAGGAGGAGGTTTGGTCGGCAGCGTCTTGATATCCGTCTGCAGCGGACCGTACAGCCACGTCACGTCGCAGTCTTTCAGCCAGTTTAGTGTCTCCGGCGAGACGGTGCTGAGTTGGTACTTTGATTTCGCCCACGTTCGCCACGACGCATTCTCTAACCTCACGCCGTTGCTGTATCGGTCCCGGCGAGAGACCACATACCGCCACGACGACCAGATATCCTCCTCGCGCCAGTCGTGCGACAGGTAGTCTACATGTCGCTCGGGCTCTGATTCAATCGACGCATCGTCACTGGAAGTCCTGCACAGCGCGGGATCAGCGTTGGTAGTGTTGGTTGTCTTAGGTGTAGATGGTTCAGATGGCTCAGAAAAAACCCGCTCATCCTGTGCATCGATGTACTCCGTCTCAAACGCCGGCAATGCTATCTCGTCGCTTTCGCCGTCCGAGGTGGCATCCGAGGAGAGACTGCTGAGGGTGGGGGTGTAGACTGGACGGTAGTTTGGTAGGGAGGAGTATTTCGAGGAATATTCCGAGGCAGGTGTTTTTGGTGCGTATTCAAAGTATTCCGACATGGGATCGTCGCTGTCGTCCAGGAAGTGTGTGTGCAGGTCCCTCTCGCTGGGAAGAAGGGCGGTCATGGTCACCGCGGCATACTTCACTTTTCACAATGATATCGATGAGTCAAATAGTGGCAGTGTGTTGGTGAATTGGCTGTACTGCAATCAGACAATGCAGAATGAGCTGGCAGAATCGGAGGGGAGTACTCAGTACGGAGCAGAGGGGAAGAGAGAGAGAGAAACCGGATTGATAGAGAAAAAGCCCAGATCGCCACCCAGAACGGCTAGTGCGGCGCTAGCTGCATGCGGTTAGCCTGTTTTCTTTGTACAGTTACAGTATTGATTGTTCGTATCTTATGCTTACATTTATATATGTTTATATAGTATTTATTTAATTTAATACAGTATTCGTATTATATTATCCTGTCTACACATCTATGTATATACTTACTCGTACTAGTACTAGGTGAGCCAGATCTAGCCGTTGAAACTTGAATACTAAGTATTGGATAGCGCGCTAGGCTATAGCAGCCATAATATTAATATGCACTTGTAGACCAGTCACTGAGTCAACTAAATAATGCGACACAGTCTAGGCCTGGCCTTGCTTTTAGTTTAGCATGTATCTCAGAATCCAGGTAAATCTTGGAACTCAAGAGTCAAGACGGATTGCTGTATTCCGACTCCATACTCAGTCTTATGCCAGTTACACGCACACCGCCAATTCAAGTCACTGATTGGCCGTTCTGGTTATCTTTCACCTCTACTCCGTACCAAGTCTACTCCAGATCCCACTTCTATTCTTCCCTCTAGTGCCAACTGTCAAATATTAAGATCGGCTTTATTATTAAATCCCTCGTTACCCGACCGATATACTCCAGCCTGCCCTGCCTAGATGGCACGAATACCATTTGCCAATTCTATTTGCTGCTGTCTCACCATATTATATGGGCCAAAGAACCCTGCTGACTTGACTTTCAACTGTTATTCGATGGTCGGGAAATTCCTGCCAATGATTCTAGGGTCTGCTAGTGTCCACTGTCTTGCCCATACACACCGGCAACACCGCCAGAGCCTCGACTCTATTATTAGTGGGCACTGGACAGTTAGTGAGTATTTAGTGGACAGTTAGTTGAAGGGACTGAGGAAGATTTTCTAATTCTTTCCACTGATTGCATTTGTTTAGTCTATGCTTGCATCGCGCTCAGATACGCCATACATGATAGGTACGTATTTGCAAGGTTCATGAGGAGAACGACCCTTCGACCGAGCGTAAATGTCCGAGCTGCTTCTCCACGCTCCCCAGAGATAATCACTCGCAATCTGGAGATAGTCCTGGATAATCCTGGACAATCCTGGACAATCCTGGAGAGCCATGTCTTCTGCAGAGATAAGCTGACAACGTGTCCGTCAATGCGAGTTCCACAGACCTCTCTGTATACAGCAATATGCGGTCGCACAGACAGTCAGTACATACATCCTGCGCTGCAGGTGGCTTGTCCAGACCTGAGAATGCAGAATGCTTGAGCGTACAAGTCCTGGAACAAAGAGCAGCACGTGCTTTGACCTAGTACCCAGGAGAAATACTATGAGACAGATCGGCATACCTGAACCTCTATTTTATCGTGGCAAGTCGGCGTTGGCTATCTCGGAGCAAGTCGGGCCATCTACTACATAAGAAGTAGACAGCAAATAAAAGTAAGAGTATTTACAACATTGCACAGAATTTCTGTCATACCGACAACGATATATCACGACCTCAGCATGCGACGTTGAACCCGGCTAGTCTTGACATCACTTTTAGTATATTTACTCTTCTATATATAGATCATGAGATATTACAGTGTGGACAGTAATGTTAACACCCTGCAGGAAGTCTCTAGAACAGTAGTAGAACTTCTAATATCCACACCACGTTATTTAGGGTTAGTGTTAGGGTGGGTTCCTAGGGTTAGGGTGTGGTTAGAAACTTAGTGCTGGAGATTTGCGCCAAGACCCCTTAGCGTCAAATGCTGAGCGGTGCTAGAATTATATGCACACACTTTCTGCTCTTTATATACACGCACATTTGATATTCTTTGAGGATATTCCAAGGAGCCCTAATCTAGTTGCAAGCGTTCTGCACTCGTACTCGGTCCTTATTGGTTGCTATTCTGATCATGCTTAGGATATAAACGTGCCCCACGCTCTCTGAGATCAACTGTTCAGTTTCTCTCGGAGTTTTGGAAAGAACCCCCGTCACAATCTTCCATCCCCAAGACATTCCGCTCGGCAACTCTTGGACAGCGCATCTCCGAAGCAGCCATGATGATCTCGCCTCCTCCCACGCCGCCGAGGGCCTTCAGAGATGACGAGCGGAGATTTAAAAACATTACATTACCGTGTGAGTGGGTGGAGGATTACCGCCCAGGTGGCTACCATCCCGTTGTTCTCGGCGATGTCTTCAACAACGGTCAGTACAAGGTTATCCGGAAGCTCGGCGAGGGTTCCTACTCAACGGTTTGGCTCGCCCGTGACCTGAAGTGAGTTCATTTTTTGGCCCGCGATGCTGTAGATTATCGCTGCTTATTTCCTTTTAAGAAACAGTGAATACGTCGCCTTGAAGATTCTTGTGTCGGAAATCTCAGGATCATCGACCGAACTACAAATCTTACGCCACCTCACCGAAATCGCACCAACAGAAGTGGCCCGGCATGTCACGCGACTGCTAGGCGAGTTCGACCATCGCGGCCCCAATGGCATCCACAGATGCCTGGTATTTGAGCCTATGGGTCCGAGTGTGAACACTATGGTCGAGGAGCTGCCGCAGTTTAAACCTCGCAGGCGAGGAATGAAGATCCGCTATCCGCTTTGGATGGCAAAGAGCATTCTCAAGCAGTCCTTGCAGGCTCTTGCATTTCTCCACGAAAATGGGGTCGCCCATGGAGACTTCCAACCGGGAAATATACTCTTTACTCTAAACGATGTTGACTCAACGCCTGAGGACATGCTCCAGCAGGAGAAAGATGTACAAACCCGGTCGATATCCGTCCCGGTACAGAGGCTAGATGGTAAACAAGATAAATGGGCTCCTCGATATCTTTGCGTTGCACAGCCGTTGGTGCCCTTCATCCGCTCCGCCGAAGGTTTCAAGGTTAAATTATCCGATATGGGCGGTGGTCAGTCCCTCACGATTTGATTGATTGTTTTTTTTTCCCTTGGCGAATATCTATACTCATACCTGTCTACCCTGAACAGCATATTTCTTCACCGATCTGCCGACAAAGCTAGTTACTCCACTTGGTCTTCGAGCTCCTGAATCGATTCTCACCGGAGCCATTAACAATACTGTTGATGTCTGGAGTTTCGGCTGCCTTATCTTTGAGCTTATCACCGGACAGCCACTCTTCTGTATACCAGGGTCCGAGTATGAAAATGATGATCATCTTCTCTCCCTTACCGCCCGGCTTGGCGCCCTCCCCGACGAGCTTTTCAGGCATTGGAAGACATCGTCGCTCTACTTTCTGCCCGAGAGGAAGCTCTTTAATTGTAAGCTCGGAGGAGTCGCCCCGGAGGAGGAACCGCTTATTGTGGAGCAGACGTCTATGGAAGAATTATTCGATCGGTCAGAGCCAGACCTTGATGACGAGGAAGCCTACGAAGTGAAAGCGCTGATTCGATTGATTTTGCAATATGATCCCACGAAGAGACCTTCGCCTGCGCAAATCTTGTCTCATCCATGGTTCCGGAAGATTGAGAGCGACTAATCCGAGGTTTCTATAGTCTATTTCAACAGAAGTGGCCAGGTGAGATGAATCGAGACTGCTTATATAGTTTGCATTAATGCGAACTGCACATTAATAGACTGTGGATCGGACACTACGCATGAACGAGCCTTGAAATTTTGCGAAGAGGCGAGCAGTGGGATGTTTTCGAATAGATGGGGACTATTCGGCCGCTTCGAGGCTGGGCAGTGATTGTATTCACTTTCTGAATTACACACCTGATTACTGGGATATATTTCAATTCCTGGCTTAGGGCTAATGATTGGATTACAGACTGCCCTAGAACACATCCAAGATGTGTGATCATTCAGACTATTAAAAAAGCCTAGAACTCAATGATAGAATAGTAACATGTATTTCTATCATGCTTGGATTGGAAGAATACTCACAGTTAACAGTCTTTGGCTAGTATCCAACCAATATACTCCGTACGCACAGAAAGGAAGGAGTGAATACTATCACAACTCTCAACAGTGACAGTAAGATTTCAAACATTCATCAGCGTTTAAAACCCCATACAGATGACAATGTATCTGGATTGATTCTAGGCCGCTCAGGAAATCATCTCGAACTCCCCCCTCTGTGTATTCTGTTCGTCGTTGCAATGTACCAAGATCTCTGGCTGATCCATGTTAACAGCAATTGGATCTGCAACTTCATCATCTCCATGGGTACTTCTGCCTTGTGATTGCGGGTTTCTGCCTCTTCTCGGCCGGCCGGGTACTTTACTACGAGACACCGAGGAGATTTTGGTTGTGTTTGGTGACACAGCGTTCGCGGATAATGATACGAAGAGTGAATATTTAGTGTGAAGTTAGGCCCTATTCAATAAATCTTTTGACTGAGATCCATAACAGTATATTGTAGCCGGATATAGTACACAGCAATTTATCTATGGATGTGCTTGTAAATGTGCCAATCTGCCTACATTGAATGAGATTTCAAAACATAAACGATTGCTAATATTACACCCTGCAAGTAATCAGATCAATATGCATGAATTTATTCAAACTCAAAATTCAGATACGAATGTTCCCACGTCTTGCTCATGAGCTAAAGATATGAGTCCCTCGGCCACCGCCAGATCCATGATCCCTGATCCAACCCCTTGTAGACCACAAAGCCATCGGCTAGCCATTTTTGCAAACGGGATTTCTTCGCTATGTCACCACCTGATTCAACTTCAAGCATCTGTCCGATTTCATCAACTGTTCTGGAGCGATGCCTGCAGAGAGAATCTCGCCCGACTCCTCGAGAGCACCGTCTCTACTATCAACCAGTATTGTGCCTCCATTGTTTCTGATGCACAACGCCTGAACAGAGTTCCAACATATGTGGCTTACAAAAGCCAATCGCGGTAGTCAAGCGATTTTGTGTCCGGCCCTCACCCAGCAAGAAACGAGGTGGGAATAAAGGCTCCAGAGAGGGAGTTTCACTTCCGCGCCACGGAGGAGCAGCGCAATGCGGATGTGCCAGATTGCTTGTTTTCCAGCCCCAAATACAACAATATTACCGACTGTTTTCCGGCGATAGAAAGGAATCAGAGCTGCCAGGGCCGTCCAGAATGCCGTCAATTCTTCCGCACTTACAACGCCAACGGGGTCGCCTTTAGCAGAAAGAAGTAGTAGAGCACCCCGAGGAGCAGTGCGCTTTGGTTCTACACCAGATACACTCTGGGTTGCAGAGGGCACGCCGAGAATCTTGCTGCCGACCGCGGCATCGGAAACAGCTGGCATAAAGAGAGTCACTTGGCCATCAGGGCGAGTGATGACTGTTCGAGGAGACTGGTATCTGGCTGCAGCACCGGAATGCTCGTCATTTCTAGAATAGCCCACCAGTGCCTGGCCAAGCCGTCGCTGAATACCAAGTAGACTGTCCTTTCGGAGACTCAACAACAACGTGCGAACGTTGGAATGGCTGAGGACTGTGAAACTCATATTGAATATCTCGGTATGGTCTTGAAGAGCAAGGTTTTCTTAAACCTGCTCTTTACAGGCAGAGGTCTTGCTCCTTTACCCAAAGACTGTCGGGAGAGCGTTCCGGCAGATAAGCGGGAGCAGTCCCGATACATAAAAGAAACGATACAAAACTCAAGCACCAAGGTATGATTGGTATGTATGTAGCATCTATGGATTTTTCTTCTTCCAATCTCTATAATGGCACACCAGGTGACATCTATCCCCAAGAAGCCCCGGATTGGCATCGATGCCGACTACCAAGTTATCATTGTGGCTCGGAATCTTCCTGTTGACTGGGCAAGTCCATGGTGAGTATAGAACCGCATCGAAAGTTGCGCACCGGTTCCGATTTTGCCATTTCTCAGGGCTGGAGCTTTACTTTCTCCGCATCCAGATACAGGTTCTCGACACCTGCAGGACTATTCCATTCGGAAATATTGGCAGTTGGCGGATCAAGAGCCCGCGAGCGGTATTCAGGTGCATCTTCTCAGGTACATCCTATGATCAACACTGATGATGTCTGGGGTCCAGAAACTCCGGGTTACAGAATACTACGACGACCGTAGCGATGATTCAACGATCTGGTACAAGACTTTATTTTCTGGCTTCGAGCGAATTGCGTCTTCTGCTCTGCCGCCTGGTGTTACCTTGGGATTCACCTACAGAGGAATATCAGCACCTTACAGGAACTGAAGGATATAAGCCAAGCTAGTATTGTTGTAGACGCCCCTGGCTTGGGTGCACGGCAGCTTAGCTCAGATCCAAGTGTGATGCCAATCCGCGGCCAGACGATGTTCGTTCGATGTCGGGCTGATGATGCCGTCCTCCTTCAGGGGTCTCAATATACCTACGTTATTCCAAGACGCCCAAGTGGTGAGTTAGTCAACCAGAGAACACCAGCTCTGTCCCTGATATTGAGCTACGCAAGGACATTCTATCCCGAGTCAACCATATGACTAGCGGCCAATTTGGCTGGGTTGATCTTGCTAAAGATGTTTCCAAGGATATCGTCGGGTTTCGGCCTTGTCGAAAAGAGGGGTTCATGTTGATCGGGTAGGAGATCATTGAGTTCATTCCTGGGGCATGGCACATCGAGTGGTAGAATTGGTCGAGCAGGCACATAGTTCAAAACTATATTGAGCTTATATCCATCTCCATAGTAGTAGTAGTAGTAGTAGTAGTAGTAGTAGTAGTAGTAGTAGTAGTAGTAGTAGTAGGAGCCCAACTGAAATACTGTATTCATCCAAAGCTAGAACCGGTGGAAGGGGAATAGAGGGTTTGAGTGTACTGATGTCAGAAATATGAATTCAGTGCTGCGAACTGCTTGGCTGCGTACATTACTATTCCAATTTTCCTGGCGATATATCTAGGACACAAACTTTGGGGTCGGACTCATTGAGCAGTTAGATATGACGAGTGGCAGGGCTGAAATCGAGCCCCTTGCCGAAGAGCGGGAGCCGATTCCGAGAAATCTCTTGGAAAAGATTTGGTTCTGGATCGCTTAGGTGTAACACTAGTATTATATAGTTGAACAGTTGAGATATGGAATTAAACAAGCGTATTTTCCCATATACAACCCTTTGTTCACATATTATCTCTTGTTTCCTATGAAGCCTAGAAGAGTATTGTCGAAAGTATGACTGTTAATCCCGAGTAAATAATTCCCATGTTGTCTAGGCTTCAGGTCTCATTTATACTGTGCAAGACATGCAACAATTCATGCTCGTGTGAAGATTCGGCGCCAGAGCTCCTGCCGCAAAGCTACCGACATCTGCTTCGTTCGTGTTACAGCGCCCTTATTTTCCAAGGCACGTCTCAACAGAAATTGAAGACACTCCGTGGTCGTTCCCCAGGATAAACACTTGAAAACCTGCGGTGCAGTATAGTCTTCTCGTTCACTTGGAAGCTCTGTCTGCTTAGCTTCGGAAATCAATTCGCAGCCAATTTCATCAGCCATGCCCTGCAACTGCCCAAACTCGACAGGAGTTGTTGGCAACCGAGCAAGAATGCGTTCCCGACGCAGTGAACAAGCCTTTCTAACACTAGTCGCATTGTGAGACGCAACGAACAAATGCACATCTGGGAAAGCATTCTTGAGACCTTGCTTCATATACTCTCGCTTCAGGAGCTTCTCGACAATGGTGTCATAGCAATTATCTGTATCTTCCTTGGTGTCGTGGATCCGAGACCGGATATCATGCTCAATGTAAGCGCCGCGGACGAGTTTGATCCCCAAAGTCCATCCCTCCTTTTCGGCGATCGAAAGATGTCTATCAATATTCTCGGGAGAGAGCTTCAAGTATGCTTGGATGGTATTGAAGACTACTACTTGGCCATCCCTGTTGTGTTGTCTCATAAGGTGGATTGTCCATCTGTCGATTGTGTCTTGGAAAATCTGCTGCTCGGCATCAATCCAGAGGCGGGAGCCCTGACGAGCTGTTTCAATGCATATCTCATTCATGGCCTCTGCTATGCACATTGGTGGTAGATGTTCCTTTCGCGAAAGCCCTTCTATAGCTGCTGCGCCAGCACCAGTGAACCTATACCGAGCTACTATCAATAACCATCAATTCCAATTTGATATGGAAGTCAGTTGTTGTTCACCTACTTGACAGCAAGATAGTCCCCAGGCCCAAGCATTCTTAGCGTCTTCAACGTATCCTGCTTCCAAAGTTCCACTACTCGACCTTGTGCAGCTAGGCGTGCATGGGCGGTAACTTCAGCAGGACTGTCCTCAGGACCAACAACCACATCTTTGGCATGTCCCAAGATAACGCCCTTGAAGCCAATTTGTTTGGTACGGGCGATACTGTCCTTCACCTGCTTGGCATTCGAGCCTGCGCAAAAGTGACCATATATTGTGTTTTGAAGTACAAAGTCCATGATAGGATTCGTCTCTGGACTCAGAAACTTCGACCGCGAAGTAGCAACCAACTTCATAAGCGAAAGAGAAGGCTCCAGGAGCGAAGAGGACATGACGGAAGTCAAAGCAAGTGAGCGCAATAATTGCATGGTTGGCATAATGGACAGAGGTGGTCGGGTCTTCCGAGGAGCAATATCGGCAACGGCATTTTGGACAGACTCTACATTCCCCCGGCGTGCGAAGTTTTTCACAGGAAAACGAATAGCCTTCATCTTACGATACCGCGTAAAGGGGAGCATACCCTAGAATACGGTCCAATGGGAAATTCTTGAGAGCAACAAAAGCTTATAATCCAAATTTATGCAGATTACTCGGAATCTCCCGAGGCTGTCCAAGGGTTTCGGGTAATCAGCACCACACAATTACTATCATTACATGTTGCGTATCTCGGAAGAAGATCCGAAAGGTAAATGTAGGATAGGAGGGAGATATTAGTAAAGTATATACATCAATGAATAAAAGTAGAAGAACCTTGCGCTATAACAAATACTCGATGTAAAGTTCAAGTTCTTGTGAAATCTTTTCAATTGGCAATCTAGATTGAATCACTGGATTTACGCTGAAATACATATCCTCCTTATGAACTCGAGATTGAAGCGTCTAACTAATATGCGCAAAATGATGCGTACTTTCTCCGAGGTCCCTACGGCCGCCCCAGACCCCATGTTCATTCTTAAGAATGTTGCAGACAAGGACGTGTCCCCCGGAAAAGTTGATCTGGGCGTCGGCGTATACAAGAATACGAAAGGCCAATACTATGAGTTTCCGGCAATCCGAGTGGCAATTCTAGAACATCCTATGAGCCAAATGCAGTAAATGGAAATGAGACTCATGATGCCTATGCAGGCTAAGAAGATACTCGCAGAAAGGAACATGGGCCATGACGTACGTAGTTGACTTCAATCAACAATGCCGAAGATTTGACGATTGCTCAGTATAACCCAACCACGGGCGCGCCTGCATTCAACAAACTCGCCGCTGAGCTGCTTTTGGAGACAGCCTGGGGAACAGGGCAGTGAGTATATCTCGTTGTTTTTATTATCATTGTCGCTCAGAAGCTTACTTTTGGTGTCTCGCAAGCTATCCACCATCCAAACAATTGCAGGCACTGGAGCCAACAGAATCGGAGCAGTTTTCTTGAAGAAACAACGTTGAAGGCCGGAAATCAGGTTAAAGTGTTTGTCGGAAGCCCTGCATGGGGAAACTATCTGCCACTTTTCACCCACGCTGGATTTCACGTAGAGACATACCGCTACTACGACGACACCACAAAAGACATTGACTTTGCCGAGATCATGAAGACTGCAGAAGCAGCGCCACCCCAGAGCATTTTTGTGCTGCAGGGAGTATGTCATAACCCAACTGGTGTGGATCTCAGTCGGGAGCAATGGACAAAGCTAGGAGCTGCACTCAAGAGCCGCAATCACTTTGCATTCTTCGACGTCGCTTACCAGGGCTTTGGCTCGCGTTCTCTGGCCGATGATGCCTGGGCTATCCGTCACTTCGCGGAAACAGGACTGGATATGCTTGTCTGCCAGTCGTTCTCAAAGAATATGGGACTCTACGGGGAGCGAGTCGGTGCGCTCCATGTCTTGTCGGAGATGCCTGGCATTGCCGAGAAAATACCTAGACAGCTTATTAAGAATAACCCTTAAATACGATTTCTTTCTCTGCTTAAGTATAGCTTTGAATTGTCTTAAACGTGTTTGTAGAATGTATTTCAATGGAAGGGCCCACTAGATTTCATGTAAGTGCTCATCATCTTCATAGTTTATTTTATTTCATTATTTAATCTTTCTTAAGAGGAAGTGGCCTAAGCGTACAAGATCAATCTTGAGCATACGGCCATTTTAACCCCTCTGTGATCAAATATCTTTGTCGGTGGGAGAGCATTACTCACGTCAACTCCATTCAGTCTGCGAAAAGGTGATGCATCACAGCTATCGCTACGCAGACTAGAAGAATCTTGCAGCTATCGTTCTAGTTATAGCCTAAAGCTAGGTAGATCTTGAGATAGATTTAGTCAATAGTTTCACACACATGTCACAACATGATATCAAGCTTACGATGGCTTCAGGATGACTGGAAAGATAACATTGCTCTACGTATACGTTCTTCACCAAAATTTGTAATAGCATTCTCAACAGTGATTAATTCGTCTTACTCTGAGCCACGTGACGCCTTAGACCGCTGCATATTTCTTTGATGGCATCCTCGACCGTTGTTCTCCCTTCAACTCCGAGATCCGTTTCCTGGTCTATCAATCTATAAACATCTCCGACTCCGGTAAATATATCTGTGCCCCAGTTGCCATTTTCGTGGAAAGTTGCAGCAATAGCATCCATTTCGTGGATCCATCTGTAGGCTTTGTGCTGCATGTTAAGAACACCCCTTTCTAACGCTAGACTGATCTCTGGAGCGTGCTCCTTTAAATGGTATCGCAGAGCAGGAAGACAGCCCAAATGTTCTGCCGTGCTGAAAGCCTGGATTGCAATGGCGACCTGACCCTTATAGAAAGCTGCAAAGCACATTTTCAGGCCACTGCCAGCGCCAAGTCTATCGCTCACATGGCGAACATTCAAGATCTCGGTCAATTCAGTCGCATGTAGTTGATCGGTGCAGTCTCTCATCCTCGGCCCTGAAATAACCATGAACGGCTTTTTCCAGGACCCGTCTTCACGCTCAGACGGGGGAAATCCCAGTATACCACCATCCACGAATCTGATCTTCGTTGCTGCGATGACCTTGCCGATATCGAGACTATCAGGAGGGGCAATCGCATTTAGATCAAAATATGTACAGTTGACCGACTCATCACTCTTGAGCTGCTTTGCACCCTCTGCAATTCGCATGGCTGTCTCCATGGCATCTTTCGGAGGAACAATCGACAGGATAATAGATGCTTGCTTCACGATTTCGGTGAAGCTGATGTCACTGATTCCCAGGGCAGCTGCTCGAGCTTTTGTCTTCTCACTTCTCCCTTCCAAATTTGTGACCACGGTATAGTTCCCCTGGGTGAGCATTTTGGCCAGTGGGAAGCCCATGGTTCCAATAGAAATAATGGCGATGCATGGTTTGGACGTCATATTGAGCCTTGGATTTCTTTCTATCCACAAAGAAATACAATTAGTTCACCTGGTTGAGAGCAAGGTCGTTGTCAAGCCATGCTCGACCATTTCATTTCTCTAGCCTCAGTCTACAAAATAAACCAGAAGCCTTGAACACTAGAAGTTCGGTACGGCAGCCGGCCCTTGGATGTTCGCTTTGTTTCCTACTGATAGGAGAGATACTTCGGATCAGGGTTCCGAACCGTGATAAACTTTACGGAGCAATCCGAAGACAACCATGTTCTGCCGGATAGTATCACTTCCAATAAAAATATCTCCAACCAAAACATAAGCTTGATATGTTATCCGACAAAGGAAAGGAATAGCTACTGCAATATGGATGCCATCAAAAGAACTTTGACAATTTCGATTGATGGGGCCTTGTGAACAACCTCAATCTCAACACGGCCAAAAACTCATGCTGTTTTCAATGCACAAATCATCACCTTGTTTTACAGATGGCCGACATTCCAAGAGTCATGACTGTCGCTCATGATGGACCGTCTGCTCTGGAAGAAGATTTCTATAATCGTTATTCTCCAAAAAGGAAAACAAACATCTTGCCAGCGACACCGGAGGTTACGGTGACCTTTTCAACCACCGCCGATGTCGTCAATCTGGTTAATGCTCTGTATATGGTCTCCAAGTATACGGTCGGAAAATAGTCTGTTTCCCTCTTTATCAGGCAAAGTATTGTACAGTTCTAACACGTTTAAAATAACAGATCTTTCAGTGTAGCTGCATTCTTTTTCTCGGTTTCTCTATTGGATCTGCATTATCACCGACTCTGGAATGCTATATCGTCATGCGGATCTTTACAGCTTGGCAAGGAACAGCCTTTCTGATTGTGGGCTCTACTATCATCGCTGATCTGTATCATCCTACCAAACGAAGTACTGCTTTGAGCTGGTTTCTTTTCGGTGGTCTGGTTGGACCAGCATTCGGCCCATTTATTGCCGGCGCGATAGTAACATATACCTCCTGGCGAGGGATCTTCTGGCTTCAAACTGGTCTATCTTGCGCCGCTACAATCTCGGTGTTCGTTTTCCTCCCAGAGACAATCCAAAACATGCAGAAAACAAATCTCGAGGGGGTCAGTTTCGCAAAATACGTGGCGATTCTCTATTCAAAGATCGATCCTCTGAGAACCCTAAGCATTTTTCGATATCCAAACCTCACTCTTGTGAATCTTGCATCCAGTAGTCTGCTTTGGAACATGTATTCCCTTTTCGCACCCATTCGATTTTTTTTTAAAAAAAACATGCTGTTCGTAAAAGATAGATACCAAAATTGTGTCGTGTGGTTTAGTTTGTCACGACTTCATGATGGTCAAGTGCAAAAAAATGCAGAAATGAGATCAAGGACGTGGAAGTTTTCATCACAACACTGTAATATCGTTGCAAATGGATAGCAGGTCCCTACAAAAATTCACAACTATGACCAAATCGAGAGCATGATACTTTATCTAGTTCAAATAGGGGTAGAAATACAGCAATATTAATCTAACCTGATCCTAATTCTATTTTCTTGCTCTATTCGATTTTAGCAGATGCTTCCCAAGATCGGCCAATGAAGAACTCTTCTTCACTTCGTCAACCCAACGTGTCCTTGGTAGCTCAAATGTTGATGTGATTCTGCCATATGAAATTCCACCCAATTGACCAATTGGCCGCAAAATGTTGAGATCAATATGACTTCCATCCTCATTAACAGCATCATCCCGAACCCAAAACCGAGTCGCCTTGATGAGGGCAAGGGATGCAACGCTCATGCCTGGATGGGCATGGTCCTCGAACTCTTTCAAATCAATCAATTTGCCCTCGATTGAAAAGACCGATTCTTGAACACGAGACGGAGTCACCGTTGTGGAGCGAGCCTCATGTAGCCCAGTCACATCCCATTCTGACAGGCCGTACGGGGCATCAATGGAGGAGGCGCTGACGGCCTCAATCATGTTCTCTGATACTGTATTGATCACGCATTCTCCGGTCTCTTTCAAGTTCCGGTATGTGTCTTTAGGTCTGTCGGGCCGTGAAGAGAATCCGACAATAAACATAGGCGGGTCATGATCGATCAATTGAAAATAGCTAAAGGGAGACAAATTTTTGGTTTTGCCGTCCTTAGATACAGTACTTAAGAGACCTATCGGTCGAGGTGCAATACCAGAGACGAGGAGCCTATAGTTGTCCACAATTGGACGCCCTTCGGCGTAAGGGTCGATTTCGCGGTGCTTCTTTTCAAGGCCAGAGCCACCATCGCTGGCCCCCTGGCCGTACTCCCAGTTGGGATTGGGCGATTTGGTCACTGCAATGGGCCCATTGGAGTTATCAAAGTCAGGACGCTTAGCTTCGATTTCTTTGAAATTTTCCTGCGTCTGTACAATCTTATATTCCACCTTGGTGCTGCTCTTCCGCACCTGCTGAGAAGATTGTTCCATGTTGAACCCGGTGCATGCGACTCGTGCTTGGAGATTGGGGGTCAACGATCCTTGAGGTCGTCGAGTCAACAAACTATTTCCTGTCGAGATATTCTGCTTCGTACTTACTGGCACCCCAAAATCGTCCGACGCCGATGCGAGTTCTCACCATCCCAGCTATTAGGACAGATAATACTCTATTTATGCATGTAACGCTTCAAAATTGAATTTCCAGAAGGACAATCTAGTGTCTTATATGCTGTCGTCGCCCCATGGCAAGCAATTGTACACGAATCGGGCCAGCTGTAACTGTTCTTTTTCTTCGGAAAGGCTATCCCCCTGTTCTGGTGGGTACCCGGCTTCGTTTCCGCTGTGCTCGGCTGAGGATTCCGAATGGTTATGAATGTAGTGCATATATATACCCGGCTCATACAGACAGTTCTTCAATACCATCAACCATGGCGTTTTCGAATCTTGTCCGCACTGTGGCCCGACCGGCCGCGGTCTACCGAGGCCAGCAACAGGCAGCCTTCTCCATGTTCAAGAAACCTTTCTTTGACAATGAGGAACCGGTCGGTATTCTTCACCTTGGATGGGGAACTTCGCCTTTTGTAAATATCGTGTCTTTTTTCACTGACAATCCATCTGCAGTTGACATATGCCAAAAGCTCGCGGGAACGAGCTGATTTAACGAAGGCGATCGACGCTCTCAAGGCCTCATTCCCAGTCAAAGTTCCTCTCCGCATTGGAGGAAAAGAGGTAGGAAGCCCAATTTTCACAGCAGCTTCAGAGGACTAAAAATCAACATTGATATACGGTCCAGATTTCCCCAGCACGCACATTCTCTCAACCTAACCCGGCAGATCATAAAACTACCATTGCAGAAGTTGGTCTCGCCACCACTGCACAAGTAAACGACGCTATCGAAGCAGCACTCCAAGCAAAGCCAACATGGGAGAATATGCCTCTCGAGGACCGTGCAGCAGTCTTCCTTCGTGCAGCTGAATTGGTAAAGGGAAAATATCGACCCCAATTAGTGGCCGCATCCATGCTCGGCCAAAGCAAGAATATTTGGCAAGCTGAAATCGATATTGTCGCTGAAACATGTGACTTGTTAAGGTGCTTTTTGCCACAGTTTCATTCATCAGAGGGTAGCTGTAGTTAACCAGACAACCGATAGATTTGCTGTTCAATGTGCTATGGAACTTGGCTCTCAGCAGCCTGCGAAGCAGCTTCCTGGCATGTGGAATCGTGTAGAGTATCGACCTCTTGAAGGATTCGTCTACACCATCTCTCCATTCAACTTCACTGCATTGGCTGCCAACTTGGTTGGTGTTCCATTGTTGATGGGAAATGCTGTCGTATGGAAGCCATCCCTCTCCGCTCTTCACTCGTCATGGCTTTTCCACAACATCCTTCTAGAAGCCGGTCTGCCAGAAGGTGTTGTTCAATTCATTCCCGGAGATGCGGAAGATGTCACTAAGACCGTTCTTGAACACCCTGATTTTGCTGCTCTTCACTTCACAGGCTCCACGGACGTGTTCAAGCAACTATATGGTAAAGTTGGCCAAGCCACCGCTGCCAACATATTCAAGTCTTATCCTCGTATCATCGGCGAGACTGGAGGCAAGAACTTTCATCTCATCCACCCCAGTGCCGACATTGACAATGCTGTCTACAACACCGTTCGCGGAGGATTCGAATACCAAGGCCAGAAGTGCTCCGCACCCTCTCGCGTCTACGTTGGAACATCGGTATGGCCGGAGTTCAAGGAGAAGCTTCTCTCGGAAACCAGTAAGCTCAAAACTGGCGCTCCTGAGAAATTCGACAACTTCGTCAACGCCGTCATCCACGAACAATCCTTCGACAAGATCAAGAGTGTCATTGACAAGGTCAAGTCTGATCCCGAAGTAACTCTCCTTGCTGGTGGAAACGCCTCCAAGGAATCAGGCTACTTTGTCCAGCCAACGATCTATCAGACCTCAAACCCCAAGCATGAGCTTATGACCCGTGAGCTGTTCGGTCCAATCCTGACAGTCTACGTCTACCCCGACTCTGCCTGGGAGGAGACCTTGAAGTTGGTAGACACCACCACTTCCTATGCACTTGCTGGTAGCGTTTTCGCGCGGGATCAGGTTGCCATTCGCCAGGCTGCAAATGGGCTCAAGCACTCTGCTGGAAATTTCTACATCAATACTAAGAGCACGGGTTCAGTAGTTGCTCAGCAGCCATTTGGTGGTAATCGTGGAAGTGGTACAAATGACAAGGTTGGCTCTGTCAACCTTCTTACCCGCTTTGCGAGCGTCAGAACCATCAAGGACGATTTCGTTCCTCTCAAAGGGTCTCAGTACCCTAGCAATGAGATTTAAGAAGAGTTTAGGCGAGTTATACGGAACTTGCAACAAAGAGCGATGGTGCGCGCCTGATTTCCTTTGTTTCCATTCAATTTGACGGCGAAAGTACACTAGAGACTGACATTTGATGGTATATTTAATAGTAGATAGTGCTAAACAGAATGAAAATGTAATTGAGGTCCAATTTATTAAGTGTATTGCCATAAACTGTCAGAAGTGTGCACGCAAAGTATCCTAAGGTTTGTTTGAGAATGATGAAATCAAATATATATTTTTGTTCATTCAATAATAGTCATTTAGGTACAAGAGGAAATCTTCCTAAATCACCGCAATAACATCCACCTCCACCGAAACATCGAGAGGCAACCTTGAAACCTCCACCGATGTTCGGGGAGGTTTCTGGGGGAAGTAGGTGTTGTAGACAGCATTAAACTCGGGAAGAAGAGAAAAGTCGGTAATGAAAACCTGGAGAAGGATGTTAGAGCGAATAAATAAAGGGGATAAATTAGACAGAATACACGTACATTAACCTTGACTGCCTTTTCCGCACTGGACCCAGCACTCTTCAAGATATTATCGATATTCTTGCAAATCTGCCTTGCTTGTTCGGTCATGGAGCCTTTGACCAAGTTACCGTTCTCATCAGCGGCAATTTGGCCTGCGACCCAGACCTGATTATTAGCGGAGAATGCTTGCGACTTTCCAGTTCATTAGCAACAATAACAAGCGACGACGACAGTGATAATGCTTGTGCGTACATAGTGCCCAATGGCTGCAGTCTCTACGTTAGCAGTAACTCAATGGATCTATCAAACGATATATAGAAAAGCAACGTACGAGCATAACTGTTCTTCGTAAAAACGGTATTGATTGTAGAGCCCATTCTGACAGAGGGTACAAACTGTGGCTGTTCCTTCGCAATAAAAGGTTGCAATGGAGCAGTAATTTTCCGGGAAACAGAGGTCCGAAGAGCAGGAGAACGAAATATTTTGAACATTGTGTATAAGATAGGTCTGCAGAGAAAATCTTATTATTAGGCTGGCGATTGACAAGATATAAGCAAGGATACCCGGAATGCACGACGGGAGGGTTTCCGAAACACCGAGAGATTGCGTGACGATACATATGTAGTGGAGAAGTGGAAAGCTTCGGTTGAATGCACCGAAGGCCGCTATTTTCCACGGAGAGCTATACCTAGTGTCTTTCTCTTTGTTTTCTTATCAATTTTTCTTTTTTATTGCTATTATGATCTGTTGATCTATCTTCCTATCATGCTTATACTTGCAGTGTACGTTAAAGTATATTACTTTGGCTAAAATAATCACCATCCCGATATGAATATTTCTTTACTGTGGAACTACCTAGGTAACTATCTGGGGTTTCTACTCCTTGGCTCAACTAGGAGTACCCTTCCACATACTGTCTTCGTCGATGCGCAATTGCACATCAGAAATATATAAGTAAATTTCTCACCGTAGTAGCTCGATCAAACCGAGGCTGCAGGACGACTTGGGAGCCAAACTTCTTTTGTAGCCTAAATTGATACAATTCTATTCTTTCACGTTTCAAGGGAGCAATTTGAATAGCAAGTGAGCCACAGCTTTAGCCACCAACCATTTTAACCAGATACTAACCGTCTGCGCTTTCCTCCATTCACGCGTTGCTCCATAACCAGACATCCTCCAGCATCATGTTTGAATCCTCCACCGCTGCTATTTCGTCGACATTGAGTTGATCCGCCACAGAGAGTATCTGAAAAGGCGGCCAGCCAACACAGTCAGAAAATTCATTACAGTCAAAGGTAGTCGGTCTTTGGGTATCAGGATGCGTCGTAAGCTGATGAGGATCTGGTGAAGTCGTCTGTGTCTCACAGGCTGGCTCCCGTAGATCGCTATTCGAAACGACTTCATTTCTCGAATCCTGGACAGCCTCAGGAGCAGTTTCCCGTGTCAGTGAAAGAGGGGCAGCAGGTAGATTGTTGCTCGGTTCGTATCTCCGACCGTGCCATTGAGTACTCAACGAGGCCTGTGCTATCACAGGCGCCTCCGGTAGGGAAAGACGCTCAACAAGCTCATCTAAAAGCTGTAGTTCTGCTTTTCGGATTTGCGCCACCTGGTTCCCTCTTAAAATCATCCCATCCAGAATTTGGAGTCCTGACTCTCCGTAGTTTTGATTCCGAATAGCGTTCGGAAGTATAGCCGACACTAACTTGAGAATGAAGGTCGCCGAAAACGCATTCTCCAGGTCAAATGGTAGAAAACTCTCTGTGCAAGCCATTAGGAGACGCGTCACAATCACGAGGAAACATACAAAAGAAATAACGACTTACGAAGTAATTTATGACTATGTAGAGCTGCCAGAATCTTAATAGATTTGATAGCAGACTCGGTACAGGCTTGGGCTAGACCTTGGACTGGGGCCGAGAGATTCTTGAAGCTTTTTCCATTTTTATGGCATTCCAGTCTCTCCCTTAGCAGGCTAAGAAGAAGTGGTCGAGTCGCCACAATAATGCACTAAACATGTCAGTCCGATCGTCAGTAAGGGGTTGAAGGATTGAAGGTAGTTAGCCTAGGCTGACCTGATGATAAGAAAGAAATAAGCGGGTGGTCACCCCTGAAAGACTGTTCGTTGAGCATTTAAACTTATGCTCAAATATTTCTTCTAATTCTTCAGCAAGACAGGCCATTTGTTGTAATGCTGACTTTACTCTCTGCAAGTAATGCCCATTAAGTTTTCCATCAACACCATATACGGCTGTAATAACGTCAGTCTTGGGATAGATCATCAGCAAAAGTTATATCCTTACTGTTGGAAACAAATGAGTTGAGTCGTGATATTTTCACATGAAGGCCCAGGGCGGCAGACCTTTGAGAGTAATCTCGGGGATTGTCAAGAACAGCTGTTATATCCTCTTCGCGTATAGATGCAGGGGTGCCCATCAGAGATGAGAATTTCTGATCTAGAATATAGACTGTCCACCAAATATTGCTGCAGCGCTCCACTAAGTTCTCTCCAATTTGACCCGCTGGCAAGGCTTTGTGCAGCCCTTCTGCCATAGACATGCGCATTGCCAGTCCAATCTACCCCAGCTTCGTCAGCTTCAATAAACTCAACTTGGAAAAGTGTGCGGGCAGTAATACATAACAGTATGCGGATTCTCTCATATCCACTGAATAGAAGTAAAGGCCAGCAAGAGCGAGAACCTCAATTGCAAGTATGGGATTCTGCCACAGCTCCGTTGTATCTGGTAAAATGGACATGGCCCTTGCAAAAAATTCGGCACCTGCTGGGGTTTTTGGATCTACTTGAAAGGGGTCTAGAAAAACGTTTCCAAAGGCAAGAACTAGCAAGTATTGAGTATACCACAAGCGAGACGTCTTCACCTTCTCTTCCGCGTCTTCGTACAGTTCGTAGAGGTTTCGGACAAAGTCCTCTTCGTCGATGAAGCGAAATATCTGACCTAAATGGAACTTGACGGTATTCATAAGGTAGATGGCATAATCAAGTGCTGGCAAGCCGCTGATATCTGGAGTTTCATCTGATCTAATTCGGATCCAGTGAAGCTCATAAGCATCCCCATAGATGGAAAGAGCTATATCTTTTGACATATCTGAACGTAGTTTCTCATTCATTAGAATTAAAACGCTGCGACTGAAGGTCCAGGTCGATGTTGGGCCCAGATAATCTATCTCAGCCATTAATATGAGAAGCATGATTAGAAGTACTGCAGGGCTACAAACACCATGTGCGTTTCAGTGCACGTCCAGTTGACTTCACGTATGCCGACGAAGATGCAACGAGCGGATTAGAGATAAAGCGGCCCCCAGGCTCTTCTTGATCAATTTGGCCATCTGTATGGTGCGGGGAATTGAGAGTAGCCTGTTGCCTCGGAGGCTCTGAACGAGCGTGATCTGACAACACACACACTTATCAACCAATGTTGAATTTGAATCTGAAAAGATTTAACACGGTATTTACCGTCACAGGAGTCTAGTTCACGACCCAGTCTCTGCATGCTGTGAGGACTTGAAGTTGCCTCTGTACTCTGGAGACGCTCAAGCTCATGGACTCTGCGTCTCAATGCTTGATATTCCCTTCCATGGTTTAGCACATAGCTATGGAAATGAACGGGAGATAGTACTCTTCCGAGACAGTGATTGTCTTGCTATCTTCTTCGAAATTACAGCTAATGGACCGCCTCCGACAGCTGTCACATGGCTGAGTCCCGGAGCACTTGACTTTACGTGAACGGCATCGTTGGCAACTGTCACATGTGGTGAGTATCCGCGTCAAGCAACCAAATTGAGGCAGCAGATCAGTGCTCACGCATTAGCCACACGGCTACGTTTCTGTGGTGGATTCAAGTCCATGCGTCCATAGAGTAACTATTAAATGGCTCATCGAGGGCCTTGAAAGAAACAAAATCTTTATGAGATCGGGTTGTGCGGATCGGTAACTCGGATGTTTCGGATCTGAGGATCTAACTTGAAACGGATTAGTCATCAACTATTTTTCTAAGCTGTGACATGCTGATTCTCTGACACTTAATAAGATTTATATTTTTCTAATCTTACTTTTATTAATATATTTAAAAGCATCTTTTTTATTAAGTTTATCATACGTAGGACACTTGGTGTATCTTTGTTTGGTATATATTGACCGGCGAGCCTCATTGGATATGGTGACATGGTTTTCCTTGACTCCACGCTGAAGCTGTCGGTGGAGAAAGGGTATAAAAGTGATGGGCTCATCACCAGGCATATCACGAGAGCTCAGTACCGGTGAAATTACCTGAATATCGGTTGTAGACATGGCGAATGAAAACTAAAGGCACCCACAATGGTGAGCACACTGCGAGCCAAACAAGAAGGAAACTTGATTCCTCGCAAGACACCGGCTTCGCATCCATGAGCATTTTGGACCGTTGATCATGGAAGATTTCCTGTTCTTTCTTCATCCTTAGCCTGATCTTGTTGATTTGAGCGTAGCCCAGCTCCTGGCTCCTGCTAAAGTTTTGCTCTAGCCTGTGAAGCTTTGCCAAAAGTTGGTCAGATTGCACTGCCATGTGTCGCTGTCTTCTTTGTTGTCTCCTCTGGCAAGCGGCTCTGTAGGCGTTTTCCTGGTTTCGTCGACTTTCTTCTGTTGCTCTGTGCTTTCGACGTCGGTCTGGCAGATGTTCACAAAGCGTCTTTTCGCGGAAAGATAGTAAAGACTCATCATCGTTCAGCGGCACCAAAACCGCTTCTTCCGTGTATGTCTTGTAGACATGACTGCTCGGCGACCAAGGCATCTTTCAATTGTCTGATCAGCAGATCATCAAGCATGGGTTGGGTATCAGAGCAAACCTGATATATTGCACGGCCTGACGCAACACGCTTGATCGCGCGCTCGAGCATGTCGGTGAATCTTCGTTTGCGGTATTCAAGTCGATCTAAAGCGTCCGCCTTTTGAGTAACGTGGTGGGCCGATTTATTTCTGATTTGCTTAGCTGTATTTATCAATCGACGAAAGTCGCGCAATTCATCTCCACTCATAACTGCGGCAAGGCTTCCGCCACGCTTTCTGGTATGTGGACGGATGGTTTGAATCAAGGCCGGCAAATCAGCAGCTTGATGGCATCGATACCCTAATGCGTTCAGAGGCTCCGCGCCAATCAGTTCGCAAAGGATGTAGCTGAGGAACTCGAGCTCGTCGGTCCATCGCGTCAACCGTGTTTGAGTCTCGAAATAAGCCACTTGGTCTGACATGTTGATTGGGCAATATTTGTTCGGCAAGAGGAGCTGTTAACAGTTCTATCATACTATGCATGTTTCTTATATTCATTGTTTCAAGTCATGACGTCAACCATGCCAGCAACTCGAGTGATATCTCGATGACGCTTATATATGAATCAACAGGGCAATCGTACAAAGAATCATGTTCAATAGATAGTCATACCAATCGTCAGGAATCGATGCTTGTAGGTCGAAGCTGGCCAAGACATGATTTCATGCTATCCAGTTTACACCTCAGGATAGCCCGGAACCATAACAGAAAGACTAATAATTTATTATCTAAAAGGAAAGTGAGTATCTGTAGTGATGTCAACAGGGCCAAAAACTAATCTCAATAGCGACCCTGATAATGAAAATAATGACGGGGTATCCCTTGCACCTGGTGATAGACGAGCTGGGCGCCGCCTTCCTGATTAGGCACCGCCTAGGGCTCGAGCCCTCCCCCTAGCTACCCTTTATAGCTTCACACAATCTAGTGCTCGCTGCTTCCTTCGGGCAAGCCTTCCCACGATCAGTCGTCCATGAAATAATGACAATCCTATCGAATCCGGCGACGCGATAATAATCCGCTGTCGCCTTCCTATCATCACAACCTCTAAAAAGCGAGAAACAGTGAGACCTCAGGCATTCATTTGTCTTCTTTCTCGTTTCACACCTGCAAGGATGATGGAACACGCCAGTTAAAGGCGCGCAGTAAGCGCCAGTACTATTAATAACAGGAACGAAGGAGGAATGAAGGCTCTGCGTTCTAGGGTTATCAGTAGTCGGTCCAAATACAGCCACAGACAGTGAAGGGACCGATTCAAAGGGAATTTCCCTACACCCATAGCGTTTGCGAGAAACAATGGGTATCTATAATAAGACAGACATAGTACGTCTATACTTAATTGATTGGGTGCTGGAGAAGACTGGAGCATTCTACTACAGGGGTCCAGAACAGGTTGATCTTTTAATATCCGGGACTGTCAAAGAAGAACTGTTGATTGGAGAGGTCGATGCATCAAACCTCAACCTGGTCCACCAGCGTCTGAAGAATTGCCGGATCGATAGTGTTGAATCGTCCGGCTGGAGGGTCTAGAGAAACTGAGGGCGGAAGGATTTATCTATGATGGATACACCGGAGAGACGGTAAAGGCATGGCTAAAGGAAAAGTGGTGATGTTTGGAGGCTGAAGGAATGTATCTACTTAGTTTTAGAACATTTCTACTTCACTGTCAACATCGAATTCCTTTGAATAAGATGGAATGATTTCATTCACAACATCAAGCCACCATCTCTGATACCTCCCACCAAACAGCGCTTTTCTGTATTCCCACCATTCAGGCCAAAACCCAGCCATTTCCCAATCGATGATGCCGGTAACATCTCCAGTCTGTTCATCGACCAGGACATTATCATACGAGAAATCCGCGTGCGCAAAACGTATGGCAAAGCCATCGGACAATTCCTTGCGGTATTTCAGGTATAGCTCCGGACGTGGACATTGTTTTACTGGTGCCACAAGGTAATCGTGGAACTCAGACACAGAATGAAAGGGCCCCGTGGGGAATCCGTTGTTCAATCGATGGTCATAGGCAGATTCTCCCGAGCAGGATCCAGTCTGTCCAGGAGTCGATGGATGTATGTCTCGAAGCTCAGCAAGATATGATTTCAGCTGCGACAGCGTGTTTTGCCGCGCACGCTCATTCATATTCGGCCATGCCGAAGCAAGAGTGGTACCGCGGAGGCGCTTCATCAGAAACCAACTGTTGTCCGAGTCTACTTGGTAGTCGATTATTTCAGGGAGAGGAATTGTCGCATGGTTTCGGACAAAAGTGATGGCCTCGATTTCACGCTTTATCCTGAAACTGCTGCCATGCTTGCGGACGGTCGCGCCAGCTTCATACGAGACCCGTCCGGTTTGACGAGTTACGGGACCGCTAATGCTGGAAGAAGCCATGAGGTGGAATGTGGACTGTCGATTCCAGTCAAGAGTCCAGAGAATTGAGCTGTCTGACGGCCTGATCACCGGTCTTCTTGGTGATTATTAGGCGAAAACAAACAAACTTGGGTAACCAAAAATGATTGATGGGACTTGATTATACTGTATCAGCCACCCGCACCAGCTTGTTTACGTCGGCTGGACGTCGGTACGCTTCCTCAAAGTTTTCAATAAATGTTGTAGCTTTAATATGCACTATTGATTTATGTATATAATGTGCAAAATGCTTTTGATGTGACTAGATAGTAGATAGTTAATTTAAAGTGAGGGATATTAATCAAGCTATATGTACAAGAATCATGTTGTTGTACTGACAACGATATATCCATCACAACCTTATTATATAACATAGAAATACTCAGCTAGTCTTAACATCACTTTTATTTAATGTACTTTAATTATATCGCTACATATAATCTTCTATATATAGATTCCTTAAGATATCAATATAGTTTACTTGGTATCCCTCTGCTTAACGGAATACCATGGAAGAGTTTCCCTGATCTATTCACTTCAATCACTCACGTACACACACATCTACACTATAGGTCTAGCATACAACCGCCTCACCATCCCAACAACCACCCTAAACTCATCCATCCCCTCCTCCCATTTTCAATCAACTCACAACCATCATCCAGCAGATCCCCAAACACTAGCTCCCCTAATCTAGACATACCCCTAGCCCTCCAGAGTTCCTCACTATCAGCCTCCCACGAGCTGCACCTGCAAGCACTCAATCCTCCAATCCGACGCATCGCTGCACGGCAGGCCATACTCCATGCACACCACAAGAGTCAGCAAAAAATAGACCGTGGCCGTGCGGATACTGGATTCACGGATAATCCAGTCTTGCCAGGTGATCTTCCCGGTGGATAGATAGGTTTGCAGGAGCTTGAATACTTTCTGCGCCATGAACTCTTAGGTAAGTTTGTAGGATGTGGATGTGGATGTGGTTATACCTGCAAAGTGAACAACAACGCAACATCAGCATCCGGGAAAGCCGGGTTCGTGCCCGTTTTTATTTTGAGGAGTAGATAGAGGGTTATCGCTTGCGCGGCGGATAATAGTTCCCATTTGTTGTATGTAGGACAGCCGGTGTATATGTCTTCTTGGTGCTGGTATATCAGTGCCCATTGACACTGACCGGCAGAGCTGCGTAGGATGTGTTGACATGCAGCCAGTTGCTGTGTATGGCTAGACTGCCGATGGATAAAGGAGGTATAACACACACCCTCCGCGGCCTTGTGGATTTGGCCGTGCAGAAATCGCAGGAGCCGGCGACTGGTTAATTTGTCCTCGGTGTGAGGCCAGCTTCGGGGCTGGAAAAGTGCAATTAGATGCGTTTTTGGTATAACTGATTGCGGGATTGTTGATGCCATTTTCTGGCCTTTGGGCAGATTGCCTTTGTTTTCGGCGTTGATGGTAGTTCAGCATCACCGTGCGGCGGATGTGGATGCGTCGTATATCTCTGTCGTCGGAGGGGGCGTTTGTGATGTTGACGAATGTGCGCTCAGTAGTCATCGTATTCTTCAACATAATTACACTAGGATTGCGGATTGTCGCTACTGGGATTGATAGACTGGTATCTAACATGAGATTTTGATTATTTCAATTCGGCACTTGGGACGGACTTAGGGTTACGTGTGTCATATGCCTAGGTAGGAGCTGGACGGACGAAATGTTTGTTTATTAAGACCGATGTCCGAGAATTGAGCCGAATTCTTCATAATTTTTCGTATTCTAGATTGATCCTCTATCAGTCTATGTGGATCGGATTTAATTGGATCAATCTAGTGGCATCGTAGTATCACGGACGAATTCGTCCATAACCTGTGTCCGTGTTTTCTTCGGCTGAGCCACTATTCGATTGAAATAATATAATGTAATGCCATATCCAGACTAGCAACTACGCAAATCCTAAAGGTGTGTAAACATGTAATGCCTGGTCTGGTTAGTGTGATGTATGGTATTGCCGTATTGGGAAGTTCTATCGAAATGGCGCAGAAGAGGCCCAACTCATCGTGGAGACGAGTGTACCAATGAACGAACGGCCACGATTGAGTCGGGTATAAATACGTCTGCTGGGCTCTCATCTGCTCTTCCATTCAGAACATCTTAGATATCGTTCAGTGATCAATATCCTACTATTCTACAATGGCTGCTCCCCGAGTCATCCTCGGCCTAATGACCTGCGGCCCCCCGTCTAGTGACACGCGCATCACTTCACCCACCGAACTGGCCCATCACCTCGACCTCTTCCAGCACACTTTCGGGCACACCGAGCTCGACACCGCGCGCATCTACGCTGGCGGGCAACAAGAAAAGTTCACCGCGCAAGCAGGCTGGAAAGAGCGTGGATTGAGCATCGCCACCAAGTCCTATCCCGTCAGTCCAGGCAGCCATGCCCCAGCCAACATAAGGAAGGATCTGATGACGTCTCTGTCTGAGCTGGGCACGGAGCGGGTGGATATATTCTACTTGCATACTGCTGACCGCTCGGTGCCGTTTGCGGAGACTTTTGAAGAAGTGAATAGGATGTATTGTGAGGGCAGGTTTGAGAAACTAGGCCTGAGTAATTTTGCGGCGTACGAGCTTGCGGAGATTGTGATGCTGTGCGCGGCGAGGGGTTGGGTGAGGCCGAGTATCTATCAGGGGGTATACAACGCGCTAGGTCAGTACCAACATCTTCCTTTGGAACAAAGTGACTGATAGTAGTCGGCAGCGCGCAACCTCGAGACGGAAATCATCCCCGCCTGCCGCCGCTACGGCCTCGACGTGGTCATCTACACGCCTCTTGCTGGCGGGCTGTTGACTGGGCGGTACCTGAATCAACATGAGGACAGTCAATCAGGTCGCTACAGCTCCGCCTCCTTCCTCGGCCCCATGTTTCGCGCCCTGTACTTCAACGAGGCCACCTTCAAAGCTGTCGACATTATCCGCCGCGCAGCCGAAAGACAGGGACTGTCCATGGCCGAGGTTGCGCTGCGCTGGTGCGTTCACCACTCAGCCTTGAAACCTGCGAACAAAGGTGGCAATGATGGCATTGTTATTGGCGTGAGCAGGATTGAGCAGATGGAGCAGAACATTGCGGATATAAGAAAGGGCCCCTTGCCGGAGGATGTGGTTGAGGCGTTAGAGGAGGCGTGGAGGGTTGCGAGGGGATCGAGTCAGGAGCCGTGGCATACGCCGTTGGTTTATGCTTATGATACGAAGAAGATCCTCTTTGGAAGTGAATCATAGAGCATATATCTATATACCTAGGTAGTAGACTGAGGTATACCTAGGTATATATATATAGCATGCTATGGCTGATAGGTCAGTAAATTGACCATTACACATCGCGAGACAATAAAATATATCATTAAAAGGATAAATTAATACCAAAAAGCAACACGGCTCGCTTACCCACGTTATACATTCCCTGAGCCACGACAAACATTGCTACACGTATTCGTAGATATCATGCAGTCCTGATCAGTTCCTCAAGCTGATCGATCCACATCTCGACGTTGGTTGAACTCGCCCACGACCTGGCCTCCTCAACTCCAGCGTTTGCCCGGATTAACAGTGTCGCGCTTCCCCAATGGCAGATAGACATGGCCAATACGAGTGCCGTTTTACCCTGATTGTCTTTCTCCATGAGATATTCCTGGTCGCTGCCACATGCAGAGCCGAGAAGGATTTCAACCTCGCTAGGTTGCCACCGTCGCACAGCGGAATGCAGCAGGGTTCCACCATTCGTGTCGGGCTGTATCTTGGCTATGCCCTCGTCAATACTCCCCCCAACCTGGCGGGCAAGGACTGATATGATTTCGTGATGGCCGCGGTACTTTGCCACACAAAATGCCTTGACTTGTGTTTCCCGATCATTGGGAAATGCTTCAAGCGCCTTGGTTAGGATGGGAAGGTTGCCCAGTTTTGCGGCAAGAATGAGATGGCTAGGCTCCTTGCTCCAGGAGAATAGTGACCAAGTCCAGGTTTTTGATTCTTGTTAATGTAGCTGGCTCAGATCTAATCCGGTTCCATAGGCGAGAAGCGAGGTAACCAGGCCAAGGTTCTCGTTTTCTATTGCTTTTTGAAGATGAGACCATGTTGACGTGGCTCCATGCTCGAGAAGGATTTTCACCAGCTTGGTTTTGCCCATGATCAAGGCCGTGTCAAGTGTTGTTTTGCCGCTTTTCAGTGTTTTCGCATCAACATGCGCCCCTTTATGCAAGAGCGCTTCAACGTAGTGCTCGTCCGATGCGTTCTTCGTTGCTGTACCAGGGTATTCAAACGGAAACACATAGGCTGCCAAATGGAGCGGTGTGTCGCCTTTCCAACCCTCTGCAAGAACTCAGAATCATCAAGCCCAAGTAGGCAACACAAGTGCAGAGCATGGAAATATGTGAAACATCGGAGTAAGGTGAAACTGGTTCGATGGCAAGTCCCAAAGACACTTGGACTGACGGACAAGACTGCCGCAGATCTCAAAAAACATCGGAATTTTGCATTCTGTACCTGTGCTAGGGTTGCCATCCCTGGGTTCGCGCGATTCTTGAGCTTAGAGATGATAGTGTAACCTTATGACATCCCGCGAAATTTGGGATAACTCCTTTGTTCGTGGATATTAATATCCACGATTCGGCAGATTGGCGTTGGAAATGTGTATGTATTTTTAGAAAAAAACCAATTACGACAATATCAAAGCCGAGCTTTCAAAAATTTAAAAGGATGAATCCGAAAGAAAAATGAATACAACACAGGGAAAACGTTGAATAAGCGTAATAGAGTTTCTTATACTTTGCATAATCAATCTCAAATCGCAATTTGTATTCGTTTTTCGGGTCATCAAAGAGTTTCCGCCGAAGTTACTTATTATTATGCCATAGTAATATGCATGTTAATGTATTTTTAGCACTACGCACTGAAGTCAGTAGAGAACAAATTGTATATATTTAACCAACCTAGAAGACCAATTTAAGGATTGAAAAATCCTTTCCTACTAAATTACAGTTTTGTCATCTCTCCACGCTATGAGGTAAAATGAAGTTTCTTTCCAACACCATTTCTGTGTTGTTGATGGTCCTGGTCGCCTGTACACAGGGATGGGTCATAGACGACGGCTGTCTGGGTGAGCTTCATGTCGATGCGGCTAGTCACTTTTTATTCTATGGCTAAACTTCAAATAGACAGGGCAGAGTATCTTACTAGTATCATGCAAACTACGTTCCAGTGGGCTCGAGCCGCGAGTGATAACCTCAACGCGATTGCTGCAGGAGGTCATGCACATGACCCCCTCTATATGGCACGTTTGGATTTGCTGCACTATGTGTTCTCGTTGGTCTTTTGGGACAATACAACGGCAGGACCCGACTCAAGTGCCGTGATGTTTGAGTCAATCAGAAGCACGTACGCGCAAATCCTCGAGTTCGACCAACTGGGCAACGGCGTCGGTTTCCTCAGGCCAGACTGGGACTTGGGAGTTGGCCAACTACTTATGTACTGCGATTATGACCGCATTACATTGCAACGGGATTGCCATGGCCGAATTGCCCCCGGGAGGGCCTGTGATACAGACAATGAAATAGACCTCGCCTTCACGCAATATGACATTGGATGTATGACCGCCACGTTGTCTTCCAACCCCGAATCTGTAAGTTTGATGAAACCCTACGGGACTTTCGGTAATTACTCATTATATGTCAGGCTTGGAGCATCAATGGTCGTTATTATGGTAAGAATAGTATACTTCAAATATGTGACTACATCCTCCAAGAAACCTACTCGAGACGGTTTGATATGGTATAATGTCTCCGACATGTGAAGGAAATTGGCACTTTGATAATAACAGTGGTTTGCAGGCCGATATTTTTAACGACATAGCCCTACTTGCGAGAAATCCTGATGACGTGAAAGACCTTATGGAGCAGGCAGGTTTCCCTCGCCGTTCGGCGGTGGAAATCATAACGGTCTTTCCAGCAGCCTCTGTACTCCATCAGTTGACTCAAGTCCTTCGCCACGAAATTGAAGATGTTAATGATGGCGATTGCTATGGCAAGTGACTTCTCATCGGAACTCTCATCGAAACTCTCATCGGAAGCAATACGGGGGCTAACTGGGCTGGGTAGGTTGGGATAATGTCTTGAAGTTTTCTCCCTATGGCGCCAATGCAGATTATGTCTCCCCGATGGCTGCACAGAATTCGCAGAACTACGTTTATTTTGCAATAGGTAGGAATGCTTGTTCCAGCAATGGTGACAGCAGAACTGACATGAACAGGCTCCGCATTGATTGCGGCGCAAACCCCTCAGCGCGTCAACGCGGATGGTTCAATTTCACTTATATACCCGGAATTCGCAAAAAGATCCCATGAGAGCGTGAAGGGTAAACGGAGCCCAGATTTAAATTCTTCCCCAGGTCTACAGCATACATCCCCAACGCCCTCTGCCTCAGCCCCCGGGATGTATTCCAAGAAAGCAGAGTCAAGCACACAACCGACTATCAGCCCATCCATAAGCCCGTTGAAATCTCCGTCCATCCACAGGCCTTCACTGCCGTTTGTGTCGCCGTCAATAGGAACTTCAATGTCCTCATCCTCCTCGGGAGTTGCATCAAGTGCATTGGATTCCGGAGAAACTAAATCGAGCTCTAAACCAGCCATTCTCTCATCGGAAACCCAAGTGAGATCTTCTTCATTCAGTGCCAAATCACCGCCACCATTATCATCTACAAAACCAATTGAGACACGCAAGCCCTCAACGGTTTCATCTGGTTTAATAAATTCTGGAGAAACCAAATCGAGCTCTACATCAGCCATTTTCTCATCGGAAAACAAAGTGAGATCTTCATTCAGTGCCAAATCACCACCACCCTTATCATCCACAAAACCAATTGAGACACGCAAGCCCTCCTCAACGGTTTCATCTGGCTTAATGACTTCTGAAGAGCGAAAGTCAACCTTCAAATCGACCGTTGAAGCTTCGTTGTCCAGTCCCAAGTCTTCAGCTCCATTGGGATCCACGTCAGTAAAGCCAGCACCTCCTACGTCAGTAATCGCGCCAGACCACGCCACATCTAGACCTATCTCTACTACCTCATCGACCACTGCTCCCTCAACCACGGTGAGTGCCTCATAGGAGTGGCCAGCTGGTGATTCGAGTTTTTTGGCTAAATACTGCAAAGGTCGTCCCTGTTGTACTATCCGGAAAGACTTCGCGCGTCACATATGTTTCTACGTACACCAGTTCAGGAAGCATTGGGCCCACTGCAGCATGGATGTGTTCAGGCCCCCTCTGTGACCATGGCGGTGGATGCCTAATCCCCATCTTTTGCAAGAGCTCAGGGGGTGGGCATGACCGTGGGGGCCTTAGCATTGGAGCCAGCTGGGGTCTTTGCTGCGAGTGGGAACCTAGTATTCCCGATGTCAGTCCTGGTGGTCCGTCTCCTGGCCCGGCAGAACAAGGAGACGATGAACCAAACAAGGGAGACGGCAATCAAAGTGGCGATGGTAATGAGCCTGACAAGACAACGGCGTCGGACACAAAAACAGCAACAGAAACCACGCATTCTTCAACTTCTACCAGCTCCAGTCATTCCACAACGAAAAGTTCCAGTCAGCCTGCTTCAACCAGACAGTCTACTGGGAGTTCAACTTCTACCAGTCATTCTACAACGAAAAGCTCCAGTCATCCTGTTTCAACGATCTCTAGTCATTCTACTTCCACCGGACCCAGCAGTTCACACCACAGTTCATGTTCTGAAACTGAAACGGCAACTTCGTGCGCTGTTACCATTCAAGTACTTACGCCGTACGGATCGAGCTCCGCCACTACAGTTACCGTTACCGTACGTATATTCAGCCCTAGTATGCCTTTTTTTATTAACGTTCCGCCACCAGGAATCATGCTCAACAATACAAGGCTGTCAGGCTACAAATCAAGTATCTACCATCACTTCTGCTGCGAAAAACTCTTCTATAGCAACAGCTACCCCTGACGATTACAACCCGACCGGCCTCGGTAGCTCTTTTTTCCCAAAGATGAATGCAGTTTTATCTCTTATTGAGTCAAAGGACGGCCCTATGGCGTCGAGTTTAGCCTTGAAGGCATCCAAGTCTCCTTCAATCCGCAAAACCGCAGCCCCAAGTCGAGCCGTGACGTCTACTACCCTCGTGCCCCCCAAAACATCAAGTACCAGCTCATTCACGACTATGCCAACAAATGTACCTGGAATCGGTGGCGTGCCTGGGTGCTCTGGGGTTGTCCCAGTTCCTGGCACCTCGGCCTACTGTGAATGCGATGGCATAGCAGCTCCCACTCTGAAGCCCACAGCGTCAGGACTCATGAACTGCGACTACACCATTCTACCCACCAAGGGCTACAATCCAGCGATACCCAAAACAGCAACACACAGCAGCAGCCTGTCGTCTGCGACTGGTAAATGCAATGCACACGTCCAGCAAGGCCTTGGGAAAAAAAGCAATGGCCCAGCGATGTATGTCGACGTCAATATCACCGATGCCCACGGCAAGTTGCTTGGGACCAAGCTTGCCGCTGCCAACTGGCTAGAGAGTGTTCAGATAAATAGTGAACTGCGATACTTACTCTTACTAACTCCGCATCTTACGGCTAGCAATTCGGTGGACTGCAAAGAGCCTGTCTGTGAAGAGAGTGATATTGATTTTTTCTACCATTCGCAGAACTGGCGTTCCAATTCGTCGCAATGTTCTGTTGGGCCTTGGGATTTTACCAGCGGTCCCGCGGACGTGGCGAGAAATCACTTGCTTGGAAATGACTTTAATAGAACCCGCGAGATGGACTGCAAATTTGATTGTTCATAGAAAAGGCCTCTGGAGCGGAAAAGACAGCTAGATGCACTGAGGCTTCCCAAACAGACATAATCATTTGTTGCGATTTCCCCGCTTTTCCAAAGCATTTCATTTAAATTGAGTTTAAAATATGGAGTTGTATCATGTATGCAGGATTTACTTGTTCTGCCATCAGTTGCTACTGCCAAAGTCGTAGATTCACTTATGATGGCCGGCTCGATTCTCATAGTAAATTTATATAACAAGCTCCAGCTTGAAAGGATATACTATTGTTTTTAATACCAAGTCAATAATTTACGATTCATCCAACTAGCCGAGAAAGCTATCTGTATAAATAAACCCTGGGTAGAGTCATACTTATCGGGTGTCGGCTCCTTTGACTCCAGGTCTCTTCCTTGTATGGTTGGTGATCACGTCTTCTAGATTGCGCCAGATATCGGCATTGTCTCATTGTCTGCGGCTTTCTTGTATTAAACTTATGTTATTGACCACATACACAATATGCAGCCAGTGCATTCCTCCGGAGTTTGGCAGGTTTGGATTCCCGGCTATTCGCCCATACATGTATGAGAAACTCCAGTAATAGCCCTGCGTGGCTATTGCTTTCGCCATCTAGCGCCTATGCAGTTGGCTGAAACGGGGACTTGCTTTTCGAGCTTGCTATTTTGTACTATTCTTCCCATTCCAGTGTTTCCTAGTATAGATAGCAATGACGAGGCCTCGACGCATGCTCATGTTTAGACCCAGAAGAGTGTTTTACCTAGGTATCACTTGACGAGCAGCTCTTCTCGTAACCCCTCCCTACAGCACAAATATATACATGGAATGGCCCCTACAACACATATATAAAAGGCGTTGATCCGTCGCGGGGCCGATGCTTGCCCTGAGCGACGCGTCTATTGTGCACAATATAGACGCCTATCTGCGCCAGAGCAGCGAGCATGCCTACCGACACCATCGCAATCATGATGCGCAGCCCGTTCTCGTAGCTGAGATGGTTAGCTTCAATGCGTGCTGTGTATGCCAGTATCTGCAAGACTTACAGTGGCTTGTCAGTCGCTTGGAAGTACTGTGACCCGGCCATCAAGCCGCTGATCGAAAACATAACCCATAGACTAAGTTCTTAGCGAGACCCAGACAGTATCATAAAGGAAAGGACTCACGCAACGCTGATGCTTCGTTCCCTCGGGTCTCGGCAGTTGACCTGCACCCAAGTATTGTGCAGCGGGTGATAGCCCACCGCAAAGCTGTTCACTGCCGTCCAGAGCCCCCAGCGAGACCACCTGCCCACATGCGGCTGCACCGTCAGAGTTACAATCAGGGTGATCAGGTAACACAGCTGGGCCATGACGATTGTAGCTCCACGCAGCTTGACGCGGTCGCTGAGACTGGCAAACCCGAACACGACGGCAAGTGCAAGAAAGGCACCCACCGCGGCGAGGGCATTGGCTTTGGTCCGGTCGAAACCGAGGGACCTAAGTCGGGATGTCAGCATTCATATAAAAAACAAAGACATGGGGTCTATTCATACATGATGATAGTCGGGGTGTACGTCGTCAGCGGGCTCCACGTTGAAAACACGGCGAAACTCGACACAAAGTGCAGCCAGCGACGATAGTGCAAGACAGTCTTCCACACCATCGGCAGCGGAATGCCTGCACCGCGGTTGCTTTCGGGGTTTCCCTCCTCAGGGTTGTTCAGTCTCGCAGTCAGGATCTCTTTGTCCGCGTCCGAGAACTTCACCAGGCCGGGGGACAGTAACGGCCGGGGCACGTCCGGGGACCCAGGCAAGAACAGGAGGAACAGCACGGAGACGGAGATGGTGAAGAGACCCTCAACTATGTCGCTGCGGCGTTAGACGATATTCCCGTTCGTTGCGTTTAGGGGAAACATACTCAGGTACAGCCATTGCCACCCCTTGAGACCACGACAGCCGTCGAGCAGCAGAATGCCCGACGCGATGAGAGGACTCAAGGCATTGCCGGAGAACATGCCGAAGAAGAAAATAGCCACGCGCTTGGCCAATTCCTCCTTTCGGTACCACGTGGACAGCGTGTAAACGGCGCCCGGGATGTACCCGGCCTCGGCCACGCCGAGCAGCATTTTCAGCGTCAAGAACGACGCGCGGTTTCGCACAAAGACTTGCAGCGTAGCGAGCAGTCCAAACACGAAGATCTGGCCGGCCAGCCATTTGCGCGGCCCAACCTGTTCTGGTCAGCTCTATCTCGTTACCGGTGCGTGCCTTATGGCTCACCTTCTGCTGGGCCATGTTGCATGGGATTTCAAACGCCACGATGCCGGCAAACATAATCAGGTTCCCCAGGTTGATTGTGGATTGCTGGACATGGATGTCTGTCGCGAAGCCATCCGTAATGGCACTGGCAATATTCATGCGGTCCAGCTGGAAAGCGAGGAGGCCCAGATACAGCAGGGGCAACACTGAGAAATCCACTCTAAAACAAGTAAGCACGATACTATTTCCAGTGTCGTTGGCCTTACTTTGTCCGCGCTTTCTTCTCGCTGCTGCGATCCCACGCCGTCTCCAGCGACGACGTAGAGTCCTTGCCCTGGACGCTCATGCTGGCTCAGTCTGCGCCCCAATCAAAAATGGTAAGCTCCAAGAAATCTGCGCGGTGTCGCTCACGTGTGATATGCCTGCAAGTCTCAGTTTTCCGAGGGTATTGTCCACTCTTAGTTATATACGGATATGCGAGCAGATATGCAAACTGAATTTCCTGGTATGGGGCCTTTACGATGGCGTCAAACACACTAAAACATATCCACGTTGCTGGAACTGCCCAACCCACAAGACGCGCATATTCTCCATATTAATATTATATTATGCGTCGGGTTGGTTCTGTCGATACGAGCCCTAAGATATTCGTTCTTCCCGCGCTGCAAGTGCCCGTTTCGGAAATGTAGTTGTGCCCGTTTCGGAAATTCTCGTGGGCGTCCATCGTCTACCGAGCTATGAGTATGTATTCAACGAGGCACTATGTATCAGAAGATGGAAGGTTCATTCGTTTAGACTTCGAAGAATAAACAGGGACGAAATCTCTGCAAGAATTGCAGGCTGTGATAGGCCACGAGCGATGGCGTGATAATCGACCGGTTCGCGCCAGCGCAGAGCACCGATTCCACCGAAGCCGGCCGGATAAGATGCGACGCCATCGAAGGCATCTGAGGAACTAGAAACTAGAGACGACATTTGTTTCCTGCATGCCACAATGCCTGCATCTCCAGTCAAGCGCGTCGCCGTCATTGGGACCGGCCCGGCGGGAGCCATTGCGCTGGATGCTCTGGCCCAGGAGCACCACTTTGACCTCATCCGCGTGTTTGAGCGTCGCGAAGGGCCCGGCGGATGCTGGTATGTGCGTGCGTGTCTTGCAGCAAGAGAATCATAGTCATGCTCACAGATGTACTCTAGGATTGGCGACGCCACGAGCCCGCCCGCCGTCTCAGACCTGAAGGCGCTTGCTGAGCGGACTGCGGATCGCGCATTGCGCATTCCTGCGATGCTTCCGGCGCAAACATCCAAGCAGGACCAGCCTCGCTTCACGGAGTCGTCCGTCTACCCCTACCTGGAGACGAACGTCGACGCGCTCCCGATGGAGTTCAGCCGCGAACCAATTCCTGCGCGGCCGAGCGAGCAATCCGTGCAGAACCACGGACCGGACACGCCGTTCCGCAGATGGGACGTGATGAAAGAATACATCACCGGCCTGGTGGAGCGCAACGGCTACAGCGACCTGATTTCGTACAACACCACGGTGGAATTGGTGACCAAGGCTGGGGCGGAATGGGAAGTAACGCTGCGACGCGATGGCGCAGAGAAAGACTACTGGTGGGTGGAAAAGTTCGACGCCGTGGTCGTCGCCAGCGGCCATTACTGGGTGCCCTATGTTCCGCCCATCCAGGGCCTCGCCGAGTTCGAACAGCAGCGGCCCGGCAGTGTGATTCACAGCAAGCATTTCCGCGGCCGGGAGAGATACAACGGAAAGGTACGTCGCTCGCTTTGGAATGAAAAAAAGATTGCTAACAGACGTAGCGAGTCGTCGTCGTCGGGGCCTCGGTGTCGGCCGCCGACATCGCGTTTGATCTGGCCGAGACGACCACCGCAGAAGTCCACGCCATCGTCCTCGGACACACGGCCAATGGCTATTTTGGCGACGAGGCATTCAATCACCCGCGAATCCACAAGCACCCGTCGATCCGCCGCGTCTCAGGCCGCACAGTGCTCCTGGACGGCGGCCAGGGCGAGATCCAACACGTCGACGCCATCATCTTTGGCACGGGCTACAGCTGGACGCTGCCCTTTTTGCCGTCGGTGCCCGTCCGCAACAACCGGGTGCCCGGACTGTACCAGCACGTGGTCTGGATGCACGACCCGACGCTTCTGTTTGTCGGCGCCGTGGGCGCTGGCCTGACCTTTAAGATTTTCGAGTGGCAGGCCGTCCTCGCGGCGCGGTTGCTTGCGAGGCGCGCCACGCTTCCGTCGCTCGAGGCGATGCAGCGCTGGGAAAAGGACCGTGTCGCAGCGCGCGGCGACGGCGTGAAGTTCAGCCTGATCTTTCCGGATTTCGAAGACTACTTTGAGACCGTCCGGCGCCTCGCAGGCGAGGGCGAAGACGGCAAAGGCCGCAAGCTACCCAAATTCCGCCGCGAGTGGGTAGAGGCGTTTATGAAGGGACATGAGCGGCGAAAGGCCATGTGGAAGAGGAAGAATGCCCAGGCCAGAGCCAAACAGTCTCGCCTCTAGACAGAAGTGTTCGAGCTAGACTATATACTATATCATACTATATTGGGGTTAATCCTCAATTTCACTCTGAAGACGAGAGATATGCTCGCTTTGATGCTGATAATCTGATAATCGTTTGCCTGTCAGCATAGACTTTGACTGCCTGTATGATAATACTTGCCAGGTCAGATTATTAGCACTTGTCCTGTGGAATATCGACTGACTTGTGTAAACATAATAAGATAAACGTGTAACCCACCTATTATCTGCTATCATTATTAATATTGCATGTATATGTCCTTGCTAGTTCCAAGATCCTTGGAACTATAAGAGCGCCATCCAATTCTGTAACAGTTCAATCAGACACTTCACCATGTCTTCGGACGTGATCGTTCCAGGTGCGTTTAACGTAACTAGATTTGATATAAGCAGCTGATATATTACAATTCTCTATTATCTCCAAGATAGGATTGCCTTGGGTAAGTAAATAGCACAGACCCATGCATTGCACCTTTACAATTTATTAATAATTGATATTCACTTCTTGTCGAGTTTATTTCTAACAATTATCAGACACTAGCACCATGGCTACGTAGTACCGATCAGGCTAGCTCCGTCTGAACACCAGGCTAACAACCCACTAGTGCTCAATCAGGCAAGCCCTTGGCCGCCACCAATCACTGCTTAGCAGTTCTATATAGTTCGAACGAAGGGACAATTAACCTCAAGACAAGTCCACTACATCCAACACATTCACTAGTACACATGCAATTCTCACACCTCCAAGCAGCTGCCCTTGTTCGTGTATAAAATGATTGAGATGTCATCGTTGCCGAGATCCTTCACCTTGACGTTGGAACTTGGCTATTAATAGTACCCGAAGGCTGAAACTCTATTATTCCATTTCTGAGGAATATAAAATATTCAACATATAAAGTCCAGCCTATTGTTAATCAAAATATCTTTATATATTAATAATCTACTTGTCTAGACTTATTAGACTGTTGAGCTCAGAGCGTGCTTTTTCTATTCTGAGCAAGCTGAAAGCATGTGGTGTGTTTATAGTATCATTAATAATTAAATATGTCCGATTCAGCCCTGTTAGTTCCGAGATCCTTGACATTATAGAGCGTCCAATTTTCTTAATTCAACATACTGTAACAGTTTCAATCAGACACTTCACCATGTCTTCGCCGGTAATCGTCATCGTCCCCGGCGCCTTCGGCACGCCCCAAGGCTTCTCGCGACTCCTCCCAGATCTGACCAAAGCCGGATACGCAACACACCCAGGCGCATACCCCAGCTGCAATCCCTCTGATCCAGCCAACGCGTCCGCTGCGCAGGACATTGCATTCCTGCGCAACAACGTCTTACTCCCTCTGTTGAACGAACAGCGCAAAGACGTCGTCATCATCGCGCACTCGTACGGCGGCGTGGTTGCAGGCGGCGCCGCAAAGGGACTTGCAAGGGGGACCAGGAGAGCCCACGGAGATCAGACCGGCGTCCTCGGCCTGATCTATGTGGTCGGCAACATTACGCTCGAGGGAGAATCGCTCCTCGCTGCTATCGGCGGCGCGTACCCGCCTTTCATCAAAGCCAACACGGTCAGTCCAGAACAATAACCATATAGCATAGAGTATTAATGTTGTCAGCCATCTCCGGGCCTCGCCGTCATCGAACCGGCCATGGACATCCTGTACAACGACTGCGACCGCGCGCTAGAGCCAGAACTCGACAAGCTGATGCAGCCACACGCGCTCGCAGCGTTTGAGACGCCGGCCACCGCGCCGGCCTGGGCCGAGAGTGCGTTTGATGGCCGGCGCGCGTATGTGCGGACGCTGGACGACTGCTGCAACCCCTTGTCGGTGCAGGATGTGTGGCTGGAGAAGTCGAGGGTTGAGTGGGAGGTGGTCGACCTGAAGACCGGACACATGCCGTTTGTGAGCCAGCCGGGGGTTTTGGCGGGGCAGATTGTTAGGTTTATTGATGGTTTTACTCGTATCTAGTGTCTAGAATGTGCAGAACTTGGAATATACACCTTCTAATAAGATGACTGGAATTTTTCATAGTGCTTATCAAGAGTAATCCACCTTGTACAAACTACATACACTATCTTCAGAATGTTTAAACAAGAGAGTAATATCTACTTTATCTTAGAGATTAGGCACATAACTCTAATCATAACTATATAGATATAGTAACTTATATAGTCCTTTATAGTATTATACTACGGCGATAGAATTGACCAATCACGCCGCGCGGGACAACCCCGCCTCTAAATCTCCATGTTATCACGATAACCAGCTCAACAACACACCACCCAACATAATCAACAACACCACAATCAATTCACACATCTCTCACACAGACACACACATACAAAAAGAAAGAAGATGGCCGACGTCGAGCACCCCCTCGAGCCCCAAGCTCGCCACATCGTCTACTGCGGAGGTACTTCTACTTCTTCCCCGCGCTGATTTTTATCCCATACCACTTATCGAGGCAAAGAAACTGACATTCCCAGTCTGCACGCTCCCACCAGAGGTACCCCTTCTCCTCCTCGGACAGTCACAAAAATACTAATGTAGCAGTACTGCGAGTTCGGCGGCACATCCAAGAAATGCGAAGAATGGCTCGACAAGAGCCATCCCGACCTGCACGAGCGCTTATATTCCGAGGGTCCCTCTCTCCGTCCCTCTATTCATATATATGTAGGCTGACAGGGTGACTGGCAGAAGCAATAAACGCCAACCTCTCCACGCTCTCCCTCTCCGCGCGCGAACGCGCCGCCAAAGACGCCGCCAAAAAAGAAGCGAAAGCGCAACAAGCAGCGGAGCGCGAAACAGAGCGCAAAGCCAGCTCGAAGATCCAGATTAAGCGCGTGGAGCGGAACAAGCGGAAGTTTGTTACGGTCGTAATCGGGCTGGAGGCACATGGACTCGACCTAAAGAAGGTGGCGAAGGAATTGGGCAAGAAATTCGCAACAGGCTCGTCGGTCACAAAGTCTCCGGCCGGGCAGGAGGAGATTACGGTGCAGGGCGACGTTAGCGATGATTTGTTTGAGTGGTTGGTGGATGTGCATGGGGACAAGGTGCCGGAGGATAACGTGGAGTTGATTGAGGATAAGAAGAAGAAGGCTGCTACTTGATTATTATGCAGGGTATCTATCTGAGACAAATGCAACATAAGTTATAGCTCGTCGAAGAGACGCAACGGGTCGCTCGCTGTAGGTATATGCTCGGTGGTAGAAGGGATCGTCTTCGAACGCAGCGGGCCTAGGAAGGGCTCTATATCTGCAGTAGCAGCATCCCTCGACAAGCGCTCCACACGCTCACTCAGGTCGTCTGTCGACAGCGACGACGAACGCACCGCATACACTGCTACCAGCACGACAATCACACCGCCCACAATCCCCCAGAGCATGCGCAACCGCCGACTAACACGAGCCTGCCACTCGCCCTCCCTTCTCTCCCAGCCCTCGATCTCTTTACGCACGGCATCCAGCCTCCCACCCAGCGTCTCCATCCTACTCCGGCCCGCCTTCATGCGTTTTTCGAGCGCCTCAATGCGTAGTCGCTGCGGCTCAAAGTGCTGGAACTCGCCCAACTGCCGCTGCGTTTCTTGCTCTAGGTTAGTGTTATCGCGCTGGAAGTTGTCGTGCAGCGTCGTGCTAGAATCGACCAGTTCCTGGAACGTGTGGATCGTCGCGTCGAGCGCCGACATGCGCTCGAGGAGGTTGTAGTACGTGTAGTCTAGCCGCCGCGTGATGTCTGTAGCCAGCGTGCCGACGGACGCAAGTTTCGTCCGGAGGTACCTACACCATTAGCATATATACACATACATATACATGTGGTGGCATACTCCTCCCCCCTCTCCCGCTCCTTCTGCGCCCGCTTCAAATCCTCCATGCTCCGAATATCCACCTTCATCAAACTCATCTTCCGGTTCGAATCGCTATCATCTTCCGCCGCCACGCTGCCCGCCGTGCTCTGGCTGCGATTGTGCGCGCTCGGCGACCGGGAGCCAAACCGGGAGCGCGACGAGTCATGCGCGTGGCTTGTAGTAGTAGGACGTAGGAGCGTAAAGTCGGCTTCTCTATCTTTCTCCCTGTCCCTGTGCCGATGCCGCTCCTCGCCGATCTGCTGCGACCAATGCCGGTGATGGAACGACCTATTAGGCAGGAGATTCCTGGCTCCTCCCGCAGAGGCAATCTGGTTCACGGCGCGGGGGAGGCGGTAGTTGTAGTCGCGAGACTTGGAGTAGCGGTGCGCTTTGTCGGGGGTATGTTTTGACTTGTCGGATTTTTCGGAGGATTTCTCCGAGGGCGCTTGCTGGGATGGTTCTTCCACTGCAGTGTCCACGAATAGTCGGCGTGGCCACGGCTGGCGTTCGTCGGTGTTGCTGCGTGGTGTTGGGCGCGCTGCTTCGGAGCGGTGCCGGCTGTGCAGGTTGACGGGGAACGTTTTGGACGTGGGGAGGCGGGAGTCCTCCATTTCATTCAGTGTATTCGTAGATGATGTGCTGTCAGTTCAGTGACCGTGTTGCATGAGGATTCTCGACAGATAACGATGTCAAGCTGGTGTTGTCGGAGTTGACGTTGCGGAGACGGAGCCAACCTCGGTCCGCGGCGATCGACCACCACTACAAACACTTATACAGCACGCCACTACTCAACATTATTACTTATTACTATAATCTGAATTGAGATATTTTATAGAAATTAAATAAAAATATAATCACCAAGTAACATACTGATCCAACGCCAACTCCGCCCATATAGACTTTTATCGTGATATACATAATCTGTAATCTGTATTAATCCAGTGATCCAACGAGTACGTGCTCCAATGTCTAATCAAGAATTCAACAGCTTGTTCCTCTTCTCGCGCCGCTTCTTCCTCTCCACGCGCTTGCGGTGCATCTTCTCAGCCATCTTCTCGTAGCGCTCTTTCTCCTCCTTGGCGGCGCGCCGGTCCTTGATTGCTTGGATGTGTTTCTACTTTGTTAGCATCAGCAGTAAGACGTCTCTTGAAGGTATATACCTGTCGCTCCGCCTCCTTCTCGTCCTTCATTTCCTTCTCGCGCTCCTTGATCGCCGCCAGGTCGTTGCGCTCTTGCAGGCGTTTTTCGTACGACTTTAGGCCGGAGGTGGGTCGGAAGGCTTTCTTGGGGGCGTGCCAGTTTTTGCCTACTCATGTTAGTTAAATCTAAACGAGTAGGGTGTGCATACCATTCTTCCTCATGCCCACGGGGGCTTCGGCGGCCGACATGTTGTGCTCTTTCAAGTGTAGACAGTCTGAGACGGAAAGCTCCAAAAGGAAAGAAGAGAAAAAGGCTCTATCTTAGCGCGATCAGATAAGCGGATCGCGGCGCCACAATGATCCGCCCCCACTAATTCTTTCTCTTCTCACCGCTTGACAATACCTCTCTTTTGTCCTGTTTATGAGACTTTATGAGACTTCGTTGTCGTTGCTAATTCATGCAGCTAGTGAAGTGCAGGCAACTGATGTGAGCAGCCGGCTCCAGCTCCGCCGAGTAATGCGCGCAGCCGAGTCAAACTCCGATTAAACGATAAATCACTCACCCAGCGATTGTCTGGCCGACAACCGCTCGTTATCCACTACCCCTCTCATTACGTATAAATATTGGACGATGTCCTGCTCATAGCGTGTCTCCTCCTCCTCGTCATCTTACGTCTACCTCGTCACTGCTCCCTCGACAACAACACGTCGATGGCTCTCGACCATGCTGCATACGATGAGATGCCCGTCGAAATCGCTCCGCTGCCGCAGAACCAGAACTCCGGCGAGAAGGCTCTCAAGGACATAACCTACGGCTCAGTAAGAAGCCTTTACAACTTTACTCGTCTCATCTAATCATGTGTACAGATAGCCGGCGTCGTCGGCAAATACATCGAATACCCCTTCGACACCATCAAAGTGCGCCTGCAGTCCCAACCCCACGGCGTCCCTCTCCGCTACACCGGCCCCCTAGACTGCTTCCGCCAGTCATTCCAGGCAGATGGCCTCCGCAGTCTGTACCGCGGCATCAGCGCGCCCCTCGCCGGCGCGGCCGTCGAAAACAGCAGCTTGTTCTTCAGCTACCGCGTGGCCAAGAACCTGCTCCAATCCACGTTCTACTCCGCGTCTGAGCCGCTGCCGTTTAGTGGGTTGCTGATCAGCGGCGCGGCGTCCGGCGCGTTTACGTCTGTTCTGCTCACGCCCATTGAGTTGGTGAAGTGCAAAATGCAAGTTCCGTCGAGCACTACGGGCGCCAAACCCGGCCCGGTGAAGATATTGGCTACTGTCTTTCGGCACGACGGCGTCTTTGGGCTGTGGCGGGGGCAGATGGGCACGCTGATCCGAGAGACCGGCGGCTCGGCCGCGTGGTTTGGCAGTTACGAGGGCGTGTCTGCTTTATTCAAGAAATCAAACAAACAAAAACAATCACACGCAAACGAAGAAAAAGAAGAAGAAGAAGAAGAATCCCTCGCACTATGGCAGCAAATGCTCGCCGGCGCCGCAGCAGGCGTCAGCTACAACTTCATCTTCTACCCCGCCGACACCATCAAATCGCGCATGCAGACCGAGGACCTGTCCCTCCTCTCCAACAACAAACGCTCGTTCTGGAGCGTCGGCAAATCAGTCTGGCAGCAGCAGGGGCTCAAGGGTCTGTATCGCGGATGCGGCATAACAGTAGCGCGATCTGCGCCCAGTTCGGCGTTTATATTTTCGATTTATGAGGGGTTGTGTCGGTATTTTGGGTAGATTTCTTTGGCATAAAAGCGTATAGAGCAGTACATATGATGGGTGGCGTTTATAGAATAGATTTATAATATTACAATTTTACAGTTGTTCAACAAAGTAGTAAACAATAGCGAGGAACTGAGAACACGATTTGATTCTTATCAGATAGTGAAATTATCAGCACGCCGCCCTAATCTCGCTTCTGTCCCATACTTCTCTATGCGAGATTCCAATATATTTCAGTACTAACTAGACAGACAGAAGTACCATTCTACATGCAATGACCTGTGCTAGGCTAAGATTCATGCCAACAGCGAATCATCCCCATTAACTTCCTCGCAAATCTAACAACCGCAAGCAATTCTCTTTTGCATGTCACGTATCGTTACTCAGTGGCAGAAAGGGCTCATCCCGTCGCACAAATTGTCCTGATAAATGGTCGATTTGTTGGCGTATTTCGCCCCTCACCGCATCAAGAAGGACGTTCATAAAGGCATTTTCATCTCCGGATCCGCTTGGCTGAGCATTTGACGGACCTGGCTGGGCCGTATTCTGGGAAGCCATAAGGGGCACGTAGCACTTTAGAGAGGCTGTCACAGTCATATACGACGCCTCCCGAAAACAGGCGTCGTAAGCTCGCCTAAATGTCCTTGCATTGGCATCTTCAGTCTCGCGTGCAGCGTGAAATCATTCCCCGCGGGACCCAGACAGACGTCTTTTTGCCAGGAGTATAAACATGAATACGCTTCCATACTATACTACCGTTAGCTGAGATCATAAGTTAGAGAGGGGTTGGGCGACCTTCTCGCGACATTTAAAAAAACTTGCACGGATCGACGCCGTACGACACAGTCGATCCGATAAAGGGGATCCAGTGCGAGACGACGGGGATCAGTGGGTGACTGGAAAGACGCAATTTTTGGATAGGATGTTTGTGAGGATAGGGAGGATGACAAGAGAGGCGATAGTGTAGATGGTCATGTCACTCCATGAGTGGGTGAGCAGGTCTAGGGGGAGTCTGGGGACCATATTGTCAATGCTGTCGATGGTGTTGGCAAAGTTCATCCGCGATGTCATTGCCCATGCTACTAGCGCTTATGTAGTGCACGTTGGTGCCAACTTGCTATATTCATATTTGGAAAATATCTGCCAACTTCTAGCTCAGGGGGTTGAATTGTATTCTCTATTTCCATGCGTAATAATTTACCTTGACTGTTTGAAATGGTATAAATATCAGACATAGCTAGGAGAAGAGAACCCTAATTCTGTGCCCTAAGCCCTAACTTACGGAAAGGGAAAGCTGTATGGTTCCGGCCAATCAGAACGGAGATTGATGGATCAATAATACGTGTACTTGTATGTCAATCTGCACCTAGCTAACTAGCTACATGAGACAATATGTGCCTATTTATAGTAAATCTTTGGTGCTCTCACCGCCCACGTAAATTTCGTGTGGCGAAGATTAAGAAGAAGAAGAAGGAGAAGAAGAAGGAGAAGAAAAAGGAGAAGAAGATGGAGATGAAGATGGAGAAGAAGAAGGAGAAGAAGAAGGAGAAGAAGAAGGAGAAGGAGAAGAAGAAGGAGAAGAAGAAGGAGAAGAAGAAGGAGAAGAAGATGGAGAAGAAGATGGAGATGAAGATGGAGATGAAGATGGAGATGAAGATGGAGATGAAGATGGAGATGAAGACCCCAGAGGGAGAGTAAGTTGGCATTCGCATCTCACATATACATGAACAAAGCTAATGTACATTCCTCATTATAGGCCCGGGAGGCCGCCCGCCTCGAAAGAGGCTGAGCTGATCGAGCAGCGGCTCGCTGCTATCAAAATCTTGCGCGAGGGGGTTCCTCGGCTCAGCAGAAGGGGAAGGGGTGAAGAAGGAGAAGGAGAAGGAGAAGGAGAAGGAGAAGGAGAAGGGAGAAGGGGGCGATGAGATGACGTTTCCGCCGCTGATGTTGTATTGGTTCTGCTTCTATATTAGTCCATGTTTCAACAACCTTGGAAATTGATGACTTGGAATACGTACGATTGGCATTTTTGGTGGTCTGTAACTTGCAAACGTTCTTCTGGTTAGTTGACATTTCCTTGCACCAAGGCTGGAATCAGGCAAGCTAGGGCCGCTCATACTTACGGAGATTGAAGATGAGGTTTTTTTTTTTTTTTTTTCAAAAAAAAACAAAAAAAAATGATGATTATAGTGAGATTTTTGAAGTTTGAAGTTTGCCACGGGGCAAAGTAAACATCTGGAGGGCATCTCGGTGCTTTATATACATATTGGATTGATTCTAGACCAATAATTACTCGTCTCATTGATCAATACAACAATAGGCATAGGCATAATGCTCAATATTATTGATAGATAGTGTGGTTAATAATATATCTAGTCTTGGGACTTGTGAGATGAGGCATGCTCTCTTCGGCTTGACCGAAGGTAGAGAGTCAGAACAACAGGAACGGCAATGTTAATGGTAGTTGGAGACCTTTTGAGATTATTTCATATCAATACTTTGTCTCTGTACGAGTAGCGGGAGAGTTCCAGGACATTTCTTAGCCTGGAGGGTTTCTTGCTTATCAGTATTCTTTATACTCTTCTCCTTCCTGGTAGTAGATATCTAGAAGAATAGTTGCTGGCCTGAGGGAGCATTGGGTTAATCCTTGGAAATATGCTACAAGTTGTATTGATTTATAACGACCTTACATGGTCGCAGCTATGTAAAAACAAATCATACCCAGCTTTAGCCCTCAAGAATAGTTTGGTGGGCATTCCTTTCCTTGGTTTTGAGGCAGGATGTTATCCATGGAACCCTGGCGAAGAACCCTGGCGAATACCTAGGTACTTGCGCCTCAGGGAATAAGAAAGTAAGTGTCACCATGAACAAATTGTGGTCTAATTCTATATCGTGCAAGCAAGCCAGGTCAAAACAATAAAACGAACGACTGAATACACAACTGGATTCCCTGACACACAGAAAGATGGTTTTAACATCACTTCCTGTGGAACTAATGTTGCACACTTTTGATTTGACAGACTTGGCCGATCTGAACGTGTTAAGCAGGACATCCAAGTCCATGTTTGATGTTGTTGGCCGCCTGTTATACCGACGAGGTGCTCAAGGCAGTGCCCGGACATGCAGAACCAGGATCTTATACGCAGCCATTCACGGGCAAACGAATGCAATCACCAAGCTTTGGAACGCTGGCATCTCAATGAGTGGCTTTGAAACCTACACCGACGGTTTTGTTCGCACGCGAGAAAACATTTATCACAATGCCCTGAATACCAACATCGCAAAGAGAAAAGCTTTGGAGATAGATTTGCATCCACTCTTGGCTGCAGCTCTCTTTGGTCATGCTTCGGTTTTGTCATTATTGCTTAATGAGGGAAACGTGGACATTGACTCCCAGGATAAATCAGGAAGAACCGCGCTTCATTATGCTATAGAGAATGATCATTCTCATGTGACCAATCTACTATTGGAGCGAGGAGCAACTGTAATGGGGACTAAAATCTCACCCCTTGTTTTTGCATCCGACGTCGGTAATAGGGACGCAGTTGAAATGGTCGTCAACGAACTCAACAAACGAGCTGTCCCGGTCAAAGTCCTCAAAACCGAATCCAGAAATGCTTGTCGAAAAGCTTGTATGAAAGGATTTAATGACATTGTCGATTTTCTTCTTCGCCACGGAACTGATGTCAATCTCCACGTCAATAGTCGAGGTTTACTTTTTTGGGCATCCTATTATTGCCATCTGTCAACGGTTAAAGTACTAGTGAAGTACGGCGCGAAAATGGAGAGCGAAAGAGACTGTGGCATCGTGCATGCACTGTTTCATCGTAAGCCTGGCGAAGAAAGGGACGATTTTGACCCAAAAATAATTACGTGTCTTCTCGAATCAGGCTGCAATGTCGCAAATGGCGGTCTGCATGCTTGTACTTTATGGCGTATACTAAATGACGCCGACGGAGGACAGCGGAGAAAATATTTCAGAGCAACACAGGAGGAAAAAGATCAACTTATCAGGCTCCTACGTAAGAATGGGTTTGACAAGAAGAAATGCAGACGTGGTTGCTGGGAGGGGGACTTCCAAGAAGAGTTCGAAAAGAAATTCAGGCAGGGACATCTTTTGGAATACATTACAACGGCGCGTGATGCGTAAAACCATTATTCTTGCTGCTTTGTGGTGCGAGGTAAAGCCGAATCAGGAATATTAGAATTGAAAGTTAGAAGAAATGCATCACCAGTGCAAGAAATGTCGTTTTTATTTGTGCTACTGTAGATACTCACTGATACGTTATTGGCCATTCCCTTTGACAGATGAGATGATGACTTGCCTGTCCTCTGTTTGGGTATTCAAATACAAAGTTTGGTGATCTAACTTTACCTTCAAAATGAATATATCCAATGACGTGAGGCAGAACTACGTCTTCGCCACTGCTGGTTTCATCCGTTTTCAGGACGTCGCGGATTACATGACTTACAAGGACGACCTGACGAAGCCAGGATGGCGTATCGATGGTTCTGCTTTTGGGGTGTACTGTACTATTGGGCAGTCCCTTCATCAATTGGACTTGACCCATGAACACCCCCCTCAAGATTTACTATAAACAAAAATTTGTCTAATTATCTATAGATGTCACTATTTAGAATTTCTATTGTATTAGGGCAATTCAAATAAGAAGATAAACTTAATGCTTGAGGTGTTCTCATATGGATAAAGCTGGGTTAAGTAGCGTTGATTTTGGGATTAAATGTAGCTTCCATATATCTTCCTAAATGCAATGATTTGTCTGGCTAATCCTATCCAATGCACTCCATTCTGGACCTTAATACAATGAAGTAATATGTCTATGGTGTCTGTGAAGCACTCTTGGAAAAAGCGAACTCGAGAGTCTCTGTTGCTACTTATTTATATACCAAAGTTTTCTACGGCGTCGCTTTGAGAGGCGCGCCCTGCTATCTACCACCAGGTATACTCTAGGATTGAACCACTCTAATTAGCTTTGAATCTTGCCAATCTGATAGACTGTACAAAGCACGGGACCTAAATTGGCGCCGGGTAACAGATTTGGACTCGTCTTCTGATTCCTGCCCACTTTCACACAGCAGCTTGGATTGGTCCTCGATGTATGCCCATATGTCAGGCGTGAAATCAAATGTTTTCCCATACTTGACCAATACGTCAGCCATCTTCCGTGCGAATCTTGTGCCATTCATTTGTATTTCCTCGTTTAATATCATAGGAAAGTCGGATGGAAGGACAGCACTGGGGTCCTGCTGAAGGAGCAGTTCCAGGACCTCTATGTTGAAAACCACCAGGCAACCACGCATAGCTTGTGGGCCTACTTTCAAGGTGGGATTATGCTTGAATATCACACTTAGGAGCTCAGCTGCCTTGGATAATCGAGGCGTAATGCGTCCCAGTACGTCATCAGAAACAATGTGATTTGGACGACGAGAAAGGAGAAGGTCAAGGTGGGTGGGTAGATGGACAGCGACGAGCATATTATCCGTAATCTCAATATCACGATTTCGGTCGAGCAGTTGGCACAGAGTGTTGGGATCATGAGAAAACGCAGAACCCGCTTTGCGTAAATACGACAAAACGACAGTGGGAGAAGGAAGTGCATGAGGTTCTTGATCAAGGACTATTTCGACCATTTTGGGACCTCCCTTGGCAAAGCTTTCGAACATCTCAGAGGTTATCTGGCAGCGAGGTCGATATTGAAGTAATACTCCGAGAGTTTCAGGTCTTTTAGCCATATTTAATACCTTGGGACCAATGTCCACACCTTTAGTGTGTTGGAGAAGCATTCGCAAGTTTTCAGTATAATCTGAATTCTTTTCTTCCATAGAAGTGAGCACAGCACTGATTATATCCTGCGTTACTGGCGGAGACCTAGGGTATTTTAGAAGCCGCTCCAGCAGTCCTTTCTTGGAGAAAGAACATGCCACCAAGACGAGATCTGTGTCTCGGACCTCAGGCCCATCGTCATACTGGAGAAGGGCATCTAATATTTCATAGTCGTCCTCAGGTCCGTCGTCATACCAGAAAAGGGTATCTATAGCATCAAAGCCATCCTTGGGTGACAGCAGCTTTGTCAACAGACTTCCAAACGCGTCTCCGTCAAATTTCACATCTGCACCATGCTTCATAAGCTCGTGAACAGCTCTGCAGTCTTTATACTGACAGGCATAATGCAAAGCTGATCCAAATATCTCTGATCGTATGTTTAGATTGATCCCACGATTCAGAAGGAAGTCGAAAATGTCTTGTTGGCCACTGGCCATTGCTGCAATCAAAGCAGACCCAAAGTATCCCTCGCTGGTATTTACATCTGCCCCCTGATCTACGAGAAGCTGCACCATTGAAGAATCTCCTAGATATGCCGCAATATGAAGGGGTGGTCCAAGTGGTCTTCCTCGTGGGTTGACGTCGGCCCCTGCATCAAGTAGAATTTGGAGGACTTCCCTGCACCGCAACTTCTCACGTAAAAATCCCCCACCAGCCCGATTAGGAATCAATGGCTTTTTATATGACTTTGAGTCTACATCAGACGCCATTTCTTCCAAGGGATACTTTTTGGGAATTAGCTCGTAGTAAAGCTGACGTGGGGACACGATTGCCAGAAGTCCCTCCAGAGCAGCGGAGACCGGAGACCCATACTTGGAGCTCACAAATTGAACGTTCGTACCTTGCTCGACGAGGTAAAAAGCCAGCCTCACTCGTTGATGATACGAAGCCAAACGGAGAGCTCTCGCGCCGTCATACAAATCAAGATTTGGACTCAATCCGTTAGACAGAATCTTCTCAATAGCACTCTCGGAGACGAATCGACAGGCAAGAGGAAACCCATAGACACTTTGAGGAATTTTCCAAAACACGAACAGGAAAAGTCTCTCTTCAAGTCTCTCGTAGCCTTCGCGTAATACTTCCTCCCACGCGGGTAACAAATCCGGGCTATCTGGGAGCCTTTCGGATAAGAATTGAATCGTTGGCCACAGTCTCTTCCCCCTGATTGCTTCTACCAACACATTGAGAGTACGCAATGGATCATAGATCTTGGCACCGGATTGAAGTAAAAGTTCCATGACTTCCAGCTGGCCTTCAAAAGCCGCTACTGCTAGCGGAGTTCCGCTGTTGTCAATGCTTTGCTCCGGGTCTGCACCATTTTGCAAGAGCATTTGAGCAACCTTATAGTGGCCATTTGCACAGGCTGCATGCAGAGCGCTCGCTTCTGTGCGTACAGGTAACCCCCTCCCTAGATAACCATACGTAGCGTTTGGTTCCGTGCGTACGCTAACTCTGGTCCGTTTGGTCCCATTAGCCGTGACATGTGCTCCTTGTTCTACCAGCAGGGTGGCCAACTTCATGTCGCCGTTGCCACACGCAGTAGTCAAAGGCAATGACTTTTCTGGGTTCGAGAAATTAACATCTGCTCCCGCATCTAGTAGTATTCTTGCTGTCTCGAAAACTTTGGCTTCTGCCGCCAAGCACATGGCAAGCGGTTCCTGGGAAATATCGGCCCCAGAATCAAGGAGAAGTTTTGTTATCGCCGGACTTTGGGAAACGATTGCACAATGGAGCGGGGATTTGTATTCTGTTGAGCTTTTGTTGACATTTGCACCGTAAGCAATCAGCTCTCGGATTATAGGCTCGTGGCCACTAATGATAGCTGCTAGAAGAGGTGATGTATGAATGCCATCAATTAAGCCTGGGGCATTAACCTCAGCGCCTGCCTCCAGCAGAGCACGTACGAATTCCAAACGACCATGTCTAACCGCTGCCTGTAGTGCACAGCCATAATGGTGGTAGCCAGTGAAGCTTACATCCACCCCTCTCTCGATCAAAATTCCCAGAAAGTCACAATCGCCTTTTACGGCAATCATTTGCAACAACAGGCCAAATCGTTTATCCGTTGCACGGACACGGAGTTCAGGCTCGGTTAAAAGGAGGAGTCTTATCACAGCACCCGGACCACTGGACAGAATCTGTTCTACAGCACTCGATCTGAAGGGATGGCCATCACCCCGCCACCAGCTCTCTCCAAAGAAGCTTAACGCAGCAATGAGCACTGGACTAGACTTTTTGCCTTGATCTTCCTTGTTTTTGCCATCTTGCAAAGTGATGATTGCTCCAGCATCGAGTAAAGCACGCACAATTGGCAACGAGCCTGTCTCTCTCTTCACAGCCCACTCCAGGACCGAGCCCTGTTTTGGGGTGCTATGATTGACATCTGCACCGTGCGAGATCAAGGCCTTGACAAAATTCAGGCTGCACTTTTGCACCGCGATGTGCAACGGTGTTTTGATGAGACCCAGGACTTGGTCGACATTGGCGCCATGCTCTAGGAGTAAATCAATGACGGACTCTTGTTGCAAAGCTATCCGTTTCTGTCTTCGCTTCTGGGACAATAATTTACCACCCAAAGATTTCCTGCGCCGCTTTGCGATATCTTTGCGAATACCTGCCCGTACAAGTGTCTGGAAGCATGTCTGCAATGCAGTTCTCGGCCATCCCTCGTAATTTATGGCTGCGTCATCATCATCATCATCATCATAATAGTCATAATTGTCATAATCGTAATAATCTTCATAATCGTCATAACCGTCAGAACCGTCATAATCCTCATCATCATTGAAAGTGGGAATAGCATCAACTATTGCGTTGACATCAGCACCAGTATTGATCAACCACTCAGCCGCATCCCTTTTTCCAGCAGCACAAGCTGTATTCAGAGAATGGGCCAGAATAACAGATGATGCTTCACATTGCAGAACCTTTGGTCCCAGTAACCTCAATATTTGCAAACTGCCGACACGAGAACTGTATGCAAGTACTTTATTCAGGGTCTCGAGACTGCATGGCGGCATGCCTTGGTTCATCAGGTATTGAACAAAACCATCATTCTTTCCAATGATGGAATTCATGAAACATATGTCGAAATTTTCAGATAAAACACGAGCGTCGTCTTTGCTGGTAAGAAGGATATCCATCGCTAGTTCGGAACCGTTTGTGGCAGCTATCTGCATAAGCTGCGCCAAAAACTCCGGAGGCCCAGGTTTCTCGTCGACCAAAAATTGCAACACTCGGGTGCTGTTAAAGGCGACGGCCTCTTCCAATGCAGCCCTCCGTATGTCTTCCTTCTCCAATGGATCTGTGAGTTCGAAGCCGCGCAGTACACTCGATAGCTGATCTCCCTGACAGCCAGATAAAACAATTGGAAGGCAAAATGGGGATTTAAACGAATACCTTGACTGAACTTTGTTAGCACTGGTATATAGAGAAATTATACACAAACAACTTACAATAACGGGACTTTCTCGGTTGTATTCCTGTTCAGGGTCTTCAAAGCCCCCGCGAACAGGCCGTTTTGGCTTTTTAATAAAGGGACTCTGGAGATTCGCACAGCGGAGTAGAGTATCTATGACCTCTAGGTGAGAGTGTCTTGCCGCACGCTGCAAGGACCCTGGAATAAAGTCCCCAAAATCGACCTCTACAGAAGTGATGACTTCAACCACACTCGCAAAGCCATGTTTGGATGCTGCCCAAAGCGCTTGGCCAATATGATATGGTCGAAGCTTGATATGATCTCTTTCATCCAGAATTCTTTTCACTGTCGCCAAATATCCTCTTGAGGCTGCAACCTCCAAAGCATAGGACTCGTCCTCGACTCGGTGATGGCGATAGAGCCTGCGACTTCTTCTGACTTGATAGGTAGTCTGTGGCTCAAAAGACTCGGGAACAGCTTGAGGGTCTGTGGTTTGTAAGTAATATTCGAAATCAGCAATGAAGGTGGCTAATGCTGCAGAATCTTTATACCCCTGTGTGTCGCTTTTCTCATCGCGGCTAGGTGACGACTCCCGTATGTAAGAGGATCCCTCATCCAGCGACATTCGAATTCCCCTAGCTGGCTCGTTCGGGAAGACGTAGCCGCTTGCAAAGAAAAGATTGATTACTTCCTCCCGACCAGCCTCGGCCGCAGCATGGAATGCGTCCTTGTATCGTCCCTCTTGGACGATCAAAGCACCGGCATCTAGTAATCCTTCCGCTATATCTCGATGACCTCTATATGCTGCAGCTTGAAGAGCGTTTCCAAAAAAGCCACCCCGGTTATTGACATCGGCACCAGACTGAATCAAATGCTGTGTGATGGCCAAATAGCCTTTCATGGCTGCGACTTGAAGAGCGTCGCCCAAATCCGTCGTGGAGTTGACATCAGCCCCACGAGCCAGCAGTGTACGAACAGCAACCTCATGTCCCATGAGACTCGCACATCGTAGAGGTGTACCAAATTGACCCTCATTTTCAATACTGAAACCCTTGTCTAGGCACATAATGATGATATCTGTCTTGCCGAAAAGGGCAGCGGTAGCTAACACATCGGCCGGGAGAGAATCTTTGTCCATGTAGCGCTTAATCAGAGCAGCCTGACCCTTCTTAATTGCAGCGTTGACAATTCTTCCATTCGACGGTTTGGGATCCAGAAATTTCTTCGTCAAACTCTCTGTCGCCTCTATAAAGCCTCCTTGAGCGGCGGCTTCGAGGAGCCAAGAACTATCGGTTTTGTTTGGATCATGGTCAGAGCTTTGAAGGTAGGTGGCTAAAATGATATTTGCAATTGTCTCGTGCCCTGCCAGGAAGGCAATCCGCAAAGCAGGTTCGATAGCGCTGGAAGAGCCATAGCGTCCTTTCTGGCGCAGAAGAAGTTCAACCACCGAGACACTCCCGTTGGCTGACGCTGCAGCCAACGGGTCTCCGTATTTTCCACTCGAAATGCTTAGGTCACCTCCCGAATCCAGGACCTTCTGCACAATATCAGCATGTCCAAACGATGCCGCAAGGTATAACCCGGTATGGTTCAGCAAATTCTTAGAGTCAACATCGAAATGCGGACTCTCGACTGACATGTGAAAGATATCTTTCAGGCCGTAGATACAAACGGTAAAAAATGGAGTGAGTGTGTCACTCATTACTGCGTTGAGCTCTTTCTTCAAGACATGTTCCTTGGGGAGGACCTCTGAGACTTCGTTTGCAGCTTCTAGCCAAAGCTGGAAGGAGAGGCCGTCATTGCCAAAAACAAACTCTTTCAACGAGTTATCGCCGACCAGGACCGAAGAGACATAGTGACGTGCCCAATACATGACTGCATAGAGAGTGTAGTTCTTAGCTGGCTGTGGGGGATCTTCAATATCAATAGGCAGGCAATTTGTGCATGTTTCCAGGCATGAAGATGCTGCAATCGCGTGAACACTATGGTTGTCAAATCCAGGCTTGATTTGTAGGAACTCTTTGAAGGAGACATGGGCAAAACGCAGCGTGTCCAATTCAGTGTCAAACACTATCAGGTTCGAGCAAATAGCCAGAAGCCCGGAAGGGTTTAAATCATCCAGTCCCGTTGACACTGCCTCAATGATCACTGCACACGATAATGGCTCTTGCATACAAAGCAGCCAGGAAAATGTCTTGGTGGCAGTTTTGTATGCAACTGGGTCTTCCTCTTGAAGTTTCTCGAGAATGTCTGAGTACAGATATTCGATGGTTTCCGAAGCTTGGGATCGATTTTGCAATGCCTGTGAAACGCTTCCCGGAGATTTCAGCTTGCACAACCGTTCCATCTGTAGATTTACCCAGAGGAACCTCGGTCGCGTCAGTAAATTCATATGGGAGAAAAGGCAAATGCAGTATGTATGAACTCACATCTCTCCAGCTCGATGTAAGAGGAAATCAATCAATTCATGTTGTAGATTGTCCGGTACTAAACCGTTCAGCAGGTTTCGGGTCAAGATAGCGGTGTCTACACAGTGCTTAACGTATAGCTCCATGTCCTCTCTAGCTTCAGTTTCAACAACGCGAACCTTCGAAGCATCTGGTAAGCCTGCGAATACATTGCTGTTATCCCGACTGGAAAGGAAGATCTTGACCACACTAGCAGATTCATCTCGAATCCGGGCCAGAGCATTAAGAAGGTCGTGGCGACGGCGCTCTTCAACCTCATCCAATCCATCCACTATTATAGCTGCTGGATTCGCCCCCAAAATTCCAAGGATCAGCTCTGCACATTCAGCACACCCAAGTTTGGGCATCTCAAAGCCATCCAGCTTAGCCTCTGCTTCCCGCCTTGCGTATTCCAGAGTGACCGACTCGTGAATTTTGAGGCTTTTCTTGTCGACGATTGCCAATTGGCGGAGTATGGAGCGCATCAGCTCATCTGGATCAGCCCAGGCATTGCCAAACCGGCTATCCCCACAATAAAAATAAGCAATCGGTGCGCTGAGATTGTTAAGTGAATGTTCAGCAAGGAAAGCATCGACTACAGCAGTGGTGAGGTGTGTTTTTCCTGACCCTGGGATTCCATGGAGCAAGAGGATGGATGAGGAGCTTGACCCTTTCCAATCGACATATGACCGATGGCGGAACAGCCACTTTGATGAATTGGGCAGTCTGGCACTAGAGTGTCGCTTGTGGTGTTGAGTGTAAGGAACTGAAGACAGCCATTGCAAAACCTTGAGGAAATCGGCCTCCACCAATTTCTTTGCACAGATTTTGGACTCTTCAACTAGCCGGCAAATTGGTCTCTGCAGCGTTTCAACCATTTTGTGGATGTTTCCAACTTGAAGAGACATGCGCTGCTGGACTTGCGAATCCACCAGGGAGGCCAGTTTGAGAGCTTCTTCGTCGGCCTTGGTAATCTGGTCGATTGCTTCATCCTGGGAAGATTGGAAAATGCTCTTTATCACGCGAAGAGTGGTGGATTGTTTGAAATATTGGATTCCGTGACTCAAAAATGTAAGGATGCGAGTATACAGGGTGGTGAGCCCGCGCTCTAACTCTACTTGGACCTCTGCTGAACCTGCTTGTAGGTAAAGAGCCTCAAACGCCGCGTAACGCGCTATTAGCAGGGATACATATTCTAGGCCGTGAATCGTGGATTCGAAGCATTGCCGGTCGCTCACAGCCACATGTAACAAGAATCTTACTCCTGCCCATGGAAGTGCAGCACCGGTCTGATCAATTTGAATAGCGACATCGACGATAGACTTGAATTGGTTGGCCCATGTAACGATCTTGTCGAACAAGTCACGAACAACGACAGTTTTGCCGCGGAATTCGACTTTCCAGCGCTTTTTGAGACAGAGGTCTTTTTTCCTCTTTGCTTCCTCTACAATGGAGGAGACAATGTTGCCTCGATATTGATTAAGGACATCAGTCAGGATTGATTTGGTGTCGGAATCGAGTGTGTCGAGGGCAGCTTTCCATAAATGTCCTCCCGAGAAACCACTATTGATGCTCATCTTTTGTAGCAGCTTGAGTTAAAAAAAATCGACTTGATCTGATTGCCAAATATTTTAATCGAAGATGAAACCTGGCACAAGGCTGGACATTGATGCCCCTCCTTAAATACCTACTACTTAGTCATTAGTTGGGCTGTGTCACCTTGCATACCAGAGCACAGCCTCGGGAATCCGATATTGCCATGGATAACAATTTTATACAGCAACTGAACACGGACGGGCATTATTTGAAAATTACAACTACCTAGGTATGAGTAAAATATAATAATACGGAAACAAACTGTCCATGGCTAATCAATTAAGGCCATCTGTTTAGATTACTGTACCAGTTTAAAGAGCGTTCATAAAGAATTCAGCCTTGTGTTATTTAAATTCAGACCGCCCAAGCTGCATGTCAAAAGTTATCGTCACATCCTTGCTTCTTTTAATCAGGCCATGCCTGGCAATACCAGGCAAAGATTACTGTGGTCCTCGCTTGCCGGGTTTTTTAATGCCGATATATGATTGTCAAAAGCCGCGGCTCAAAAACTATAGTTGAATAACCAGCAGTATAAGCATAGCCTATTCTCTCACTTATGAAATTATTCACTACCTAGATGAGATGTAGCATAGCTGGATCAATATGAAAATAAATACCTTCCTCATTTTATTCTGTATATGGTTAGCCCTTAGTGAACAACGCAGAAGTGAAAAGAACAACAAAAGATATACAATAATGGTGCCTACCATATCTGTTCAAGGAATATTTTTATCGCTCCAAAACTCTCCTTGTGCCCCTTTTCAGAATAAGGAAGAGGGATCACATAGTAGCCTTCAAGGCTTAATAAATTCAAGGAAACATGGCCTTCTTCTACCATGTTAATGCTAAGCGCCCACCAAGTATTTACTATATGTTACTGATATACTGACTACCTAATGCTATATCGATACTCACTAAGCAGCGTAAGTAAATAGAAGGGGTTAATTCTTTCTTTATTCATTTCCATTTATGCTTATTTGCTGGTACTTTTACTCGCCTTTTACTCATCAATATTGACAGAGATGGCTACCAAGAGCTGATTATGAGCTGTTTAAAATGGCACTGGTCTTTCTAGGGTCCTCCTGAAATACTCTTTTACAAAAATATCTGTCAAGGCACGTCCAATCACGGAAAGACACGAAATTGATCTGGGGAGCTCGTCACACTTATTTATCTTGTTGATTTTTCGATACACTAGTCAACTCCTAAAATAAACTTTACATGGCGTTAGGGACCTCTAATAAGCCCTGCATTTCCCGTATTGCCTCCATAGACGGGCCTTCCAGACATACGCAGGGAATCAGTCTATCGTCCACCACTATGTAGGATGATCCACCCATAATAACCCAACCGAAGTGCTCTCTAAAGCTTGCCTCTAGCAAAGCCCGGTAAAAAAAACCAAGATACTGACTCAGAGTCTCCAAGGGTAGGGCCGAATGACTTGTAAGCGCATGGACTACTGCCCGTCTGACGTTCCGGCTTTCATCCTTGAGCCGTACTACTATTTTTTCGAGTACTTCCGTCCTTGGATGGTCTTTGAGAGCCTCAGCTGCATTTTTTCTGACACCCGAGTCCTCATCCTCAAGCCGCTCCACTATTATTTTGAGAATTTCCGGCATTTGAGCCAGCCGATGTTTGAACATTTGAATCACTGTCCTTCTGACACTTTCATCGTCATCCTTAAACCGTTCCACTACTCTTTCGAAAATCTCTGGTGCTAGTATTGGCTGGCTCATAAGTGTTTCGACTGCTGCACTTCTGACTTCAAAATGTTCATCTTCAAGCCGTGCCACTACTCTTTTGAGTATATCTGGTGTCAGCACGGGTTGGTTTTTGAGCACCTCGACTGCCATATATCTGATCTTGAATTTTTCATCTTTGAGCCGTTCTGCCACGTTTTTGAGGATTTCTGGCGTCAGAGCTAGCTGGCCCTCGAGTACCTCGAGTGCCAAGTACCTGATGAGGGTATCTTCATCCTCGATTTGTGTCATCACTCTTCCAAGGATCTCTGGTGTCAATGCTGGATGTACTGTAAGTGCATCGAGTGCCTCGATTATAACATCATAATCTTCACTTTCTAGTAGTGCGATTGATCTTTCAAAAATCTTTGAGTTCAGCTTCGGCTTTGACTGGCCCACCAGCACCTCAATTTGCGTCAGGTTAGTATCGGGACTTTTATCCTCAATATGCATCATCACTTTTTCAATGATCTCTGGTGATAGAGAGTGCCGTGTGAGCACCGCAGATGCCTTTTGTCTAACATTCCTGGATTCATCCCCAAGCAATGCTGTTACTCTTTTAAGAATCTCTGGTTTCAGCACTGACTGGTGTTCAAGTATTTCACTTGCATATCTAGCTGCTATCCAACCGCTATCAGATCCTCCATTCTTAAGCTGTGCTACCAACTTTTCGTGGATCTCTGGTGGTTGCAAGAACTTTGTGAGTTCAAGGAATGCACCAAGTGCTTCGTGTTCATCATTAAGCAGTGCCACGTATTTTTCAAGGGTCTCCAATGGTACCTCTGATCGGTTTCTGAAATCTTCGAATCTCATGCCTCTGGTCTCGCATTCTTTTTCTATATGTGCTGCTATTATGCTCAGAGACCTGCCTGACAACGGTTCGTGTCGGTTGCGAAGCAAAACAAGAATAGCAGTATTCAAGCAATCATCAGAGGGATCATCTTCCAGCCAAGAAACAACAAGATCGATCACTGTTGAAGATATTGCTGGTCGTGTCTCTAAGAATTCAAGAAGCAATGTTTTCGCCCCATATGATCCCGATTGTAAGGCATTGTGAATAGCCGCCTCGGGAAACTCCATTTCAGTTGGTAGGCGTGAGCTCACTGTGTATTCGCATTCAAACAGGAGCCACTGTGACAAGTTTTCTTCCAGGTCCTTTCGAAGATCTAGCTCCGTTTGAACTTCGCCCAAACAATTCATGAGAAGTCGTTGGTGAATAGGACCCAGAATGTCCAACGGCTCCTTCTCTATTTCCTCGAAGAAGCGGATCGTTTCTTTGCCATTGTCATGCCCACCGTCGAGTTAGCCAGTAACAAAGCGCCAGAAGATATTATATTTTGCATTGTACTTTTGCCTCCTAAGGAACTCGATTGGCTCCGGCTCTGTACATTCGTAACCCTTATTCTGTCTGTCGAGAAACTCTAGGCATTTTAATTTGCCATGGGCTTTCCACTGCTGTACAAAGTATCGTGCGGCAAAAAACTCTTGGAACGTTAAGTGAAGGAAATGGTAGCTTCTATCTCGTTCCTTCAATGACAGGTCCGATGTCCGCAGGAAAGACAGGCGGCTTAGCATCTCGTCTAGTGATAGAGTCGTGTTTGTGCTGCCAAACCGTTCTAAGATAGCATCACGGTAGTATGGGTCAAACTCTATCGCATTGTTGCACATTCCAGTGAAAGCCATGGCTTCAACGAGATAGAGCTCATGCTTTATATAAATGCTCGTCATCTCTCTGGGCCTAGCGTCCTGCATTTGAGCCTCGGTCCGTTGAGGGTCAAGTTTCACTGCATCTTTTTTCCATAAACTTAACTCAATAGCTTGGTAGACAGCGGTCATAGTGTGCGGTATAGCTTTGCTACTCAAACTTTCCCAGGTGAAGCAGAGCGCATCTAGCTGAACCGGGATCCGCACAAGTCCCTGCATTATTTGATGCTGCTTGAGGTATGACAGAATTTTGGTGGCCTTTTCCCAATCTGTTTCACCCGTTTCTGGATTAATAAAGGCCTGCTCAATGTAGGCCTGTACTTGGCCAGGGTAGAAGCCAATCGTTTCCAGTTCGAGATCAAAGTGTTCAGTATCCCGTGGAGGCATTGCATGAGGCCGGGATGTTATTATGACATTGGGCTGATCCAAGAGCTCTTTGAAGAAAGAAGCCATATTGCCTTGTAAGTCTTGAGTCACTTCGTCTAGACCGTCGAGGATAAATAAAGTCCTGTCAGTCTTATCCTCCAACGTATGCCACAATACTTTAGCGAGGGTTTTGCCTCCCGAGTGTTGAGAGAAATACTCATCATAGAACAACGAGCCGAAGTTATATTCAGAGGATGAACGCCGTTTTAAATTCCGTAATGGTACCCAAAGCACACGATCGAACAAATTATGCCACATTTTGCCGTATGTAAATTCATGGACAATCTTTTTGCATAGAGTAGTCTTGCCTACGCCTGCCGGCCCACGAATCATGATCCGATTTGGTTGCCGGTTCTGGCCGCCCCGGGACTTACGGGGCTCAAATAGACTTGGCAGATTCACCTCAATGTTCTTGTCCAGTTTCTCAGCCTTCAGTCGGGCGAAGAGCGAAGACGGAGAGGCTTCCTCCTTTTGGTGACTGGCGCTCTTGGCAGAGTGCTGTATAATAGCAAGATTAATGTAGCAGCGATCCATCGGAAGCAGGTCGCCCGAGAGTCTTTCAATTTCGAGATTTTTCGGAGAATATCGTGTTTTCTTTATGTACGCATCTGCTTTCTCGATTGGCCGTTGCTGGCGAATATTATCAATCTTCCCAACGACGGCAATATATCCCGGGTCATCAGGGCCATGAAACTTGTTCATCGTGATATGGGGTCGATCGAGGGGAATTGGGTGTGGAACAATATCCAGAGTAGCGGAGGAACTACTGACTAGCTGCTGAGCGGTTAGAAAACTTCTGAGCAGAACAATGAAAACAATGATTCATACAGGTTGTTTTTGGACCATAGAGACAGGAAGCCAGTGTGCTACTTTGTGTTGCAAGGTCGACTTGCCAGTCTCGTAAAAGGTAAACACATGGTTGGTAAGGCCGTTCTCTTGACAGAAAGTAGTGAAGCTGCGCACAAGCTCTTCTAGTTTGAACGTCGGTTTGGCGAGGTCAAGCATGTTGGAAATTATTTTGCCTTTAATTAAAGCCCAGGCCCTGAGACCTGGTTCGGCCCAGCGAGCCACGTCTTCGAAAGACGTGCCACGAAACGGCGTGGCAAGAAAGATGATACCGCTTGTTGTTCGTTTCAAGAAATGATACTCCTGACTAGCCATTACGAGAGCTTTCATCAAGATAACACCACCAAGACACGATGCGATAAAAACGATGGGCCTTTCCTCCTCTCTGCCATTGTCATTTATTGCTAGGGATCGATGCTTGATACCGTCAAGCAACAGCCGGGCGAGCTCCTCGAATTCCTTTTGGACAAATTCTGCTTTCTCAAAGAGATCTGCAGGCCAGTCGCAGGTAAATATCCGCGCCGTCGGAAACTGCCTAGGCAGCATATGCGGATCTTTGAGCCAGTTGACAGCGGCGTTCTTAGGATCCCATATCCACGTTTCCGGCGAATTTGTGTCAAAACCATGGACGGCAATAATGTCAAAGTCTGTTTTGACCTCATTCTCGAATTGAGGGTAGACCTGGCGAAGACAGACTACGCGTGTGGATTCTGATGGGTCTTCCTGCACCTGCACTGGCTGGGAAAATGCAAGTCGGTTGTTGAGCCAAAGATAAATAGCAATTGTTCCTGCGGCCAGTATGACAACCTGGCCAACCTTGAACGAGTCCATTTCGTAGCTACCTGAAAGCCCCGCTGTTGTCTTTTGCAAGAGGTGAAGTTGAGGATGGATAGTTGTTGAGCAGAAAATGTCGCAAGTGAAATGTGGAAGTTGTCTACGGGGTGCCCAAAGGGGACACCCGTCCTACAGGATGCAAACACTGGGTAAATACCGTCAAAGAGACAAAGCTAGTTCTCCATCACTCACCAGTTGTGCCCTGCGACATCAACGTATTTGCTGATGATCGGGCGCTTGTTCAAGCATTGTTTTCTAACCCCTGCAAACGCTGTTGAATCGATCGATCATAAACGACCTGGAAAGCGCAATCATGCCTCTATGCGCCCCCGTAAGATTGGAGTTCTCCATATATTCCAGCAGATCTAACGTGTTTTTGGCAGTTTAACACAAACGTCCTAGAGCATACAGGAACATTGTGTGCGAGCGACAATCTCCCATCCTGCTACCGAGGGCCACATGGCCTCTGCATCCCCAGCAAGAATATACAGGGATTTCTCGTCAAAGAACTCTCACTCAGCCGACTGGAAGTGATTCAGCATCTGTGGTATGCTGGAGCAGTGCGCCCAGCAAAGCCGCTGCATGAACAAGTTATGATTGGACGAGAAATTGTCATCACCGAGCGGATCGACCTTCATCTTCTCTGGACAAACGACGGAAAGCTCTTCATTAAACCTCTACCGGCCTTCTTGCTTGAACCAGCTTTTTGGAGAACGCATTTGTGCTGTCAACCTGGCTGTGAATGCGGCCCTCCTGCGAGAGAGGCGAGGGATAGCAACAACGGACAGAACACTTCAGTTAGCAGCCATTCTCCTGAGAATAATAGTCTTATCGCCGAAGAATGCCCGAGGAAGGAACTCTGGAAGTGTGCTATGGGCTTTCTATACAGCTATGTCTGTCTCCTCTCCTATGAGAGCGACTTCAACATCGCCAGCGAGAAACATCTTTTGCCTCGCCAGCTGATTAAATCCCCATCCGGCTGGGAGGACTGGAAGAATCTTGCTAGCGAAGTCCTTTCCAACGATGACAGAATAATAATCCACCCTCGCTTCCTTCGCGCGGAGCTACGTCTCGCCCGACTCGACACCCTTCACGGCTTGACCCAGGTACCGCTATTCGAGCCCTATCTACGCCACTACTGGAACTATGGGAGTCTTTTCCGGGATAATATCACGTTCCTGGCCACTGCCACCGTCTTCATCGCCCTAATCCTGACGGCTATGCAGCTTGGGCTTGCCACAGAACAGCTGGGTCAGAGTAAGAGCTTTATGGCTGCCTCGTACGGTTTCACTGTTTTCGCGATTCTAGGCCCGCTCTGCGCATTCGGGCTCGTGGTCATAGACGCACTCTGCCATATTATGAGAGACCTGTATAAGCTTCTCGGTTTTTCTGGAAAGCGCAGAGCGACCGTCACGGTTGACAATGGCGAGGTTCCGGTTTAAAATTCAGGTGCGGATATGTGTAAGGCCCAAGGACGCCAAGCAAACCAATCCCAATGTTTCTTGATGAGAAGAATGAGCTTTTGAACAAACAGCAATTCAATAACTTACTCTTTTAGTAATTTCATAGACAAAACGTAGCGGCGAAACAGGGTTGGCAAATACTGATTGTAGGATAGTTGTGAAACATCACGGTCGATGAATATGGTTAGCTTATTGCTTGATAGTCCCTGTTGTGGCGCAGACTCGATTAAGCTTTATTTTTAGATGGGGTGCCCTCTCATGTCCAAAAATACTTGGATCAGGGCAGCATTCAGAATGTCTAATATGCACTTCTTACCTGCTTCAACTCGAGAGCACAGTAACTAAATTGTCCCGGAAATCAATGACGCCCCATTCCATACGTCTAAAGACCCAAAAGTTTTTGTCAAGGTCACCCACCCGGAGGTAAGTTCTCGGCCCGTCCCGCAGGAAGATCATTATGTACCCACTTCTTATCAATATGAACGTCACTAACTCCGTTGCCCCGTACCCATACCCTTTCAGGGTGTGCGGTAGCTTATAAGCTTGTTCACATGCCAGTCTATACACTTACTAGTATACTAGTTTATATAATCGCTTGCAGATGGCTTACAAGTCACTTACATACTCTTAAGATTGTGTTTATTCTACGTAGGTATGTAGTGATAGGTCATATGCTGCCTCACGCACTAGCACGTGGACCTAAGTGCATGGTGGCTTGCATGGTGGCTTCTAATGTACCTTAGGTTTACTTCCTGGTTAATTATAAGCTGACTAACCTAACCCTTCCCTTCTACATCTTTTTTTCATTTTGGGAAGCGAATCTATACAATCCCAGCCACTAAGACGTAACATTTGGGCATTGGGCATCGATAGATAAATACCTGGGACTTCTGCAACCAGCTGGCAGAACTACAAGTATAGCGGGGTTAGGCGGAGCAGGCGAAGATACTTACCCTGCATTGCATATCAAAAGGGGTTAAAAGAATGGAAAATCAAGAGGGGTAGTGACTTGATCAGCAAGACTTCACTCCTACATAAATTACTCCTTCCGTCGTATCTACTTTTCGAGCATTCTATTTCTCTAACTTTACCTATCATACCAAACTATTTACTCAAAGAATACTCGCAATGTCCCGCGCCGAGCTCTACCAAGGCTACAAGAATTACGAAGTCGCCTTCGACAGAATCGAAGATGAGTTTCACTACCGCGCAACACATCGTCAAGCACGCGAATTTCCTCACATGAACCTTATGGACTTGAGAAACTGGAAGCGACAGATCGCTACGGATATTGTCAACCTCCGTCGTCAAGTGCGGAGAACTTATGGCGATGGGGACTATGGCCATGAAAGGAGTTTGCAGATGTGGGAGGATATACTGAGGGGATTGGCGTAATGGTGGTCGATGGGGCATAGAGGGAGAAATATTACCAAGGTATGGATGAATGAATCCTTACGCATAGATAACATTTACTCAACTTATACCTAGTGCATGCTTCAGCCAGCTCGAGCCTGTTCAAGCAATCTTGAGCTCCTTGGCTAGGTGGCTGCTTGACCATCCTATGAATGTCAAGTTTGCGGTAATTTTCTGATTGATTCTACGATCCATTCTCCGACATTAGTTACTCTCTATTTGCTTCTGATAAATTGAAATCTTTTATTGTTGCTCATCAATGGGACTTCTGATAGTTTATACATATTATAGCTGTAGGAATACAAAAGCAGCGCTGATGGATGGCAATGATGCCATAGCCAGCATAGGTTCCTAAGAATATCAGCAAACTCTTTGCGTATTTCCTATAACTAGAACTAGAAGCAAGCAATAAAGAGATGGATAAGTCTATTTTTTCTATTAATGTACTTGATAGTTTATCACATTCTTTCAGACGCCAACTCATTACTGTTTCCGCTCCTCCCTGCCTAACTGGACTGTGCAGTTCTGTATGAATACCCGTCTCCAAATTGTACGCCTTCTCTCCCTTCCCGTCCATATTATGGAGCTTGGTCATAGAGTCAGACGGCTTCACATAGTCAGAATACTCATTGCATGTCCTAATAGTCCACTACAGAATCAAGCCTGTACAAAAAAGCGAAACCGCAGCAAGCCATATAAGCGCAGTAACCGCTGGCGCGCAGCCCTATTACCAACCAGCCTCCGCGCTCAACCTCACACCAAACAATATGACACTGAGTTAACTCTGGTTTGGGTAATACATGTAAATATTAGCGATTTCTATTTAGTTTCTACTTCTAAGAAGATGCTTGTAAGTTATCTAGGACCCATTTCACCCCATCAACAACAATATCCGGCTGAGTTAACTGGACAAAATGACCACTTTCACGGGCAAATACAAGCTTGCTCTTCGTAGAAAGTTTCAGGAATTCCTTCATGAGACCCTCATTCTTCTCATCAGCCGTCCTGATTAACTCTCTAACATGTCTCCTCTGTTCCTCGGTGCCATTCCCTTTCTCAACGCCCGCCTTGTACAGCCCACTCCAATCCCTACTCCGCATGCCCCCAATTACATAAACCGGTTTATCTCCAACCAGTGGCTGCTCCGTACCCAGATTCTTCCTCCGCAGCGTCTCAAAACTGGGTACGTACTGCTCGCCGTCCTCCTTCTGCTCCATCAGCTTGTGCTTCTCTGTCGATTCATCGCTCCTAAACGCATCCCACTCTTCCGGCGTCAACTTGTGCTCCGCCTCAATTCCCATGCCAGAGTATGGCTCGACATCCTCGGCAATGGTCCAAAGAATTGGATCATTTACGTTCAGCACCTGTAGCGCGGTCTCATGGTTGGCGTCGACGAGCACTAGACCAGCGATGTGCGGGCCATCCCCCGCCAGGGCGATGAACTCGTTTATGATCACGCCGGCCCATGAGTGACCCACAATAATCAGAGGGTTCGGAATAGTAGCACTTTTAATCAGAAGGGAGAGCTCCAGAGCAACGTTCTCAGCTGTGGGCTCGAGCGGCGAGATCTCCGAGTTGCGATAGCCGGAACGGTCGTAAGTATAGCTTCGTAGCGAGGGAGGCAGCAGCCGCACCACAGCGGCCCAGTTGAGACTGGAACTTGCCACTCCCGAGATAAATAGGACGACGGGCTCGTTGGGGCTGCCGGGTTCTGGGCCGTGGGTGTAGAGGGCGAGGGAGTGCGTGCCTATGTTGACGAGGCTGGCGTTCGAAGGGAGGGTTGAGGAGGACATTGTGTGTAATGATCTTATAATATTATGAGTTCCCTAGGCTTGGATAGTTTTACTGAGGTTGTTTGTGATATATAAGCCTGGCAAGTTGCAATTTTGAGCACTGGTAGAGTAGCTATAGCGAGTGTGTAAGCTGTACGGTTGGCGCTTCACCACTATTTAAGGAGTGTGCCATTTTGAGCCAGCGGGCATAGCCACATGCATTAAAGTGAGTCACTTCTATGTGCAACATTTTCCCATAGGAACGTTCGATTAAAGTAATAATTTATACGAAGCAAGTACAGTATGATAAATATGCCCCGCTTTTTACCACGGATCTGACCTTCCCAAAACAGGCAGTATGTCCCACTATAGCGCGGGAAGTGGATCCTAGTGCTCCACACAAAGGAACCAAATGTAGAGCAAACAAGACAAACTGATGGGTGCAAACGATGCAGGTATATCAAACAACAATGCAAACAACATCAGCATAATTAACACTACTATCATGGTGGCGCAATTGAGGCTATTCGCGGAGATGAAGTGAGTTTGCGACATTTGTCCAATCGTTTGATATATTTGCTTTGTTTGCACTATTTGCATTTGTTGTTTCATTGCCTTGGTGTGGTACTCTCTTGTGTATAGCCTACCCTATGTACCTAGGCACAGTCTAGTGACACTCTCTCTGATGGAGAAAGAAAGCCGATAGACAGCTACAAGGGCAAGAATTCTGAAGTGGAGGAGAGTGAGGTTTATTTCCCTTATCCGTCTTTGCTAATAAGAATATATGTATATATGCATATGTGATATGTGATACGACCTATGAGAGGAGAATATCAGGTGTAGATCAATCAAAAACATCTGCAGCAAACCGCACATTGCGCATCTTAGCCAGCCATGCCTCGGCCGCCTCCTGAGTCAGCGTTTCGCCTTTCTCCTCGCCCACTGACTTGCCGATTTTAATAACCGTTTCATTGATAGCATTTCCAACAGCTCGTGAGCCACAAACATACACACGCGCACCCTTGTCCCATAGCTGCGACACTTCCTGGCGATCAAGCCAGAGCCGGTCCTGGACATATCTGCACCCCTTTGCTTCATCGCCTTTGCCGTCGGCTACACGACTATAAGCGCGGCGTATATCTATGACGCCGGCGGCTTGCCAGGTGTCAAACTGCTCGCGGTACAGGTCATCAAGCCCTGGATTACGACATCCGAAGAAAAGCAGAGCCGGGGCAAGTTCCCGACCCGCTGCAGCCATTGCTGCGCGCTCTTGCAGGAATCCACGGAATGGTGCGACGCCGGTGCCCGCGGCGACCATGACAATCGGCGTGTTCTGGGGGTCAGCTGGTAGATGGAAGGCTACGTGGGATTGGCGCACTGCTACATGGAGCTTGTCGCCGACTTCTAACGAGGACAGATAGCTTGTTGCGACGCCTAGCTTGCGCTTTTCGGTGTTTGATAGGGATGGTTCGTCGAGGATGGAGTATGTTAGAGTCACGCAAGATGGGTTCCATAGTGGGGATGAAGATATTGAACTGAAATTTCGGTGTCAATATGATACTAGGGGCTATAAAACAGCAGCGCTTAGATGGAGTACTCACTATTGACGGACTCGCAGTGGAGGGAGAGATTGCAGGAAGACTGCGAACGGCAACTGAATATCGCCGTGTCTTTCCAATATATCCAAGAGGGATATTCTCTTAGACACGACCTCATCATAGCCCTCTCCAGCTAGAAGCTGCAAAGTCTCCTTTGTCTCTTGAATCGCCGCGGCTTCGTTAAGAGCCAAGATATCCTTAAAAAATCAGCTTCATATTCCCTAACGCGTTACGCATATGATTTAAAAGAAGACCCACCTTCTTAGTAGCAGGCTGCTCAAGCTCAACATAGGCACTGAGAAGATCGCTTACAGCGATTGATGTGTCTGTTGGCAGGGTGGTATGACTCCGACCAGCTGGGATGGTGACATGCGAGTCCCAGGGCAGATGGAAGCGACGCATGACTCGCTTCACATTCGAAGTGTCATTCACGGGCAGCACAGCAAGGTAATCGCCCGCGCGATAAGTTGCGTCTATGGGAAGCTGAATCTCAATGTGCTTCTTTGGCGCCGCTCCTGGCTGAGTCAAATCCTTGATTGCCACCACAGAGGCCTCAGCCACATCCTGCCTTAGGGCTGTGGTGCGCGGTGTAGTAATCTTTAAATCGAGGGTCGGGATCGACACTGTGTGTTCTCCTCGCTGAACATTGAACGTTTGTGCCATGGCTGGCCAGAACACCTCGTCTTCCCAGGCCTCGAAGTCGGTGAACATGCGGTTCTCTGCGGCGTCCGCCAGGCCAATGGGTGCAACACGGCTGCCACCTAGCTCTTCCAGTTTGTCATTTACCAAATTTGGAATGCGGTGAAATGTCTGCGCCCAGTCATGGTTCCCTGTATGTAGATGTCAGATGTTGATCATGTAGTAGCAAGAAAAGACGTACCGCATCCGAAAACTGCGAACGGCAAATTTTCCATTTCCTTGCCCGTGAGGCTTTCAAGCCAACCAACAAACAGTCTGGCATTGTCTGGTGGCTGGCCCTCGTACGAAGCAGTGATGAATATTGAAGGTACGTCTTTCTCAAGACTCTGCACCGCAGCATCCATTACGTCGATGGCCCCGATTTTAAAGCCGTGTCCAGCGGCATTGGCTGCCAGTCGCTGAGAAAGGGCCTCGCACGTCCCTGTATTAGAGCCGTAGTAGATATTTATCTTCTTTCCATCAGATGCATCGGTAGTAGGCGCCGGTTCACTTTTAGAACTGGCAACTGTTGGAGGAGGTTTGGTTCCTGCAAGGCGATGCTCAAGTATTGACGGCGTCAGGCCATCTCGTAGAACGGCACGCATATAAAAGTCCTTGGGTTTGATTGTCAGGGTCTGCTTGATTCCTAGCACATAGTCCGGATCATGGGCAATAAAGTTGAAATTCTGGAATAGCATTGCCATGACCATAAGCGCCTCCTGCCACGCAAACGGACGACCGATACATCCTCTCATGCCGTTGCCAAACGGCTTCCAGGACGATGGGTACTCACGCATGAGTCGGTCGAAGTTCTCGCCATACATGCGTTCAGGTTTGAATTCAAGCACATCGTCGCCAAAAACAGCCGGGTCTAGCTGGGACTTTGCAAGCATTAGTATGATGGGTTGGTCAGCCTCGACACGGTACTTTCCACCTAGAATCTCGTCTTTGATAGGTGTAACGCTAAATAAGCCAATGGTGGGAGTATTTCGCAATGTCTCTCGTAGCACCTTTTACTGTTAGTTTGCATAAATAACAAATCTCATTGGATAGACTTACTGCCGCTGTATATTGAAGTTTCGGCAGATGCTCGAGCTTGATGGGATCGGTCCCACATACCTCGTCAACTTCCTTTTGTAATTTGAGGTATGCCTCTGGATGCTTGATTAGCTGATAGAACGCAAACGACAGCATCCCAGAGGTGGTCTCATGGCCTGCAATAAGGAAGGTGATCAGGTTATCGATAATACTATCGTCCGTCATTTTCTTGCCCGTCTTCGCATCGACGCCTTCCAGCATTGCCTGTAGCAAATCTTTTCGAGTTGAAGAATGGTTGGCCTTTCGCGCTTGTAGCACTTCATCGGCGGTCTGGCGCATGAGATCAATATTGGCTTGGTATTTGCGGTCCGTCTCGCGATAGAACAGAGAGCTAAAGGGCGGACGGCGAGACCGATTGCCTGATTCGACGAGGAATTCGCCCATGGCGTCGATAAAAGGATGCAATTGTTCTCGGTAGTATGAATTAAAGCGGAAGTCCATCGCACACAGCGCCAGGGTATCCAGCGTAAGGCGTGTGAAGTCATCGGTGCTCAAGATGGGCGTGGATAAGCCGTGGCGCGCCCACTTCATAGCCAGCTGGGAAGCTATGTCATACATATCGTCGTATAGATTGGCCATTGACATAGGACCAAAGGCCGGCATCAAGATCCGATGTGCAATACCCCAGTTTTCCTCCTCCGTATCGGCCTGTGCCGTGATAGATGTGTTAGACATGCCATTAAATATTGTAGTAGATTGCTTACCGTGAATAGGCCGTCATGAATTCCATTTCGTACTTCCTTCTTCCGTTAGCCCAGATCGAGCGTTTTTGAAGCTCGGGTTCAGCTAGCTCACCTTGAGAACGGGGTTGCCCTTGGTCACTTGTTTCCGGAAGCGTTTCTCGTCGAGGGCTTCGTGGACATAAGCGTAGTCGGCCACAAAGACGACTGACCTTCCACCAAGCTTAAGACGAAAGATCGGGCCTGTCTGTGTCAGTCGTCAAGGCAGAGCATGTCTGTCATGGTGTTTCTCACCGTATTGATCGGCGAAGCGTATGAATGAGGATAGAGGGAGCTCAGTGTCGATGTCAGCCACGTTCCCCAGCAAAGGGAGCCCCGGGGGGGACGGAATTTCCTCGAATTTGGTCTCCATTTCTTTTTGTCCAATCCATCTTCAAATTTTCAACCTGGCCAGATTGCACTACTTATACTTGAGCACACGCGGCCGCAACTAATCAGTTTTGGATTAGTTGGCTGGGTGGCTTAAAACTAACCTCGGTCGGACTCTCCGTCCCTCCGCTAAAGTGATCGACAACCATCCGTGAGAATTGTTGGTTGCCTAGTAACTGTATTGATTTTGGTTGGAGGTTTTCCCCAGAAATGCCCCTCTATTCCACTTTCAACTCCGTAAATTACTGATTATTCGATTAGTGATCTGGAGTTCGTTGATAATTCCCATTAATTAAGCCGTTAAAGCCTAAGATGAATTCATGTTTGATGCTCCCAGATGGTTTAGGTTTATACTAACCATTTTAATACTAAATCATAGTACTACATTCCTAATTGGGATATATACTGCGCGTGCCACCGCGGACTGAAGTTAAACTTTACTTAAGAAAGAATATAAATACATAAGCTTTAAGAAGGATTGAGATATATATTGCGCTACCACGGCCCTACCCACAACCGAAGCGTTTTAACCAACAGCGTAGATCAGCCATTAGGTATTATTTCCTTCCGCGGAAGCCTTTGGTTCCGCCTTCCTAACGCTCAGCCACTCTAGCGAAGCTACGCCTAGAATGCTCAGACACGACGGTATCAAACCTACCCGAAAAATACTCCGGAGCGCCTCATTGTAGGCGGAAATGCCGGCTTGCCGTGAACTTGCAGGTAGCTTTCTGAGGAGAGACGTAGCACCCCCGGACGTGACAAAGCTAGGCTCAAACCCGGGAATGCCGGAAAACCTTTGCATGAGTTGATTTGATAACACATTCTCACCAACAGCAACGAACACGGCACCTCCCAAGGACGTGCCGAGTAACACCAAGGCTATCCCTGTTGGTACGTCTTTCTTGGGTAATGCTGTCTGCACAGCAATGCTGGGAACCTGAAAGCAGAAGCCAAGACCGATACCATACAACACCTGATATCCAATCCACTGTCCGGCATCGGCGTTGATACCCAAAGTCGTCAGCATTCCAAGGCCAACAGACATCACGCAGGATCCTGCAATGGCTAACGGCGTGTAATATCCTATCTTCGAATTGAAGAATCCACCAGCAATGGCCGCGATTATCATGGATAACATGAAAGGCAGAGTGCGGATTCCAGACTCCGCGGCAGAGACGCCCTGTATGGCTTGAAACCAGATTGGTAGAAAGTAGACTGTAATATGTTCTTCAGTACCTGGTCTCAATAAACCAACTGGTTATTTTATTTTAACGCCTTACCGACTATGTAATTCCCGCACTGAATCATGAAAGCTGCCCAAAAGGCAGCGACGACGCTTCTTTGCTTGAAAAGACGAGGATGAAGAGTTGCAGTTGCTGGAAGTAAGACTTGGGTAGCAACAAAGCCGAAGAGCAATAATCCTGCCAGAACAAATAGCACTATAATACGTGCATTGCCCCACTGAATTCAACGGGAGTCAGCAAAGTTTCATTCTAAAATAACTTCCTAGGTAATATATGCAACATTATGGTTGCATATAGGGAAAACCCACAGAATATTCCTGACCACCCCATTGAAGTGCCAACAACAGGCACACCACGCAAGGCATAAAAAGTATAACTCCCGGGAGATCAAACTGTGCCAGCTTCTTGCTCAAAGACAGCTTTTCGGTGTCTGTATTTTGGCGTGGTATATCGAGGAAGAAAAATACGACAGCAAGTGCCACACCACCCAATGGTAGATTGATGTAAAAGCACCACCTCCATGTCACCTTGGACGTCAATGCGCCTCCAATCAATGGCCCAGCAACGGTTGCAACACCCATGAGTGCAGCCATCGCGCCTTGGGATTGTGGACGATTTTTCAAGGGAACAACGTGAATAATGCATACGGCCTGGTAAAGACATCTCGTTAAGTATTTTGTAACTCGCAACACAAGACATGGACAAACTTACACATCCAGTCATGATACCAGCACCACCAATCCCACAAATTGCTCTTCCAATAATGAAGACCACCGAACTCGGCGCTGCTCCACATAGAGCAGAGGCAGCTTCGAATAGGAGTATGCTTGCGAGGAAGGTGGTTTTCACAGAGAATGTTTTGTAAAGCTTTCCGAACAAGAGCTGAAACGCACACATTGTCAAGAGATATGCGCTTCCATACCAGCCAACATCGTTGATAGAATTGAATTGGTCGGTTATTTTAGGTATGGCCTAGCCCAGTAAAAATATGTTAGTCTAACTACCAGGCACGGATGGCAAATGCAACCTCGGTTTGTATCAACATACCGTTGAGATGATTGTTCGGTCGAGAGCAACTAGGAACACACTCAAAAAAGAAGAAACTATAATGAGGATGATTGTAGTTGTTCGCGGTGCTGTCGACGCCAATTTTGGTGGAAGTTGGTCCTCGCGTTTGCTTGGAGACTTGAGCACATCGCTGGCGTCTTCAGAAAGAGACTCGGATGAATGCTCATTGGTCGATTTGTCCCCGGGAGAAGTCATCTTGTCTCAGTCTATACAATGTAAAGAAAGTTCTATCCCAAGAGAATCTGCGAAAAAAGTTATTGCGGCAAATTTAGATACTGGTCAGTCTGTATAAGAACGGGGGCCGTCTTTAAATAGGAACAATCTCCTGCTATCCCCCTTATATCAGTGGATCCAGACATATGGAGAGACTCGGCTCCGCTGATATCTTTCCTAATTAATAACACATGTATTTACAAATGTCTACATGCGGACGTTGGAATTGTCCGTCTGCAAGAAAGGTTAGGGCTAGGGCTAGGGCTACATATACTGCAAATTAAGCCTGTTCAAGGTTAGCGCGGCGGCAATTAGAAAAGTCCGTGTTGGGCGGCGGACGTTTCAAACATCCTTGTGTGAACATGCTAGAAATGCTGGGAATTCCGAGAGAAACATCTATGAATCCTTCAATTCCTTGATTTCTACGATTACTGAATAAGTCTTGCGCCAATCGGCCGGCCGGGTCGATTAAAGGCCGCAAAATACAGTACGCCCCTACTCTTTACAATGTCCACTACAACTTCTCCGCCTCGTCGAGAAAGCCCAGCTTCGACAAAGTCAGATTCCAAGTCAAAGTCCACATCACAGCGGGTGCTTGCGTGTCTGTTCTGTCAGCAGCGTAAGATCAAATGTAACCGCGTATTCCCCTGTGCAAATTGTCTCCGGCACCGCACAAATTGCGTGCCAGCTGGGCTGCTACCGCGCGAGCGTCGCCGCCGGTTTCCAGAGAAGGAGTTGCTGGAGCGTTTACGTTATTATGAAAGTCTACTTCAACAGCACAATATTAATTTTAAGCCTTTGCATGGACATGTGCATGACTCTACTGCTGCTGCTACTGGTCCCGTCAGGCCAGCAGAAACCGTGGCACATTCCTCGCCTTCTCCTGGCACCCTGGATGGTGATTTTGTGTCCAGGCAAGAGGAGCAGTCAGATATTCAGCCTAAAGCGGCAATGTAAGACCAAACTTTCCAACTTCTTCCAGAAACCATACTAACGATTCTTTTAGAGATTTTTTACGTGCCATAGCCCGGGTGGTACGTCATCCCTACGAGACGATATTAGAGCTTACTAACGATTGCGAGAAGACATTACATGGTAATAATGAAAAATTGAGCAAAGACGATAACGGTAGAGACTACAGATCTGCCCCGAACATCTCCTCCAGGAAGGAAACGTGGGATTCAACAGACCATCCCGTTGAAGGTGACAATGACGACAACTACAATGACTGCCTCCACCTATTTGGCTCACCCAAGACGAATATCGATCTTTCTTCTCTGCACCCGCAACAAGTTCAAATTTTCAGACTTTGGCAAATCTATCTCGACAACGTCAATCCACTTCTCAAAGTCACCCACACCCCAACTCTTCAACCGCGTATCATCGATGCAGCCAGCGATCTGAAAAATATCAGTCCTGCTCTGGAAGCCCTCATGTTCAGTATTTACTGTGTCTCTTTGAAGAGTCTCGTCGACGAGGAGTGTCAGACACTGTTTGGCTCGCCGAGAAAATATCTGCTAACAAGCTACCAATATGCGTGTCAACAGGCGCTGCTCAAATGCAAAGCTTTGGAATCTACTGACCTAGAAGGCTTTACGGCTTTGTATCTCTATCTGGTATGAAACTATCCCGAATTTACTCGACTATCATAATTAATGATTTTTTTTCGACTAGATCTCGGTTGGTGCTCAAACAGTCCATCTTCGCCTATCTTCAATCCTTGCTGCTGTCATGCGCATTGCAAAACGCATGGAGATACACGATGAGTCTACCTATTCTGCGTATAATCCTCTTGAGGCCGAACTACGCCGGCGGTTGTGGTGGTCACTTGTCACCTTTGACCATCGCATAAGCGAGATGTCAGGGTATAAAACCACAACACTGGATCCTACCTGGGACTGTAGCACGCCTCTGAATGTAAATGACTCGGAGCTACGTAGGGGAAGGGTAAAGGTCCTGCCACAGCAGCAACCCTCCGAGGCGATATTTGCAGTTGTCCGCAGCGAGCTAGCTGACTTTCTTCGACACAGCGCCTTCCATCTCAATTTCATTAATCCTAATCTAAACGCGTTGGCAAAACCTAGCGATACTCGACTAGACAGCCTTGAGAAGACGATCGAAAATAAATATCTCCAATTCTGCGACGTGGATGACCCGCTTCACTGCATGACTGTCTGGACGGCACGCGCCTATATTGCCAGAATCCGTCTCATAGAGTACTATTCAACGCACTCAACACCATCAGTAATACAACAACAGACAGACGCCAAGCTCGACGAAGCTCTCACTTACGCCATGACAATGCTCGAATACGACACAAAACTGATAACCTCTCCCCTCACCAAAGGCTATGCATGGTTCGTCGACTTTTGCATGCCCGGTCTCGCCTACAATCATATCTTGAACGACCTAAGGAGACGGCCTGCCATGAGCCAGTCTAGGGCTGCGTGGGACGCCATGAGCGATAACTATGAAGCTCGTGCCTCACGCCTCAAGCCAGAGGGTGGGCCAAACTATGTTGCTGCCTTTTCGCGACTTGCGCTCAAGACGTGGAATGCTCAGCAGGAAGCAGCAGCAGCAACAACACCACTGCCATTAATGGAAACGCCGCGGATTATCTCTAGCATTCGTAATCGAATGCAGGCGCAGAGGACTACGCTCGACACAGATCAGGGTGGCATGGTCCTCGAGCCAGGTGCGTTAGTCGACTTGCAAAATGGCGGTGGTGATCTGGGAACGGACTTCTTTGATATGTCTGGACAAAGTGCAATGAACATTGACATAGATCATTTTTTGTCCGCAGTAGACTGGAATTGGTTGCAAGCGCAGGGGTGGTGAACCATTTCTATGAACGAGCTTTTGTGATGTACTACCTAGGTCAGGGATGTCTTTGTGGTCAAGTATAGACAGGTGAAGTAGTTGTCTATCTATTAGTATTATCCTCTATAAATTAAAGATTTTAAGGCAAATTCCTAAACCTCCCTACCTAGGTACCACTACATCATTCAACCATAAAAGAAAACGGCTGGACTTCCGGAAGAAGGACCTCGTATATTGTTATATATAAATCTATAATTTGCAAAGATATATCTACTACGTCTGAAAAAGGGGTAAAAGTCTGGGTAAAAAAACTTTGCTTGAGGTTTTAAGGGACGCTTGCAGAAATCCATTGTTTCGAATAGTAAAAAGAATTTTTAGTTCCTCGTGACACTGCATCCCTGAACAGCAAAAACAGAACTCTAAGGACTCAGTTGACCGCATGTTAGGGTAAATGACCCTAACCTAACCCTAATCTACCCCAAGTCGAAACATCCCGCAGCTTATCAGATAGCGATAAGAACATCAACACCACATCATCATCTACCTCTTTTCCTCCTACCTTCCACCTTCAAATCTACAATCCACTCAGCCCCCTCTACGAGACATACGACAAAATGGCCCACACCCTCTCCGAAGTCGAGCTCCAAACCATCTCCCAAAAGGCGATTGACGCCAAATCCAATGCTTACTGTACACCCCTCCCCAACCCAACCCCTCACCTGCTTCTTTTCAAGCAAGCTCTGACGAATACACAGGCCCATACTCAAAATTCCACGTCGGCGCATGCCTCCTCACGACAACCGGCGAGTACATCTCCGGCGCAAACATTGAGAATGCCGCGTACCCCGTAGGCGTGTGCGCGGAGCGCGTTGCGTTCGGGACGGCCATTGTACCCTCCGCCTCCCATCCCTCCCTGTCCCCAATACAAGAGTACTGATAGTGGATAGATGCAAGGCCACCGCACCTTCAAAGCAATCGCCGTAGCGACAGACATCAAGCCCGCCGCGAGTCCGTGCGGGATGTGTCGGCAATTGTACGTCCCTCGTTCCCTCTAGATACATATCTTTAATGGAACGAGGAGCTAATTGTGTAGTATGCGCGAATTCACGCCGCCGAATTTCCCGATATACATGTTTGACAAGGAGGGGGGGTATAAGATTTTGACTATTGGAGAGGTATTTCCTAGCCTAGCCCTTCTATATACATGTGAGTGAGGAGTACTGACGATTGCAGCTTCTGCCGGATTCGTTTGGGCCGGATGATTTGTCTTAACTATCCTGACCTTGGGCAAAGCTTGGTGAGGTTGGGAGGATTGATAGGTTAATGATGTATAAATAGAAATGAAGATTCATGAGATGAGTACCAGAAACATATTGTGCGAGTCAGTCTCTGGATTAGGTAAAAAAAAATATAAAAATTGAAAGTAAATCCATGAGACGATCAAATTAAACACTAATTTGCGAGTCAAAGTGAATAGACGAGATGCCTATAAATTAAGAGACGAACCATGAGACGATTTCTGATATACACTCGAAATAGAAATAAATTGATCTATAGCAACTAACCAAAACCAACAACATAATCGTCTCACGAAAAATACATGCTTGCTATGCTATGAAAACAGTATATTGATCACTATCTTTATCTTTTAACATTTAGGAAAGTGAATGATCACGCCTCCTCATCCTCAAACTCATCGTCGCCCAACAACTCATCCTCATCCTCGACGACGGAGGTATAATCGTCTCTCCGCGCCGCAAACGCGCCTCTCGTGGCATACGGGCGCGGACCGGCACCGCGGCCTGGGAGCCGGACGTATCCGCTCGCGCTGCGCCAGACACTCATACCCAGTAGTGGCAGCACCTTGACAGCCGCCACTGCGCCGGCGATAATGGCCACTGGGATCGCGATGAACGGCGAGCCGTTCGTGGTGAAGGACGACGACGCCGCCCCCTCGCCGAGCCGGATCTGCCCGAATTTCCCGTCCCAGTGCGTGTACACCCAGTACCCGGCAGCCGCCGCGAGAGCGATGGGGATGACCACGGCAAAGAAGATGGCCACGCCGCTGACGCCGTGTTTGCGTTCGTATTCTTCCTCGTGGTTCGGGCAGGGGTGCGAGACGAGCTGGTCGAGGTTTATGCCGCCGGCGCAGGTGGTTAGAGGAATGCGGCGGTAGCCCGTGGGTTCCCAGTACTCGACGGCGTCGGGGTTTTGTTTGCAGTAGTCGATTGCGTTGGGTTTGGGGAGGCCGGGGACGAGAGCACAGCTGCCGTCGGATTGGGGTTCGTAGTTGTAGTCACTATTGTCGTTAGTAGGAAATAATATTAGCGAGAAAAAGGGACGTACCATTCAAAGTCTGCACGCGTGCAAGTACAGTTATGCGCAATGCGGTGCACATGCGCCTCCGACCAGTCATTCCAGCAGTGCGACGACGGCTTCTTGCGGTGGTACTGCTCGACATGGCCAAACAGACAGTTTCCTTCTTGGAGCGGATGCTTCGGCTCCCAGAGATAGTAGTCCTCGCTCTCGCCATCTTCGTCCAGATCACACGTGCGGTCACGAAGGGCGCTGAAATCTAGGTTGACAGTGACCAGTTTGCCGGAGCTCGTTTCCTTGCCCCAGAGCAGGAAATTCTTAGACGTGTCCGACGGCACAGTCGACAGACTCTGCACGGCGACTTCCTTGTCCGAAAACTGGTATTCTTCCCAGGTTTCACCCTCGTCGACGCTGAAATAGATTACTCGCGTGGATTTGAGCTCTTCGACGAGAACCAGGACAGACCCCTGGTCGCCGAATTTCCACAGGTAGTTGCCCTTCTTGACCTCCTTCCAGCTGATGCCGCCGTCGCGACTGAAGAATGTGCTGCCCTCGGACTTGCTGCCAAGCGAGTCGCCGACGTTGCCGACGCCAAACATCAGGCCGATGGCCGATGCAGACGCAAACGTGTCGCGCGGGTCTCGTCGTTCCGTGTATCCATGCAGATGCAGCGAGCACTTGTCAGTTGCCTTGCCATCGCTGCCACAAGAGTAGCGTTTGCCCTCGGAATCCTTGGCTGGGGGCGGCAGAAGGGTCCACTGCGCACCGTCGTTGTGCGTGATCATGCTCTTCAGTTTCTTCTCGCTTCCCTTTTCGACGTCATTCGTATTGCTGACTACATTAACCATGGCCACGCCTTCGAGGCCCTGCATCTTCTCAAAGTCGACGTAGCCGAGGTTGTTGCGGTTGACGCCGTTGATGCTGAGCACGTACGAGGTGCCGTTGCTGTTGCTCTTGATGAGCGAGCCGTACGTCTGGTCCATTTTATTGTCGACCGTCACGTGCAAGAAGACCGAATGAGTTGAACTGTCCAGAACTGTGTACGCCAATTGCACCGGGACTTCCAGGTTTACAGGAAACTCGGCGTCCGCAAACGTAGTGCCATCAACACTGGCGTCGACTTTGAGCGAATTCTCATTCTGGGGGTTGCGCGTGGCAATGATAATAAATTCAGCCATCGTAGCAAAGTCGATGATATTGGACAGCGGGGTCTCGGAGCTAGCGAAGAAATCGGTGCTTGTAAGAAGCATGCGCTGTCCACTCACGTTCTCATCCTCATGTTGGTCGCAGAAAATAAGATCGTTGCTCTCCTCTCCGCGGTCTTCGCGTGCCATAAACTCGCACTTCTCAACCGTGCGCAGGAGCAGTTCCCAGTCATCACCGCGGTGTTTCGTGACGTACGAAGTCTTGGGACATGTGTTGTGCTGGCACTCAGCCGCGCCCGTCCAGATCATCCAGTCCTTGTACTTGGAGTGGAAAGCCAGTGTCAGTCCGCTCGGGTTCCTGTCCTCTGGGGCGTTGAACGAGTCAAAAGTCTCTCCACGGTTGATCGTCAAAAACTGCTTCTGGCCGTTGGTCAGGAAGAAAGCTCTGTCGTTCAAATAGCGATGCGGCGCAATTTCTTGAATCTTGACATCGGCAAGCTCGTGAGTCCAGGTCTTTCCATGATCGTGAGTCACGTAGAGTTTGCTATCCGAGGTGCGCATGACGATTGTCTCGTCTTCTCCGCGACTGCTACCAGCTCGCTCCAGGTAATAAAACTCCTCAAACTTGGCGGAATCAATATAATTGGCTGTCGAGACAATCTCTTTAGCATCGCCTGATGGCACCTTCTGCGCATCCTTGCACGGGCGGTCAATCTCCTTGTCGAGCTGTGCGCCTCCATCGCGAAGACAGGCATTGCCCGGAATCAACCTCCATCCTGAAGGACCCTTGAAAGTATCGCCCTCGTTCTTGCACGTGCCTTCAGGGGCTTTCAGAATAGAAGCAGGAATACATTCCGTCCGGTCTTCGGAACGCACGAAATTGTAGTCGCACTCATAGTCTTCATCCGTACACTTACAAGCCTTAAAATTAGGTGTAGGCGTCTTGAAGAGATTCTCTGTGATAAAGCAGTTTGCATCCGACTTGCGCCGGCGGTAGAACTGCTCGTGGCCCATGAGACATCCAGGCTCGCCCTTCTCGTTCAAACGAGCAGGCCAGTCTTCAAAGTCGCTGTCCTTGCACTCGCGCTCGTGCAGACCCTCAAAGTCGATCGAGTATACATACCAGTCTTTAAAGTCATCGGTGTAGCCAATAAGAAGGAATTTCAGACTGGAAGAGTCCGGCGTGGTGGTCAGGATGTATGGGATAATCTCCTGCTCTAGCTCAGCAGACTCCCACTCTTTGCCATGATTGATGGAAAACTGGATCTTGTTCGTGGGCTTTCCATCGTCTTGAATGGCCGCGACTACAGCACCCTTGTTGCCCATTTCATACTTGTGTGGCTTCTCCAGGCCTAGACGCCAGGTAACACCGGCATCGTCCGAGACATACAAATCGCCATCCTTAACGTAGTTCTTCAAGTAACTGCCGGTATTTCCCACGCCCATGACGATACCCGGGGCAGGACTAGAGAAAACGCGACCAATATTCTCAAACGCAGTCACAGAGTGCAAATGCAGATCCTCATCCTTGACTTTCAGCGGCTGAAACGTCCGTCCGTCATCGAAACTGATCTTACTGATAACCTTTCTGTCTCTGCTGGTCATGCCCTCTATCTCCTCCCAGTTATCCACCACATTCACCAACACAATGCCCTGTACGCCTGCGATTTTCTCAAAATCCACCAACCCCGAAATATCGCGATTCGTATGCTCGATGTTTCGCGTAAAGTACGTGCCGTTGGAATTTGAAGTAAAAAGCACGCCCATATTCACCGGCCGATCGGTATTCATAACATCCACCTGGATGCTATAATTCGTCCCTTCCAGCACCGTATACGCATCCTCTTCGATCTTGTGGTTCCCAAACTCCGCGCGATGCCACACCATAGCGTCGTCCGTCACGAACATCGCCAGCTCATCGGTACCCTGCGACTTGGCCGCAACAACGATATAATTCGTCCTTGCCGCCGCATTAATGATACCCGCCACGGGCCGTCCGTCATTGAGCTTCGCCTCGATGCCATCCTCATCATCCTCGAAGAACTCATCCGAGTAGACAAGCCGATACGCCGACGCGAACGGATTCTTGAGCCCATGCGCAACACAAAACACGCGATCACCAATCTCATCATCAATATCAGCCACCGCTTCCGCGAATCCCGGCGTGCCAACCGCCCACATGCATCCTCTCGCGCTATCGCGCAGCGGGGCCACAGTCTCGAAATCGTCCAGCGTGTAAAACGCGCTTTCCATGCAGCGGAACGGAGAGCACTGCTCGCCCTGAAAGATGACCTTTGACGAATCCCCGCCGTGGAACTTGAGCGGCTCATTGAACATCGACGGGCCCGCGGGCACCGCGAACTCATTCCACGTTTTGCCCTGGTCAACCGTGACCCAGTGAACACCGTGCCGGCCGAGGATATACGCCTTCTTGTTGTCAAAGGGATGCGGCTGGACCATGATTGCGGCGTTCTTCATTGGTCCTGCTTCGCCATCTTCGGAATCGTCGTCGTCACCGACCACAGTCCATTCCACGCCGCCATCGAACGATTGGTATACCTCGCCGGTCGCCGGGCTGAGGAAAAGCACTGTATCCGAATTCTCAAAGTAGAAGGGCGATCGCGGCTCGGTCTTGAGCTCCTTGAGAGCTATCTTGGGTCCGTCTGATTTGGCTGTGCTGAGCGGTGCGAGGACTGCTAGTAGCAGCAGCAGCGACAGCGAAAGCTTGCTCAGAGGCAGCCACTGGCGGATCATGATGATCATATGATGGTGGTGCTTAATATCGCTGGTTCGGCATTGAAATGAAGAAGGATTAGTTGTATGTAAGGTGGTACCGGTGTCTATCGGATCGCTGGCGCCTAGCAGACGAGGCAGGGAGCCTAGTTGTCGCAGGTCTAACTAAATAAAATAACAAGATAATAAATATGAGAAAATAATGATTGTGTCGTAATAAATAAGGAAGCAGAAAGGAATGAAGTGTACAGGTGTAGGGTGTAGCAACTGCGTGGCCTTATGCAGTTACTCCGTGAAGTGAAGCTCCGTCATCAGGATCACGTGAGTATCTCCGAATTAGGCTATCTCCAAGACTCTTTCTTTACGATTATTATAAACGGACAAAAATAGATAAGTATATTTTACTAAATTCGCTAAATATATGCATGATATGAATGTATGTATACAATAAATAAAAGAAATAAAAGAGAGACAGCAAAAGAGGGTATATATGTCTATGTGATAGTAAATCATCAAGCCGCTCAGATGAGAAGATGAAGGCTAAGCAATTACAAGAGTGAAGAAGTAAGTCAGTAACAAAATATGGACACGAAGAGAATGGATCAAGATAAAAGGAAAAGTATGCACAGAGAATGCCTTTTTGAAGAGGGGAGGGATTTGTTTTGAGAACAGAAGGGGGAGGGCTAATTGTGCCATCCGCGGAGTTTGCGCCACATCTTCTTGACCACGCCGCGATCCTCAGGGAGATCGTCCCAGATAGTGAGTGTTTCATCCGCAGGCGGCAGCTCAGCCAATCGCAGAGGGTCATCGTACGATGGGTCGGTAGTATGTGTCCGCAGATCAGGCCTGGTGAGCGTCATTTTTAGGGTCATCTCGCGGCGGTGGCTGGTCGCGTTGCCGGACGAGGTTGACGGCTTCAGAGGCTGCGGACGTCTCACATCGGAGGTGATAGAAGGCGTGATTTCGCGCAGACTCGAGACTGCAGCATCTTTGCTGTACATGTGTTGCGAGTGCCGCTTCTTTTGCGGTTCGTGTGCATAATCAAACAGACTCAGGTCGATGGACGTGGTCTCGTCATCCAGAAAAGTCCATCCCTGAGTGGATGCGGAAATCTGGGATATTCGTTTTGAGTCTGCTCCTTGTCGCCAGGTGTTTTCCTTGTTGTCCAACGACGGAAACCCGAATTCAATGGCCTCGTCAAATTTTTGTGGAGATGCCAGGTACACTCGCAATTTTAGGCGAGCCTCCGGGTCTTGGTAGTACTGCGCGGCGGGGTCGATGGAGGATGTAGAGCGATGAGAGGCATGGCGGTTATGGTTGGCGTGGAAATTCTGATTGGAGCGGTTGTTGTGACTGTGGTTGTTGGAAGAAAAAGGAATGGTAGACGATTGGCTGGAATTCAGCCGGTTGCCGATGAACATCGAATTACGGTTCTTGGCCAAGGACAGTGTCCGGCGAAACGAAGGCATTCGACGCGGAGTAGCCGGTTTCTGTGGCCGAGCGGCATTGTGTGTCTGCGAAGCTGCCGTGTCAGAAACGTATTTGTGGTAGCTGTCTAGCGACAGGTCGAGATCGTCGTCCTCGTCGAGCCAGCGGAAACTGTCGAGAATGGACTCCTCCATTTCGATGCCGGAGTCGGAAGGATCGGAAGCGTATGTTGACGTCGGAGACGCAATGGACGAAGAGGCTGCCCTGGATCTACGTCTTGTTCGGCGAGAATCAAACTCCTCGTCGTACGAATCGGAATAACGACGCGAGCGAGAGTCTTGTTGCAGAGAAGCGCGGTGCCTTGACTCGAACTTCAACAAAGCCTGGTCGGCAGCGTCGACAATCTGGCTCACAGGGGCGGTCCGCTGCAGCAGACGCTGTTCTTCCTTAGAGAAAATGATCTTCTGGATCTTGGGCGGCAGGGAGTGGAAGCATTGCCAGTACTCGTGGACGTGGTCGAGGTTATAATCAGCGGCCGACCGCGGTCTCCGGCGCAGATATGCTTTCTGACGCTGCCTGTTGGTTACCACAGCCGAAGAAGACTTGAGGGAGCGTTTTGCGTAATCGTGGTCACGGCGAGCATGGGCATGATGGCGTGGAGACTGGGAGGAGTGCTGCGTGGTCAACAGGCGAAAACGCTCGAGATTGGAAAAGAACTATAGTTGGCGAGCGTTATACGTTAGCCATTGATCAATGATAAGGCCCGAAAGGGGCAGGAGCGTCGCTAGTCGCACTAGCGCGGCCGACTATCAGGCTTAGCGGCCCGGGACGCGACGCCCGCGCGAATAGCCTCTGCCTGCGAGCGAGGCCTCCACCGCGCTTTGTCCTTTCTCTTTTTTTGACTTTGCAGTCAAATAACAAAAGGGACAAACAGCGTCGAGACCCGAGTCAGCACCGCACTATTGGCGGGGATGTGCTCGGGCCACCGGCAGCTGGGAGAAGTGCGGTGTGCGGGTGCCTGACTCTGAGCTGCTATGCATCACAAATAGCGTACATAGATATGCAGATACACATTGTGAAGCTTGTCTGCTTCCAAATCTTGCAGCTCAAGGTTTTCACGAGTCATGGCCGTTGCATGGACCTGCCGCCGCCGCAAGGAGTATCGAGGGAGAGAAAAAGGAGAAAGAAAGGGATGAAAAGACGCGAGAAGAAAAAAAAAAATACACACCTTCCTTTGCACTGCTGGCGGGAGAGACTCAAAGTCGTCTTTCGACGACACCATAAGATCCTGCATCTGCATGGTGCTGTATGTAGGAAGTTGGAATGAACGGAATGAACGTGCCGGAGGATAGATGTCGTGAATCGTGCATGCATAGACAGAGAGATAGGTCGTAATAAATAACAATAGCTCGCAATAGTCGACTTAGCAGATAAATAAAAGTAGGGAAAACTCAGTGCTAGAGCAAAACCATGCTCGTAGAACAAGAAGGTATTCCAGAGCTAGCAGTCAACCAGTCGAGATCAAGAGCGCCGTGAAACAGCGATTTGATAACTGACTGCTCTGTTTGTAGCTGCAGCACCTATAAGTACGGAGTACTCCGTACTTTATAGTCTTAGAAGATGGATAGATACACGACTAAACTAAGATTAAGAACGGGATCCTCGATGTTATATCCTCAGCATCGGGATTCTTTTGGCAAGCTAAACTTAGAAAAAGATGCTAAAGAATCCTCTAGTCACCGCTAGGCAAGCAGCCTTGACAGCGGACAGACGCATCGTCCAGCACATTTTTGGTTGAAACGGTGGATCTAGGTCCAGCTAGCGCAGCCTAACAGAGTCTAACAGAGTCTAACTCGGAGTCGGTGTCAGTAGGGCAAGTCTGGCTGCTCATCCTGAAAATCCGTACGGCGACTAGCATGGTCGGACAGCATTTCATTTTCGCGCCATGCCAGGTACGCCTGTTGCGACTCGACGCCAGTCCATCTGCCAGTCTTTGTTCCAGCTTGGCGACCCCTTTCCTCGGACCGAGTCAGTCTAAGACTCCAGGGGATGTTGGTTTGGACACGAGAGCGAGAGCGAGAGCGAGACCGCCGACACGTCAGTCGGACTGCAGTCTGCATACTGACTAGCTAGCACTGGGCAGCCTGTCAGAAGTGGTTCCTGCCAGCCGTTTGTTTCATCTTTGGAGACACATGATGTAATGCGATCCTTCGGCCAACAGCTGGCAGTTGGGCATGTATACATTTAGTCCAATAATATGTTATAGTAACGGCATGGTATAATACACCGACTGTTAAAACGTGGTAGGTTCGTCGTTGCGCGATTCTAGAAGGATTGAGTCAAACGACGAGCCAATTTGAGGCAGCTGTTGACAAGTCGGACGAGTGGTGATCACAGTGTGCTGGCACGTGATTGGCCAGGCACCAGCCAATCGGCGTCGAGCATCTCTTAGCGCGCATCACATCGGCGGTTAACACGCGCTAGCCTGATTCAGTGCATTACTCCTGTCAGTCGCTCTTTCTCTGTTTACTTATTCGCCAGTCACATCACATCGACTCTACACGTCGTACACGATCAGATGAGAGCGTTTCAGATCTATTCGCAAGAGCTGAGAGGAACTTGATCAATCATATCCGCCACATGTCAACACACTGACATGCGGATGCATTGTCTGACGGCGACACTGTCGCACATTCGCCGATCCTCGTATCTAGAGTTCAAGAAGAACTTCCACACGGTCGAATAGAATGTTCTACAGCGTTCCTGCATTCGAATATATCAAACAACTGACTGGCTCACGTTTACGTCGTGCCCGACACCTACGCGACTGGCACAACTAGACCGTGTCTCGCTATACGAGATATGCCCTGGACTGAGCGTTTAAATGAACTATCTCCGGACTTGGTCAAAGGCGGGGAAATTCAGGTACCCTTGCCATAGTACGTAGAGTTCTAACTGATCATAGCAGATTTCGAGCACAGTACTTGTTCAACGATGATATCGCGGACAATACGGCCGAGAAGAAGCTCATTCGTCATGATGAAGAAGTATCGGACCACCTTGTAGGGCTACATTCGGATGGTGTTCGATTTTTGCAGTTGAACATTCGCAGCATTGATTCTTATATGGCAAGCCCAGAAAGGACACGCGAACAGCTTAGAATGCTCGAAGTTCATCACACTACGGAGTACGGAGTACAGACGGAGTACTTACCCGGCACCGGCAGCTCTAAGATGAAGATCGCCATTTAATCAACTCTGAGCCTCAACTCTGTACAGAACCTGCTTTCCGAAAGAGTAGCGACAACGCATACAAATTCACGGAACTAACCCAAACGAACAAACACAATCAAACGTCCCCCACGTAGTAAATTGATCTTGTTTTTTTAAGCAATTTCACTGGCAGCTCCAGCCCTTCCCAACATCAGCTGGAGCCTCATTGGCCGTCGGGTCCAACTTGGCATACTAAATTGCTGCTAAATTTGTGCTAAGTTTTAGTGCTCACTGCTCAGCCGCATGCCATGGCTAATACGAGCGATCGTGAGTGAGGGTCGAGGGCAATAAAAATTAGTAACACTGTAACAGTCAACATCTCTCCTTTCCTTACTCATACTCACTCCTACAGCGTCGATTGCTGTTGTGTTGTCGACTGTCGTGTCGTGGATAGGAAGGAATCGCCAGCACAATTACGCAAAATGAGGCTCACAATCTTCAGCAGTGCTATACTTCTAGCACCCCTCGCAGCAGCCGTCTGCTACTATCCCGATCGCTACAGCGAGTCCAGTGACACGTACCAGCCGTGCAACGACGACGGCTACTCGAGCATGTGCTGTGGCTGGAACCGGACCAACCCTTCAGGCGGCAGCAGGTCGAATGGCTCGACAGCAGACATCTGTCTGTCAAACGGCCTGTGTCAGAACGACTGGGAAACCACTGACGACAATGGCACCACAGTCATGAACATCGCGTACTTCCGCGACCAGTGCACCGAGTCAACCTGGACGTCGGAAGGCTGCTTGGATGTGTGCACAGATCAGGCGGTACTATTCCCATGCAATCCATTATTAATAATTAGGATACAGCTAACTCCCACAGGACTACTCCGGCCTCGGCAGCGCCAGCGCCGTTACCATCCTGACGCCCTGCGACGGCACCGCGACCTCAGACACCTGGTGCTGTGGCCAAAGCAACACGACGTGCTGCGATACGTCCGAGGCGATAACGTTAGCCCAGACGTTCATCGGCACAGCGACAGTGTCAGCCACAGGCTCAACTTCCTCTGCATCCTCAACCACTACCGCCACTACCACCTCTTCTTCCATCTCATCTACCTCCACCTCTTCCACCTCTTCCACCTCTTCCACCGCCACCGCCACATCTTCTTCTTCTTCTTCATCCTCCCTCTCCTCCGGCGCCAAAGCCGGCATCGGCATCGGCGCCGCCGCAGGCGGTATCGCGGTCATCTTCGGCATCATATTCTTCTTCCTACGCCGTCGACGCCAGCAATCAGCCGCCGCAAAACCCATTCCCATGCGCTTTGAAGCGCCCACCTCACCACCCCCACCATCAGACTACTCGTTCGCAAAGGTGCCGCCGCAGGAACTCAATTCGACGGCTTTTCATGAGCTGGAGTCGCGGTCTGTGGTTGCTGAATTGCCGGCTGAAAACCATTAGATTGGTAGGGGGCATTTTTGGAGCATTTGTTTAAGGCATAGAGGTGCATACCATGTGTATATATGTTTTTGGTAGATTTTAGTTTTAATTAATACATATTATTATATATTAGAGGTTGACTAGCCTAGAGCGGTATACATCGAACTGTCTACGGGTATTGAGCATATTTAATACATACCAGAGGTCGATATCTAGAGTCTAGGTATGCACGTGCTTGTATACCCATATTGGTAGTATACTTCCAAGAGGAGATTCGAATGATGGATGTTGCACAATGACAAATAAGGTACAGACAATGAAATATACCCCTGTTCAGGAGTATGCAGTACAACTATATTGAAATTATAAACATTTGCAATAACATTTCTAATAGTATTACTATAATAATATAATCATATGTCTAGGACTCTAGGTAGAGGTACCCAGTCACAACTACAAAGTACCTATATACCTAGGTATATAGATATATATAGATATAGATAAGATATAGTCCTAACCTCTCTTCCTTTAGGTCAACCATTGGGAGATAGCAAGTGCCTCTCCCAGTCCAGCTTGTGCAGCCTGCCATTCTTAAGGTGTATCTAGACATAAGTAGAGAGATTGCAGGTTTTCAGTTTCCAGATTATGTAGCGCATGTGGCCTGCTGCTTTATACTTTATCACCACTGCTCACTCTCTTCACCCTATTCCTTGCCTGTCTCACTCTCGCCCCTTATGTCATTGAAAACACAGAAATGATTAACTTTATACAATGCAGAGTACAGGGCCCGCCAGCTCGCCATTTGTCTCAAAAATGGCAGTCGGCTTAGGAGGCTCTGCTGCCTCCTCCTTTCTTCTTTACTCCTTGTCCGAGTCCTTAATCAGTGCACATAGGTAGTCTAGGATTGCAGTCTTTGTATAAAATTCCATATTGAGTGCTGTCAAGAATTATATATATATATATATACATATCTTTCGAATTATTTCTAGTTCCCTTATATATATTATTACCTATATCAAGAAAACTGACTGAAGAGGAGAAACAGAAATAATATTGCTTATTAGGGATTATTTACTTCCCTTAAGAGCTAGGACTACACAACAGCGAGCCCTAAAATGGAACTTGATATAAATTCATGATTCGTGAAGCTATTCCAAACATCCCTATGGATGTACTTCATCTTGCGTATCTCTATAGCACTATGTTATCCAGAGTCCACTCGCCCGTTATATCCTTGCAGAAACAACTGGAAACTGGCAACTGGCAACCTGGGCAACCTCATGGAGCAATTTTGTCAACTCGAACGAAGAATTGCGCAAATAACCAATACAGACGAATGCGACTCCGTGACTTGGTCTGTCGTGTCGATCGTCAGAATCACTTCATTCCAAATGTCGACAAGACCACTGACGACATCTGGGTTGTCGCAGTGGCCAGCATGAATTTTTTAACGGATACAAACTCAACAACCTACAGGCAGATGTTTTCTACCTTTACGTAGCAATTCAGCCAACCGTCTGGCCACTTCCGGATATATATTCTTCAGCCTGGATCAAATTTGGATTCTGCCACCGCAGGCCATTCTCACAACGGGCTGAACTTGTTCAACACTACCTGGCCCTGGCGTCCTCCGATGCCACTTTCGACGACATTGTTTCCGCGTACGAGACGTCGAACCTGGCAGATTTGATGCGCACCCACGGCATAGACGTCTCCGTCCTGGAGAAGCGCGGTATTCATCTTCATCGACCGCGCGAGTGCGAATACAGCGTGTACCGACTTATGATAGGCGTCCATCACGCATTGTCAGGCCGGTTCTGTAGATGTTTCCCGAAAGTCGGCAGTGCCATGCCTATTTTGAGATACATCTTGACCATGAATCCGAAACATATTTCGGGTTTTATCTAACGAACAGTTGGGAGAGATGGCGGCTCTTGAACTTCTACAAACACTTGTTCCAAGTACCGGTCTTTGACCCTCGGCGCATGGCAGAGGCCACAGAGGATTCTGACCGGGCCAGCTTGGAGAACTACCTTGAGACGCTTGTCCCGGATATGAGAAGGAAGGTATATGACAGGCATCGAGCCAATTTCGTGTTCCCAAGACTGAGGAATAGGCTGGAAGGGAAGGCACTGGACGGACGAATGGTCTCTCACTTTCATCTCCCGTGTGAGTGTGAGGTGCATGATGTTGCAGGACCACCGGGTATTAAGCTTGAGTTTTGTATTGATCTAGTATACGCTCTGCATTCATGAGAAATGAACAGAAAAATATAAACATTTAACATCGAGTTGGGAATGCCTTGTTGATTCTCACTGTAGTACTCAAGTGACTCATGTCAAAGAGCTATGAAGAACTGAATACATAATGGCAAATGAGCGTCCTATCAGAAGAATCAAGAAATCGCAGTCAATCAAGTAGTCTAATAGTATGCAGTATGGAACAAGGTATTCTCCGTAACAAAGGTATAAGGAAAGACCCCTATGGAGTCGTTTACAACCCTGTCCATCAGGTTTTGTGAAACTGGTTGGTTGACGCTGGGAGGGTACTTTTAACTGGCGTCTTCTATTCTGATATCCAGTTATCAAGTGCCACAAAGTTGAAGATGTTGCTATCCGCACACTGCTCACACCCTATAAATGGCAAGCCGCATGAACTGCATTCTATCTCCCCATAGTTTATTTTCCCTAATTTATGCCGATATACATAGTAACCCGCAGCTATACATCATTACTTTCTCATTGAAATTCTTTTATCACATCATTCATTCATTAACAAACCCACGGGTTACTGGTTTGGGTTATGCCAACCCTAAACCAGGGCAGACCCGGGAAGCGACGAGACGAGTATCATCTTACTAGTCAATAGTTCTTCCTTATTATTCTTTCTCTTGTATTCACCTTGTATTAATAGTACAGATGGTAATTTATCCTCTAAAGTCATAGGTCTACGTAGGTATATTATTGTTCTCTCCAGTGCTCAAGTAGTATTCTGATACGGCCCCCAAACCACATGCAATGCATCACCAAATGGCCTTCGGGGTGCATTTTTTCGAGGATGTAATATCAATATAACTGGGTTGTTCCGTGACTAGTCCTTCATGGGTATGTACTCTATACAACCAGACGATAACTGATAGTACTAATCCACCTAGGTGACCTTTTATAGCCGACCCAACAGGGATAATTACAAACGCCAAAGCTACACCATAATCATCGCATACGTGGTTACTGAGACTCGCAATTGCCTCTAATGCATCAATAAATAAGTTTATATGTCGGCCTCCGATTGCTATGCACTGTCATCCGTTAATGTTGCTTTGCATGGGAAGACCATTATACTTACTTTCTTATTAACCTTTGCAAACGCAGTGCTGCATTGAACAGGGATAGTCATCCAGCAGCCTTTCTAGAACCCCCCAAAAGCTGACAAGATAGCATGTGCGCCGGCTCCCTCACCCGCCTTTCGGATACTATTTATTTTCTAGCGTGCATAATGCATGAATGATGACCGTAGTCTCTGTATCCCTGTCTTTTCTTGTTCTGAAAGTTAGAAATAGGTCTAGAAGATGACAGCCTTCTTGTCACCCCCTCCCCTGCCCGACCCCAAATTCTGTTTGCTTCCTGGCGTCGCCCATCGCAAATATCAAGTCAAAAAATGCGTGTCAAGCCACTCACTGTCAATCGTATTCAAATTAGAACATATAATAAAGATTAGCAGTATGGAATTTCGGATATAGCTCCATCCCCTAAGCAGTTTTCTGCAACGTTTCTTCGCCATCTGTCTAGATTCGCACATACCCTCATTCTTTGAACAGCATGTCTTCAACCGCCGAGCAATATCCGCCTGGTTATCTGGAGCAAAACAGCCAGTCCACGATATGGACTGTGGGCTCTGTTTTCTTGGTTTTTGATACCTGTGCTATAGGGTTAAGACTGGTCGCTAGAAGAACAAATGGCATGAAATGGGGATGGGATGACCTCTCCGCGGTGGTTGGATATGTGCTTTGTGTAGCCATTATAGGTTGTTCTTTTGGTAAGTTGAGAGCTCGCGCTCGTCTGGAAAATAACAAATTAACCATTGATACATATCCCTAAACATGGCTGATTATTCTTCTTTAGCGGGCGCTCGTTATGGTGGTGCCGGGCTTCATACAGCTCGCCTCGAAATGACCAACCCCGAAGAACTCGTCGCCTGGTCAAAATTCCTTCTCAGCATTTCATTCCTTTACCTTGCCTCTGTTATACCCCCAAAACTCTCGATTATCATCTTATACCTGAACATATTCATCATGAAGCCGGCACGCATCATTTGCTATACTATTATCGGCATCATGGTCGCCAATTGGTTTGTTGCAACCATGGTTGGGTTTTTTATCTGCGTTCCACTTGATCACCTCTGGGATCCCACGGCGAGTCCTCACGGCCATTGTCTCGATCTGGACGCGTGGTTTCGTTGGTCCAGTCTGGCAAACGTTGTTACCGACGTAGCTATTCTGGTCTTGCCGATGCCGACGGTCTGGAATTTGCACTGCTCGCGTCAGATGAAACTGGGTCTTTTGTTTACTTTTATGATGGGAAGCATGTAAGTGTGGCACTCGTGATTGTTTTCCTCCGCATGTCTAATATTTCGTCAGGGGCCTCGTATCCTCCATTGTGCGATTTGTCAGTTTTCTCAGAGTAAATGCGGACGCAGATCTTACATGGGCTGCGAGCACACTTCTTGCATGGACTATGGCTGAGTCCGGAACATATCTTATTGCATGTTGTCTTCCGACTTACCGACCTCTAGCAAAATTCATTTGGCAAAAGGCAGGCCTTCCAAGTGTGTTTTCAAGAAAGTCGAAAGACTCTACGAAGGGGGAACAACCCCTGGATTCAAAAATCCAAGTATCCTATGAGCTTGCTCAATCTACCCATTTCATACGTCTGAATGGGTCCAAGACCTTAGATGATGAGTCGATAAGTCTGGTGCCATGAGGGAGGCGATGCTCGTTTGGTTCTATATACTTTATGGTACTTTTACTTTCTGATTTGCAGAGGGACCTCGAATTTTAATCTACTCTTTCCATATGCGAAATGACATAAAAGAAGTAAACTTGTGCGAAATTTAGCTAGGACGAGGTTTTGCAATGGAATATACCGTAAACATGTGAAATTCGATGTGCCAGCCTCGCAAGCGTCTCTAGCCCTATCCATGCATAGTTATTTGCATGGATTCCTCGGAGATTGGTTACCTATAGTGGCCTAGCAACTCGATATCTAGACCATTTATTGTCGGTCGCTGGACGCCTGAAATAAAATAAACAATATGTACCTGGTGTTAATGTCAGAGGTCAGAAAAGGCCTTCTACACTACTACCCGTCCATTACGGGATTCCCTTTCTAGTGCATGTAATAGCATTTCTGGTCTGACAGTTATGAGCCTGGCGAGCGCTAGCGGATAGATGATGATATTTTATACTGCAATTTCTCTGGATTTCAACGCCTTTATTACAACCTAGAAAAAGAAATAATTATACAGCAAAAGCCATACATTTAGAATGAATAGGCAGCAACGCAAAAGATTGCATGATTAGTTATCTACAAGAAATCAGTACATTCTAAGGATTGAGGTTTTTCTAGGCTAGGGTGTCTAGAATTTAGAAAGAGTCCTTGACATGATAAGGGATTGATTCCTTTTGGGCGTAGTGGTATTTTTGGTCTGACAATTAGTCTACTATATGTAAACGTATACGCAGACTACGGCGAGTATCTACGGCGAGTATCTACGGCGAGTATTTACAGGTATTCGGAAAATAAAGCCAGTCACGGTGGATACAACTTGCTAGGTTCCAAGCTTGACAATGACAATGGTATAGTACATACCCCTCCTCGGCATACACATGAGTTCTCTTTAAAGCAGCCATTGGTCGTCCACTGCATTAGCCACTACTTAGCACATACAGCAATGACATCCAACAAGTAACTATAGGTTTAAAGGCCGAGGCCGAGGCCGATCTACGATAGGAGATGACCTACGATCTAAGTATTCAAACAAAGAGTGACTTGTCAATAAGCACGTATACTATGTGACAAAAGCTTCGGTGTCTCACTGCATGTTTGATACCTGCATCTATAGAACATGTTTCGTATCGAGCTTGAAAATCAGCCCCGCAGGACCGGTCATCCATGTTCTTTGTTTGGCATCATCATATGAACAAGAAAGCACGACTAGTTCCCGGTAGTTTCCATCAGATTAATTTTTTTCTTTTTCTCTTTTTAATTTTCTTGAATATAAATTACCATCCAATCCGCTGAGGCAACTTTGGAGATTGAAACAAGAACCCAAATTGTGAGGATCTTAAGATTGAAACTTGACGAGGCTAAAAGGATATGGAGTCCCCTACCTACGAGAGTCCTTACAGACTTATTCCAAATATTCTTGATCAGCTCGCGCAGGACGAGCCGGACAAGCTATATGCTGAACTTCCCGTATCCCCCACGGATTACACTGCTGGTTTCCAAAAGATCACATTTGGTGCGTTGGCAAATGCAGTGAATGGCGTCGCTTGGTGGATCACAGAGACGCTGGGCCCAGGAAAAGACTTCCCTACCTTGGCATATATCGGACCAAATGATCTCAGTCACAACATTCTCATTATTGGAGCTGTCAAGGCGGGGTACAAGATGCTCCTCACTTCGCCGAGGTATAGCGTGGAAGCCCACACAAGGCTTATGAAGACATTACACTGTACCAATATATTCACTTCATCGGTGATTACTCCAATGTCTCAACTTGTCCAAAAGATTGCAGATGAACACGGGAATGCAACAGTTCACCAGCTTCCGGATCTTCCTTCCCTTCTAGGCGACAAACACCAGCACTTCCCGTATACCAAGTCTTTCGAGGAAGCAAATAGCGAGCCTCTAGTGGTGCTTCATACTTCTGGAACCACAGGATTCCCAAAGCCCATCATCTGGACACATGGTTGGGGTGCAGCTTTTATACAACAAAGATGTCTCGAGCCACCTGAGGGGTTTGAGAGTCTGGATAGACTCATAATAGGCAATCGTTTGCTCAGTCTTATGCCGCCGTTTCATTCCTCTCATTTATTTTTGGGGATTTTGTTCACCTTCTATTGTGACAGCGTCTGCCTTGTTCCACCAGCACTTGCTCTGCCGACAATTGAAGTCGCCATCGCGGCAACTCAACATACCCAAGTGGACGTCATCGCACTAATCCCTCCACATATTGAACAACTAGGACGCAATCCAGAGTTACTCGATACTCTTATAAATAACGGCGTGAAAACTCTTTTCTGGGGCGGTGGACCAGCCAGCAAAGAGAGCACAGAAAAAGTGGCGTCTCGCGTAAACCTCTTCAATGCCTACGGATCCACGGAGTCAGGTATGTGGCCTGTCATCCGCAAATCTGGGCCATGGGATATCACTGCCTCTGGGGACGCGTGTTTCCACCCGCAAGCCAATGTCGAATTTCGGCATCAGGCAGATGGTCTATTTAGCGCAGTAGTGGTAAAGAACACTGCTGATGCTGGCGTGCAACCTCCGTTTCACGTCTTCAATGATGCCACCGAATTTGATAGTGGTGACCTTTTCACTCGCGTTTCTGAGCCAGGAAAGGACCATCTTTGGACATATTACGGTCGCGCCGATGAGATGCAAGTGTTTCAAAACACCATGAAATGGCATCCAACCGAAGCCGAACGCCAGATTGTTTCTGAGAACTCGGACCTTATACAGTCAGCTCTCCTTGACGGTACCAATCGCGCTCATGTGGTTCTCTTGCTCGAAACCGTGCCTGCGATTGCCACAGAAATGGCCGCTCTATCCGAGTCCAAAAAGACACAGAAAAGAACAGAGATTCTGGATCGTATCTGGCCTACTATCATAAAGATAAACCTTGTTACACCCGCTTGGGTACAAATTAACCGCAGAAGAACCATATTCTCCGAAGCAGAAAAGCCACTGGCTCGAACGGCAAAGGGCAATGTTCAGAGACGTCAGGCTATTGCTGCTTATGAGCCGGATATTCAAAAGGTACTGCAGGATATAGATGCTGGGACTGCGGCATAGTTTGAGGTTTGCGGTACTTTTGAAAATGGACGATACAATATGCTTCCAGCGTTAGAGTATCACCATTCGAAATCCTACTGGCGCGAGAGTTACATTGGCAAAAACTTCCGTCTAAGTGGTTATGAAAAACTTGATCTTGTTGGAAAACCGACTCCCGAATCGAATCCTATGGAGAACAAATGGCGAAACCATATTCGCGTTTCAGAGATGCCTTGGGTGTAGGACCACACAATTGACGGTACAGTGATTTATCCGGCTGCAGGCATACTTGTCATGGCGATAGAAGCGGCCAACCAAATAGCTAGCCAGCAACAAACTGTAACGGGGTTTGAGCTAAAGGATATTACGTTTTCTCACGCCTTGACCGTGCCAAATACAGCTCAAGGTGTGGAAACCACACTCACTCTCCATACATCTAGGGATATCATTGATTCCTCGGATGTTTGGTCAGAGTTCCGTTTGTGCTTTCTCGAGAATGATTCATGGCAAGAGAGTTGCCATGGCTTCATTAGAACAGAGTATGAAACCCAGGATAATGAGGTGGATCAAGATCCTCACATGCTTGCCGATTGTCTTCAGTGGGACAGCATGATTTCTCAAGCATGCGATCAGGATTTGGAGCCTGATAAATTGTACAAATGTATGCGTGAGTGTGGTTTCCAATTTGGACCGACGTTCCAGACATTGTACCAAGGCAAGTACAGTCTATTCAATCATGCCCAGTCTTTAGTCAAGGTTTTTCAATGGCCAGACGACCAATATCCACAACCCCATGTGATTCATCCAACAACTTTGGATGGCATCCTTCATGTGACCCTTGCAGCAGCATCAAGAGGGGGTTGTGAACGACTTCCAACGGCGATCCCTACGAGTATACGAAAGATCTGGGTAGCCAATGACGGTCTAAGGTCTGCTGATAATGATGTGGTCAAGGCCATGACTAGCGTGAACACAATTCACAATCGAGGCTTCGATTTTAGTATTTATGCCACGGACGTATCTCAAACACGAGTTCTTGTGAAGGTTGACTGTATGCAGTTAAGTATCGTGGCTGAGAATACGGAACTAGCAGAAAGTCTGGGTATGAAACACATTTGTTACCAATTGGTCCAATTTCCTGATCCAGACATGTCGAGCTCTTCTCAAATGGCCCAATATTGTGCCAAATCTCGCACAGATCCCGATCGACGGCGGTACTTCGAGGAGCTGAATTTTACGTTGTTCAAAATTGTGAACCAGACTCTTGATTCACTAGGTGGCGTGACACGAGAGGACACCCCTTCGCATATCAAAAAGTATATCGAATGGGCAAGATTGCAATGTCAAAATTTCGCTGACGGGAAACTTCCACTTGCTCGCAAAGAATGGATTGAATTACTCCACGATCAACAATACTTCGAGGCCATATGTCGCAGAATTGCATCAGCAAGTGATCAGGGCGACGCCTTTATTCGCACAGGACAGAATCTCTTTTCAATTCTCCGGGGCGAAATAGATTCAGTGGAGTTTTTCTTTAAGGAAGACATGATGGTTAAATTCTACGCCGAAGTAAACAATCGTCCGTGCTTTGACGAATGGGATACTCTCTTAAGAACCTATACACACAAGAATCCAGATATGAAAGTTCTTGAGATAGGAGCAGGAACGGGCGGAACGTCGAGGATGATTCTGCGCACTCTATGTTCAGGAACTACTGGCACGATGGAAAAGGGATTGTACAGCTCTTATGATTACACTGATATCTCTCCAGCTTTTTTTGATAAGGTACGAGAAGAGTTTGGGAAATTTGGGCGCATCAATTTTGAAGTGCTGGATATTGAGAAGAGCCCAGCTGAGCAGGGATTCGAGCTTCACACATACGATTTGATAATTGCTGCAAATGTCTTGCACGCTACCAACAATTCCCACGCTACTCTGCAGAATATCCGAACCCTTCTCAAGAACGATGGGAAGTTAATGATGTATGAATTTACCAGGCCGGACATTCTACGGTCAGCGTTCATCTTTGGTCTCTTGCCCGGGTGGTGGGCAGGGGAGCACGATGGTCGGATATGGCACCCAGGATTGACAAGTGAACAGTGGAACTCGGCTTTGAGAGAAACGGGCTTTTCAGGGGTAGATCTTGAATTTCCGGACTACGTTGATGCAGAATGTCAAGAGGGAGCCATCCTGGTATCTACTGCCGCGGAGCTCAAACCGGCGGCGCTTGGTACACAGCCCATCGAGAATATATATTTCATTATGGACTCAGCTTCTCGTCAGCAACTAGAGCTTTATGAGAGAATCAAGTCTACGATTATTCCTCAATACGCTCCAAATTATGTTACCATTGAAGCGTGTGGCCTCGAAAAATGCCCCGAACTTCCTAATCTACGTACTGCGACGCTTGTCTTCATTCAGGAAACAGAAGCGCCCTTGCTCAGTAATATGGCAAGCAATACTTTTCAACATATCCAGAAAGTGGTTGGAGCGTGTAATAAAATACTTTTCGTCACTACGGGCGGTGGTCACTCTCCAAAGAAACCCGAATACAGCCTTCTCGATGGATGGACTAGAACTTTAAGAAACGAAAAGAGCTCCCGATCCTTTGTTACTTTGGCTCTGGACATAACAAATAAAATCGTCACCGAAACCCAGATATCGTCCATCATCAAAGTGCTCACTGATGTCGTTCTTCCCTCCAATCCCGATGGTTATGAAGCGGAATTTGTAGAGATCGATGGGCTTCTCCACATTCCATGGGTTCGGCCCAACGCAGACTTAACTGAAAAGCTATACCAAGAGTCTCTCCCCTTGCAAGAATCTGTAAGGTCTATTTCTAATTCGGGCCCACTAAAGCTAGTCATTGGATCTCCGGGTCTGTTGGATACCTTGCACTGGAGGGAGGACCACGAGTATCTGCAACCGCTAGGAGAAGATGAAGTCGAAATCCAAGTCAAAGCGGTGGGTATGAACTTCAAGGATTGTCTTATTGCACTTGGTCGAGTCCCAGGAACGACATTCGGCCAGGAATGTGCTGGTCTAGTGACTCGTGCTGGGAATCTTTCAGGATATACACCGGGAGATCGAGTTGCCGGATTTGGCACTGCTACGTTCAAGACATTCGTCAGGTGCAAGGCAAACTTTACAACTAAAATACCGCACTCGATGTCTTTCTTAGAAGCTTCTGGTATCCCCGCTCAGTTCGGTACAGCATGGCAATGTGTTGTTGAAATTGGTCGTCTTCAGCCTGGTGAAAGGATCCTTATTCACGCCGCTGCTGGAGGCACAGGGCAGGCTGCTGTCCAGATTGCGCAGTATATTGGGGCAGAAATATATGCAACAGTTGGATCAAAAGCCAAGAAAAAAGTACTTATGGATGAGTATTCTATTCCAGAAGATCATATTTTTTACAGCCGCGATACTCGTTTTGCTCAGGGGCTCCTGACAAGGACCAAAGGTCGCGGTGTAGATGTGATTATTAACAGTTCAGCTGGTGAGATTCTTCGAGCATCCTGGGAATGTATCGCACCTTACGGCCGGTTTGTGGAAATAGGGAAAAAAGACATTCTCGCCAATAATCATCTTGAGATGGCACAATTTGGGCGAAATACCTCTTTCACTCACTTTGACGGCTCGATCTGGATCCATGAAAAGCCTAGTGCTGCGAAGCGTTGTCTTGAAATTGTTTATCAATTGTTTGAAGAAGGAAAGCTTCATGTGCAAAAGCCTCTGCAGATTCTCAACATTAGTGAGGTAGAGCAGGCATTTAGACTTATGCAGAGTGGTACTGCTTCCGGGAAGATTGTGCTCGACATGGGAAATGAGGCACAGGTACATACCATACTACCTAAGGAATTATATACCCTAGATCCTCAAGCAACGTACCTGATAACTGGCGGGCTTGGGGGCATTGGACGCACTATTGCCAGATGGATGGTCATTCGTGGCGCTAAACATTTGGCTCTCCTGGGGAGATCAGGGCCGAAGACCGAAGCAGCATTTTCACTTATTGACGAGTTGAATGCTCAAGGGGTTACCACATTTACTCCGCCATGCGATTTACTTGATGCTGAATCAGTCCGGCGAGTAGTGCAAGATATCTCCAAGAATATGCCCCCAATCAAAGGCTGCATACAGGGATCGATGGTACTCCGTGATCTGATGTTTCATGAAATGAGCTATGAAGACTGGCGAGTTACTGCAGAATGCAAGGGGATAGGGTCATGGAATCTAGAAGTCAATCTACCCAGAGATATGGACTTCTTTGTCATGCTTTCGTCTGTTTGTGCCGTTTTGGGGCTTCCCGGACAAGCTAACTATGCCTCTGGTAACTCGTATTTGGACGGTTTTGCAAAATATCGAGTTGCAAACTCCCAAAAGGCAGTCAGTCTTGACCTGGGAGCCATGGCTGAGGAGGGCTTGCTTGTTGAAACAGAAGGATTTCTTGACAAGGTTCTTGATTACGGCGCATTGAATCCGGTAACACGACGGCAGTTTCTCGGAATTCTTGACTATTGCTGTAACCCAAAAACCTCTCTGCTAACCCCCGAAAACTCTCGGATTATTTACGGCATTGGTGACAACATTGTGGACGGTCGTCTGGGGGGAATTATACGTAATAATCGAATGTTTAGCCATCTGCTAGCACGCAACAATGATGATGTGCCCGGGCAAGGAGACAACGCTCAGGTCGACTTTCAAAAACAATTCAGTGCTGCGCAATCCCTTCAAGAAGGAAGACAAATTGTATCCCGGGCACTGGCGTACAAGTTTACGCATTCATACAAAATCATTGACCAGGACACCGAAGTGAATACACAAATTCCCTTGCATACACTTGGAGTGGATTCGCTTCTGGCCGTAGAGATTTGTAATTGGATCAAAAGGGAGTTCTTTGCTGATATCGCGGTGTTTGAGGTGTTGGGTGGCGCAACGTTATCGAGTGTCGATGTACTGGTGGCTAATCGAAGCCATGTCAAGCATCCAAAGTGGAAATAATGATTCAACGCACACAAATTACTGCAGTGGTCTATGTTACGTGCAAACTATCCTTTGGCCACTGATCTATGCTAAATACTATTGAGCTCTATACTTATATTGTACATGTAAAAAAATGCCTTGGTAAGAAAACTATACATGGAACCAAAAGTCTTAACATATAGATCAAACTTCCCTTGCTCTTCTCATGACATTCATGAAAACATCCTCCAAGCTCGGTCCTGTCAAATTATATGCCGTGAAAACACGCCAATGCGTCTGCGTAGAACCGTCGAGCCATTTGGCATTCCCAGTTAGCTGTTCCATTCCCGTCATGATCTTCCCCAGCATTGTTCTATTATATGTAAGATGGAACTGAACCAGTCCGTTTGCATCCCCATAGTCCACAACATCCATATCCCATCGTGCGAAAATTGCTCGGACCTGTGTCTCGCCTATCGATGAATCAACATCCTTCAGCCTCACAGCACGAACAGTGTAGAACAAGCCATGTAATTCCTGTAGCGATTGCAGTGACCCGATGGCCATCATACGCGTATAAACGATAACAGCGTTGCTGGCAAGCGCCTCCGCCTCCTCCATACTATGCGTCGTAATCAAAATCGCCCTGTCCTTTCCCACGCGCTTCAATGCTCGCCAAAGCAACCTTTTAGCACCTGCATCCTGTGCCGTAGACGGTTCGTCTAGCAACAAGAGGCGCGGGTTCCCCAACAGGGCTATCGCCACCGTCAACTTCCGTTTTGTGCCGCCACTTAGGGCTTTGTGCGCATGATTCGAGAAATGTGCGATATCGAGGGCTGCGAGGATTTGATCAACGTTGTCATGGATATTTGCAAGCCCCTTGACGGAGGCGTAGAATTCCAGCGTCTGGCGCACAGTCAGATTGTCGACTGCGTCGTCTTGGGGACACACCCCGATGTGTATGCGCGCCCGGCGGGGTTGTTCCACGACCGAGATGCCGTTGACGTGGATGCTGCCATTGTCAGGCCTGAGTTCACCGCGGATCATGTTGAAAAGGGTCGTCTTTCCAGCACCGTTGCCACCAAGCAAGGCCATGGTTTCGTTTCGAGAGACGTTGAACGATACATCGTGCGTCGCCGTAGACCGGCCGAAGCGTTTCGTTACGTGCGAGATTTGTAGGATTTCGTCTTCTTTTGCTGTTGCCACTTGGTGCTGGTGGTTTATAGAAGAAATATCTCGCAAAGGAATTTCGTCATCTTCCTTAGCTTTCACTTTGTTAATAATGAGACGTGAACTGGTTCGAAAGGGCCAGGCCAGCCACCCGTATTCGTATATAGCGATAACAGCAGAGGTGAATAGGATTTGAAGGATGAGATTCGTATATACCCCTCCATAGCGAGAGTAAGCCATTGCATTAGACACATCATCGGTGCCGAATTTGCCGCAGAGAGAGTCGAAGGTATTCATCGAGAGCCATAACGCGCGCGACAGATTTGCCCCGGGGGAGGTCAGGCCGAGGCCATTTTGAAGATATGTATATACTATAACTACCGGTTAGCTTATATGAAATTTATGCTGTAGTTATATGGAGCTGCACCGTCTTGTCGCATCCAGTCCGGACCAAGGTACTGATTCATGGCGTATGCGGCCAAGTAAATCAACGTGAGCGCGACATGCACTCCACACGCGATGCCAAAAGCTCCCCGACTGAAAAGAATCGATACAAGATAAGTGCCCAAATAAGAGGCAATGCCAAAGAGAATCAAGATGCCCACCAGGTACGACGGAGCGTACGAGATGCGAGCGCCGTTGGAGCCGGAGAATAGCAGACCCCAGACGATGAGTGCTTGGATAATAATGAATTGCAGATCGAATAGCAAGTATGCGATCCACAGGGCAGCTGGCGATACGCCGTTGCTGTAATGTAATGCTCTGACTTTGGACTTTCGTTCGTAAGCTGTGTATATTAGCCATATGTAACTTGCTTGCATAGGATAAGTAGCTTACTTGGATAGATGACCGCGGTTGATACAGCGGCCACAAATGCCAGAATGATGAGCATCTGAAGCGGCAGAGTCTTCCAGTTGTGTCTTATAGGCACAAAGTTGAAGACCTGGACGTTGGTGCTCACTGTCCTCGCTACTCCTTTTGTTGTTGACATGTTGCTCATGCGGTTCGTGACATAGTCGAAGGCATTTGCCCCGATTCCTGGGATATGAGCATAGATTCAATAGACGGGTGCGGATAATTCTACATACCTACAATATATGGTGTCGCCCCATGGAAAAATGTATTATTTTTGGAGGTTGGAGACCAGAGACCAAAACCAATCGACCCTTTATCGTTTTTAATCGTATCGACGATCCCATTTTCATCGTCCACCTTGACAATTTCGTCAAGGATTAGTGCACTATCGGCTGTTCCACCTATACTTTGAACGATAGAGGACCTATAACGTAGTTAACAAAAAGAGCATCTCGATCCCTGGGAGAAGTAGACATACATGCTATCTATCATCAGTTGATCCTGCAACTCGCCTGAAAAAGAAGCATTGGGACCAACAGCGGCGATAGTATCACCGATGAACGGCGGCCCATCGACGAAAGGATCTTTGAGCGGTGATGCACTGAGAAGAGTATTCCGCTGCATGTCGCAAGTCGTCAGAGTATTCCAGCCCAGCAAAGGCCGATACAGAATGGCCGCCACAACGACGGGTATAGCAAGATTGACGAGGTATACAAAGAAGCCAGACCTAAGAAGCAGATATCTCTTCCTAAACAACAGCCATACCTGTCTTGCCATGCCGACGGGCTGGGCAGCATCAAGTTTTAGATCGGCAGAGTGAGGAGCATCCTCTCTGTCGTCTACCGTCTCTTCGTTTCCGGCCAATCCATCGCCGCCTATTGACTCGGACGTGACGTTGAGAAACACCTGCTCGAGTGTTGGACAAATGACGTGGCATACTTGATCTGTGCCTTCGAGCTCAAGGACCTTGTCCGTCGCCTCGGCAGAGGTCTTGAGTTTCCACCCAGGGGCATTGGAGTCCATACAGGTCACTTCATATCCATTGCCGTATTGATGCTTGAGTTCGGTGCTGGATCCATGGCAGACCAGGTGGCCGCGGTGCATGACAAAAATGGTGTCAGCAAGAACGTCGGCCTATACCAAGATTAGCCATTATCAAGTATCACTGATAGGATGAGTACCTCGTCAAGGAAATGGGTCGTGATCAGGGCCGTCCGCCTGTTTCTTCCCTTTTGGATTATGTCCCAGATGTTGCGTCTCGACAGGGGGTCCTACAAGGTTAGCCACCCATCTATACATATTAAAGGGAGATACGAACCAGTCCGCTCGTCGCCTCGTCAATAAAAACCATCTTTGACCCCCCTGCAAAGGCCATGGCCAACTGCAGTTTCCTCTTTTGCCCTCCACTCAGTGTCCGCGCTGCTGCATGAGCCTTTTCGGCCAGATCGCATTCCTGCACAACTTCGTCATCATCATTTGACATAGTCCCCGTGGCAGCAGTGCGCAGCTTTCGCCATATCTGGACGTGTTCTTTGACGCTGAGAGGGCCCCAGAATATCTAGACAGTCAACACTCGTTAAGATCTGAGCAGAAAGAAGGTAACGCACATTATTCTGCGGACAGATCCCGAACAGATAAGCGTCTGCTTTCAATGCAATCTCCGATCCACGATCAACCGACACCATGCCCGTCACGCATTTCAGCAGCGTCGTCTTACCCCCTCCATTTGGTCCCAGCAGAAACGTTACACCACCCTCCCTGACTTCGAGACTGACATTGCTGACGGCCGGAGCTGCGGTCCGGTTATATGTCTTTGAGAGACTATTCACTCGCAGCGCGATGTCTTCAGACGGACTTATAGTTGTATACTTGCGTTGCACGCCCCAGAGAAGCCTCTCTACGATAAACGTGGCGGCGAGATAGAAGACGATTTGCACCACGAAGGACACGAAAAAGAAACTCGTTGAAATGTTTTGCGATAGAAGGTAGTCAGTATATTGGTCTGCAGGCAGGATTGCAGCAATTTCTGTGGCGGCCGTGTCGGTGATCAGCGTTGCCCACGCCGCCGAAGGGAAGACCAAAGCGAGCCCTTTGATCTGGCCCGGGCTAGGATCAGAGGACAGGGTTGCAAGTAGCGTTAACAGGGCCAAGCAGACGGCCAGTATTGAGCAGGTCATGCCCGCAATAGATGGGCGTCGAAAAAAGGTGCCGACTAAATGCGCAAAGGTGAGGATGGAAATCCCACACAGGACAGTCAGAGCGAAAAACACTCCACTGGACGCGTGGACAAACAGAATCTTAGTTGTGAGAATTGAGCAGATTATCAAGCCAGGGAGATACAGGATCATGAACGACAGAATGGTAGATAGTATTCGGGATGTGCTGGTTATGCGTTGCGCAGCCATGAGGTCCGCCAGCTGTCTCTCCGAAGCCACCAGCGTGCTCACATGGTATGCAGCACCGACGAAGATGCAGATGAAGAGAGGCGCGACAAACGAGTGTATTATTTCCAGCCAGAATGCCTGTTTCGTCGTCTGCAGCTCTGATAGTGACTTCATGTAATCCGCGTCCAGGTATCCGTTCCATATCCGTTCACTCGGCTTCGTGGCGTTGGCGATATTTCCCACCTGTGAGTTGAAGGACCACTGGATAGGCAAGATATACCGAGACAGCAACGACTGTTGTTTGTCATAGTTGATTGGGAAGTTGGATTGGATATCGTTGCTGATGGCAATGGTGTAGTTGACCGCCGAATCGTTAAAGCTTGTTAATATGATTGCCGCAAAACATTGGCCGGCTCCTTCCACAGTCTGCGGACAGGCATCAAAGAGGTCATTTGTCTTGTTGAGTACCTTTGTGTCTATCCCCGGGTCCGAGGAGATGGCCTCGATGGCGCTTTGGAGCGCCGGGTCGGTGATGCCATTTTTAACGAAAGCCAGTCGCGGCGAGGATGTCAATTTGATGGCATCGGCGAGATCGAGGATGGGATTGGTCTCGTTGCTGAAGCCAGTTGGACCCAGAGATCCAGACGATGGGGCGATATGCTTGAGAAAGCAGAGAATGAGCGTCAAAACAATAGGGACCACGAAGGCGCGTATCAGGGTACTTAGCGGCTGCTTCCATGCGACAAGGAGGTTTTTATGAATGAGGATTAGTATTTGGCGGTATGCTCGCATGGATGCCATTATAAATGAGTGACTTTACCTAGGTAGGTAGCATCTGGCAATTCATAAACCTTTCAATTCATACAAGGTGTTCTACGATATATATACACCGGAATGGTTTTGAATCAACAACCTCAGAAAACTACTAAATGCATAGCTAGGTATTCTAATACAAACTTATCCCTCAAGTTCCCAGGTTGCTGACATGTTTCACCATAAAACAAGCTATATGAATATGAATCCATCCCACAGAGGCAGTGCAGTTCTAGCTACGTTGTAATATAGTTCCTAAGTAACGTAGTAAGACGCCATGGTTGTTTCATGTACGTAGGATGACCAGTGATATGTAGGTTCCAACATGTTTCAAACCATTGAGGAATAGGTATTATCAAAGCTTTATTAGTGTTGTTAGTAGTGTTGGTGTTCATGATCAATATGATCCGCGACCTTAAATCTTTATTTTTTCACCAATGCTTGACAAGGAATCGAAGAAACTCATCCTGAAACATGAAACATTGGTCTAGCATAGCCACGAAAACCAAGTCCCTTTCAACATAGTATCTCCGTACATATAATGGAGAAAAGAGCGCATAACCACTGGGCCTAGGGCTAGGGTAGCCCCCCATGTTCCCCGAATCCTTCTGGCGTGAGGCTGAGTGATTAGCGTTGCAAATCATTCAGATTCTAGATGGGTACCTACTATGTACTACCCAGGTCTAGCCTACAACTCAACTGCCAATCTAGTATTAGTTTGTCGCTTGTAGTTGAAGGATCCGACTCATCCGAGTCATCTCGAAACACGGTGGATTTCGTTTATCGACGTGGTTGGCCCTAATGCACATAGGGTTTATGCGGGGACGGGGATTAGATCGATAGACTCGCATACCTAATTGGGTATGCGAGAATATTCTTTGTTCTAGCTCTGACTTCGTGGTCTAGATAGCTATCGTGGTATGCAGAAGGAAGCAGGCGAGGACTAGAGCTAGGGCTCAACCCTGAGCGGTGCCTAATCTGGAAGACTGCGCCCAGCTCGTCTGTCACTAGGGGGCAGGGATCTCCTGTCATAATATATACACGAACAGAAAGAGATACCCTCAATAAGATTATTTGTTCTTCAATCCGACTTCGGGCAAATGTTGGGCTACATAGGTACATAGATACTGAGTACTGCGGAATCATTGTTCAGCGTAGGTATATCGGGATAATATAATATATACATGAATCGATCGAAGAGAAAAGAATCAAACCAACACACTCTGCATCGCCACCGTATTCGTATCGACTCTCCGCATCACATACGCCCTGACATCCTGCACCGACAGGCCAAAGCCAGCGCTCACATCACTCGCCGCCGCGGGTCGTCCAGCCGCCGGTGCACCCTCATTATTATTGTTGCCAGCATTATTATTAGCTGGCCCATTCCCACGCAACTTCTCGCGCAGCGCCTCGGGCCCGACAACAAACAAACTGCCGACTTCGAGTAATACATCAATCGCAGTCCGGATGTCGTCGTCTTCAAACTCCCAGTCTTTCAGCGTGTTGGTGTACCGCGTCATGTCCTTGGTGACCATTAGCCCGCCGGGGCCGTTGACCTGGAAGCGTCGGAAGTGGTCGAGAATCTGGCCGCGGATGCCCAGCGCGAGTTCCGTGAAGAGGGATTGTAGGTTTGTGCCGCTGGCGGGGACGGAGGTGAGTGTTGTGTTGTGCAGGGCAGTGAGGAATGTGCAGATGCTTTCGCAGGTCTAAACCATGTTAGCTGTCTTATTTGTGTGTATGTGTGTAGAGGAACTTACTGGTGTTTGGAGCATCTCCAGCCACGCCGTCGAGCCATCACCTTCCTTCGGCCGGAAGTCGTTCTTCTTCTGTTGTCCTAGAAGCTTCGCGACCCACGCCAGCGCTACGTCAATCGTGCGCTGTTCGATGGCGTTGATTTTATCTTCGATGCGAGATACAGCGGCATTCGTCTTCTTCTCCATATCGCGGCGGGTAGTAACGTTGTTCGCTGCGAGGGGGACAAGCACGGTATTGATGCATGTCAGCATCAAATGTGTCACGCTGATAGCGCCGCGCAGGGTATGCAGATATGTAAAATCAGGCTCGACCTTGGCGCTTTCCTGTGCAGAGGCAGCGTCGAGCGCCGCATCCAGTGCGATTTCGACGTATCCCTCTGCCATGGTTGCCAGCAGCAAATTCAAAAGTGAAGCGACGTCTTTCGGCGTCTCGCTGCTGACGCTCAACTCCAGCCCACGCCCGACCCCCTCGGCCAACCACTTGAGCATCCGCTTCGCAAACACAATCGACAGCACGCCATCTTCCTCCGTGAACTCCGGCTCAACTTGTTGCTGTCCCGAGTCCCGCAGCCCAGCAACTTTCAGTAGCACCTGCCGCTGCGTAGGCGTAGAATCTGACGTATCGAGGCGATACAGATACGACTCTTTGGCAGACGACAGCAACTCGCTGCCGCTTTTGGCCAATGACGACATGAACGTGCTCGCGGCCGCCTTTTTGCGCCGTAAGTGGAATGCAGTGAACTTGAATAGTAGCGAGGTGTAGAGCTCTTCTAGATTACGCTTTTCGCGCTCAATGTATGATGATCCTACGAAGTAGGGGATGAATAGTTCTTCCAGCTGCTGGTCAAGCAAGAGTGCTGTTTGAGAGGAAATAGGATCAGGAGCTTCGGTCAGGCCGTGGGTTTTTAGGTCGTCAACTAGAGAGTTGAGGTAGCTCCGCGAGCTCTGGAGGGAGCGCAAAAAGGCTAGAGAAGAGACACTGCTCGCTTTTTCGAGTACCATTTCAAGTCTCTGTTGGATTGACTGCTGAAAAACTCGCTGTAAGAACCGGCTAAGCACTTCGTCGTAGTAAGGAAACGCGCGGCGAATAATAGTAGATTCGTCTTGTACGACGACCTTCACGTCGTCGACCAAAGACTGCAAGCTGGGCTCGACGCCTGGCGGTTCTGCGTCTGGATCTGCCAGCTTTTCCCATGCTTCTGCGTCGCCGCCCACTTCTTCCGTCATAAGCTGGCTTCTATCGATGAAGAATTGATGCTGATTAACGAACAACGCAATAACGCTGGCGCCGCTGTTAAAGTCACGCAGAACAGACGCACATTCCTGCATGCCGTCAAAGTTGGCTTTCCTGTAAAAGTCGTCGAATTGTTTGAGTAGATCTTTCTCGAGCGTCTCTGAGAATTTCTCAATAATCTCTCTTGTGTTCTCTTTTGGGAAGTTGCCATTGCCATTTGGGCTTGCGTGTCCGCTTCCATTTCCATTCGCATGCCCGTTTGCGCCTAGATTGGGAGATAATAATGCCCCATTTGTATAACCGTTGCCATTATTCGAGGTATCGTTCCAGCTTTTCGGGTCTAATCTCTGACTGATCCGCAACAACTGTTTAGCGATATGCGCCGCCCTAAGTTTCCCTTCACTATTCCCCGACATGCGGAGCGTCTCCAGCTTCGTGGTATCCCCTCGATTGCTAACTTCGTCCCAGCACTCAATCAAGAAATGCGCATCCAACGCGCGGCGCCGTTGCCGCTCTAACTCTTCTAACCTCTTACCCACTTCGACAGCCACATTACTATCCGCCCCATTCGACAGCGAGGTCCCATTCAACGACGTATCCAATTTCTGAAACGACTCAATCGTATGGTTCAATTTCCGCCCCAGCGTGTTTATGTTCTGCGTATGCTGGGCCTCAGCCCTGCGCACGGCGGCCGAGAGCTCATTCTCTTTAATCTCCAAATCGCCCAGCAGATCGTTCAGACTGCCCTGTGCATGCTCAAAGGTGCGGATGAGCGGCTTCGGATCGAACGGCTGGTTTGTGCCTGGTGCTGCGCCGCCGGCCGACCTGCGGTGGGCGATGGCGCTGTCGGACAGCGACTCGACAAAGTCTTTGACGATGTAGTCGCGGCCGGAGAAGTAGTCGAGGTTGAAGCTGGGGCCTTTGGGGTAGAGCGAGCGCGAGAGCTGGCGGGAGTGCGAGCTCGCGGATGAGCTGTCGGGCATGGTTTCAACCCTCGTGAGTGGCCGGCATGTGCTAGTTCAAATAGCGAGAGTAAGTAAGAGACTATAGGTTCAAATGATTGCTGTTGTCTCCATGTCTGTGGTTGTTGATTCGGACTCCTGGTCGGTGATGGTATGTATTCGGGGTGGCGCGAGCTCACCGCCCGCATTCTGCAGTCATTAACAACACCATTCATTTGAATATGCATTGTTTGGATATATTATATTATTATATTATTATTATTATTATATTCTCTGTTATTTACTAGTCTATTCTTAAAATTGTTTGCTGGATATAGTAGTAACTGCTATAATACATTCATATCAATATCAAGGTACAGCTAGGCACCGGTGCTTATTCAAGCTGGTAGATCGACATCTCTTTTCTTGAGCTAATCCCATCGTCTGACCGAATAATAAACATACAAAACTTCTGTAGTGCTGTATCATTATCATGATGTTGACCACTTGTATTGTACGTAGCTGTCGCTGTCGTAGTAAGCGACGTCATCATCCGCCGGGAAACGTGGCAGAATAATTTGACCTGACAACTACAACCACAACCACAACCACCTCCGACCTCAACAACCTTCCCACTCGTTTCAATTGTATAGAACATCGAGTACCGATGGTCTCCTCCAAAGACGTCGAGCTCTTCCGCGAGGACGCCCGTCTTCGCGGCAAGAAATTCTCCGCCGCCGAGCGCGAGAGGCTCGTCAAGCCCTACCTGCCAGAACAGCTGCCCTCACGCCGAAAATCCCAAAAGACGAAATCCAAATCCAAGCCAAAACCCAAGCCAGTCCGCACATTCCTCAAATCCCAGATCCACCGCCTCATATACTTCCTCATCCACCTCTGTCTGGGCTTCTACATCCGCATCTCGCAGACAATTGTGGCCGTGACGGACCGCATACTGGCCATTACGTACTACCACCACCGCTCGCCGGAGCTTATTGCGAAGGATGTCAAGTCGTTAGATCGTCTGCCGGAGCATCTAAGCGTGTTGCTGAAGCTGCGCACGGCGGAGGAAGATGCGCTACATACGTTGATGGATGAGACGGCGGAGCTGGCGGCGTGGACGACGTGTGCTGGCATTCCGGTGTTGAGTATATACGAGAAGACAGGTCCTTCCCCTCACTCTCTTTGCTTGAAGCATAGCTAATAGTGTATAGGAATCCTCAAATCATACATCCCCGCCCTCCACAAGACCATCTCCGACAAACTCGCGCTCTACCACGGCTCTCCATCGCATCAACCTCATCTCCGCATCTTCGCGCCTCACCACGCCGCCTACTGCCCTTCCCCAAACAATCACTCCCAATCATTCAGCAAACGCCCGTCACTGACAGTCCTCCTCCTCTCCGCCTCCGACGGCCGCGAAACCCTCGTCGATCTAACCAAAACCCTAACCGAGATGTCTCAAAACGGAAAACTGTCGCCCCACGACATAAGCACGCAGCTCATCGACGCCGAGATCAGCGACATCACCTCGCACCCTTCGTCTTCGTCTCCGCAAACTTCAACAGAGCAATTACCCGCCGAGAAAGAGGTGATGTTACCGTCTAGTTTGTTCCACCCCGTCAAACCCGAACCAGACCTCCTCATAATCTTCGGTCCGCACGTCAAACTCGACGGGTATCCGCCGTGGCAGGTCCGCCTAACCGAAATATTCTGCACGGGCGACAAGACGAGTAGTATCGCGGCTGGCAGTGACGGGGAGGCTGTTGAATACCAAGGGTTTCTGCGGGCGTTGTGGCGGTATGCGAGGGCTAGTTTTCGGCTTGGACGGTAATACATATGCAGCAGTAGGATTTAATATTTTTCGTTGTGTTTTGGGAATTCATATTATGGATAGTATGTGGGTTGAGAGTATATACTGTTGTATAAAGGAAAAGTTTCAATTGTGCCATGGCTGGTTATATTCGTAATTACAGTATAAAGAGTCTATCGAGGTATGTAACGCCAAAGGATGAATGAGCAGACCAATGTAATATGCAGCCGCAGAACGCCGGTAAGTCAATAACAATCATGATATGGATTAGTATACTTCAGAATGGGCGATCCGTATGCAAGGAACAAGTCAAGTAAAAGGCAAATAATGGTGGTATCAAGAAATAACAAGTCGAGTGAGTCAGAAGAAGGATTATAGGTTACTGCCACATCTGATGACTCGTCTCCTCCCTCCGCACACAGTCCAGACACCAGACAATCTCCTCGCCGGTGTCCGTCAATCCCTCAACAGCGCAACAGGAACAAATTTTCCGCTGTTGGTGGCTAGCTATCACCTTCTCATTCCCGTTTTCGCCTCTGATTCGGCTGTGTGGGTGTGCTCGTGTATGGAGATATCCATCTTCCCGCCTGACATCCGCACAGCGCATGCTGTCATCATACGCATCCGTCGTACGAGTCGTAGAGCAGTGCAAAGAATTACACTCCCGTAAACAGATATAACAAGCCCGCTGCCCGCACAGCTCGCAGTCCGCATATGCGTCTAGCATGACCTTGGTCGAGGGTTTTCGATGGCAGACATGGCACGGCCTGAGCACGGGGGGCGGCAACGCAGAAACTTCTCGGGGTGAGATGGTCATTGTGCGCGGCGAGACGGAGTCGTATTCATCGAGCGTCGGAGTGGAGGTGAAGTCTGGGTCGCGGCGGTCGTCGAAGAAGGGGATCATAAGTGCTGGGGGGCTGGGTTTGCGGGTGTGGTTATTATACTGATTGTTATAATGGTTGGAATGTGCTGCTGCTGGCTGGGCAGGACTGCCTGAATGAGGCCGCAGTTGCGATTGTTGTTGGTATTGATTGTGAGAGTGAGGTTGCAGGATTCGTCGTTTCTTTTGCGTTTCTGCACCACCGGCGGACTGGAGGAGCCATTGTCGCTGAGTCGACGTCGTCGACGTAGGTGCAGGTTCGATATTAAAGCGCGGCGGCGACGAGAGCATGTTTATGTCTTGGAAGTCGAGTTGGTAGGTGTTTCTATGCATTTCGTCCGATGTTAGCAATTGTCCATTCACCAAGGCTTTGGGAAGAGGCTACCCCTGCAAGGCGTTTTCCTGGTTGCACGCTCCATCTCGCTTGCGTTTCTTCAGAGCTGCTGCCGACGGAGTAAAGGCATTTGCATCTGAAATATGCATCCTTTAGCCCAGTTTTCTAGATGCAGTCGTTGATCTTGACTTGATCTCAGCGAAGGTCGTAGGTAGTTTCGGATTTTCTTTTCTCCTCTGTTCAGAGATTGAAGTGTACAGCCGTCGAGAGCGTCGAGTCCAACCACGGAGAGAGTCGAGCAACGCAGGACTCAAGAGTCAAGACGAGGAGCAAGCAGGAGTGAGAGAGTGAAGTGAAGTGGCAGCGGAGGTTGTCGTTGTCATGCATGGAGACAGCGACTAACGCCGGCCACTAACGTTAAGCAGCGGGCCGGGCTAACTCAGGGCCTCAGGCACCGGAGGCTGTCAGCCAATCAAGTTGAATCATGGCGGTCGACATAAATTAATTTAATTAAAGAATTGCAGCTAAGTACGTATTACAACGTGGAGGCCATTTATAATGATCAAAATAAAATAGTAGATAGAAAATAGTAGATAAAATACGAAGATAGATAGAAGATAGAGATGATGCCCCCAGTCCTCCAACCAACGCCATCTATATGCAATGCCAAAACTGAGACAGAAAGTCAAGTCGAACTTTCCAACCTGGCCTGGATCGTCTTCTCATCCAGCGCCCCGCTCTCTCCAACATAATTGCGCAGCACTTCAGTCATCATCAATCGCCGCGGCGCTTTGCGCCCGGTCATCAGCTCCCACTGTGCAAAGCCCTGCTCTGCAACGACCTCGAGACCGTCGACCAGCACCCACGGCATCATGGTTTCTTCTCTGTACTGGCGCACCTGGCGGACAAGCGGCGTGTCCAGGGCATTGTAGGCCAGCTAGATAGAAAGTTAGCTTCTTGTTTACTGTCTTCTTCGGAAAGGATGGTCTACCTCAACGACAACACCGCCAGATGGACTGCCTAGCCATTGAACCGGCATGACAAAGTTCGCCGGCGGTTGTCCTTGTATCCGATTTTCCGGCACACAAGAGACAATCATCGAAGGAAAGGCCAACTCAGATGGCCATGGCTCCTCCGCCGAACGCAGAACACGCACTGCCGCATCCGAGTCTGTGTGCGACGAGGCCACCCACGAGTTGAAGTGCCTCGCAACCTCCTCTGCCCGCGACAACGTCCGATTGAGAATGAATATTTTGCGACATCCCAGCTGCAGCATAGCGTAAATGGCTGCTCTGGCCATTCCTCCCGCGCCAACCACGAGACCTGTAGTTCGCACAGGACTGATAGCATTTCTGGGGGATAGATTACGGCGCAAACACACCATTATACTGATCCAGTCAGTGTTTTCTCCCCACCACGCAGCAATCTGTCCAGCTTCGTTTCGTCGACTGGCTTGCTCAGCAAGCGGATATATGTTTCTGTTTGAACTCGCTCGTAATGGCATCACTGTGTTGATTGCGCCTATGGCTTCTGCATGGCGACTTTTATATTTCAACTGGCCCGCAACATGAACTCGCCACGGCTGAACCACACTGGATCCTCCAAAATGAGGGTCATGTCGCCATTCGTCTAGTTTAGCAAGCGACGGCGCTTCTGGAATTCGATAAGTATGGGCTAACCCACAGCTAGCGTAAGCAGCGTTGTGCATTGCCGGCGAGATACTGTAGGCGATGCTAGCCCCGAGAATATAAAACCTGAGCGGGTCAAGCATGTAACTCTGAAACAAAGCGTGCACCGCATCTTGTGATGTTAGTTGGGGATCCTTCTCTTTTTGTGCCGAAGGCGGGATAGCAGGATGTGTGACCGATGTCAAATTGCTGTTGAACACCTGAGAGCTTCGCCCGATTGCGCCAAGGTTGAACGCAATGATTGGTGGATGAACGCCAGAAAGCGCCTTGACACGGTCGATAAACTTGCGCACCGAGTCGTTCTCTTCCCTCGTAGTGGCGGACCGGACAATCCGGACGAGTTGACAACCCAGACGCTCTGCTTCGAGGTAGATTGATAAACAGGCCTCGTCCTCCCACGAGATTCCGGATGAATGTTCCAGATTGTAATGTCCAATAATCTTGGTCATTCCCCTGCTTTGAACCACCTGGGCCAAGCGTGTGTGGTCTTGATCCAAATGAATGATGAGATATTCGACACCTAGACGAAGGCCATACTCCAGAATCTGGTAGTATACATCCGGCTGGTCGGAATCCGGGTTGCGCGGCTCAATACCTAGTGTGTCTACGTCGATGGAATAGATGATTGGCAGCTTTGCTATCCTGCGTAATACAGATACATGCTTAGCGATGGCGGCTACGGCTACTGGATTCCATGCATCTATACAGAGCTCAATAGCGTCCCCACCAGACTCTAGTTTTGCGATATCCACTAGATTGTTGTTGAGCGCGGACAGTCGGAGAAACACGGCATGCGTGTATGATCGTTTTTCGGGGGGCGTTTCCAGCAGGACAAAGGGCGAGTCCAAGCCAGGATCAGTGGTCATCGCTCCGGTGATGAAACGCACAAACTGAGTAAAATTCTCTTTGGCGTCTTTTAACTTGAACGAGTAATTCACTGAGCGACGATCTGGAGTTCCCTCATCTCGGGGCAGGTCGGCGGGAATGCGCTCTTCGAGGTTGTAGTATTCAAAGTTGGAGCAAGTCCGGTGGTATGGGTCGCCGTTTCCAAGGCGCTTGACAGAAAAGTCCTGTAGTTGTAGCAGTCGCTGAATCTGATCCATATCCCGAAGTATATACACCACTGGGTTCGTGAGCGAGTAGCGACGGAGATGGTCTTGAATAACGCGAGTCAAACTGCCCAGCCCACACTCAATCACGCATTGTGTCCGGTTGTTGTCGAGCATCATCTTGAGCACCTCGACGTCGCGCCGTTGGAATTCATGGCTGCCGAATTTGAGCAGGAACTCATGCCGGGTGAGGCCGGTGACTTCCTTGAAATAGTAATCCTCCGTGATGAACCTGCGATTCAGCGCCGCAGCGGCAATAAAGCCTAGAGACCGCTTGCCTGAGCCACGGATGCCCACTAAAACAAGAGACGCGTCGGGATCGAAGTTTCGTTTGGACGGCGGGGTATTGGACATGTGCACTTTCGTCGAGGCCTTCCTGGAGGAGAGCTTGGGAGACATTGTTAATGGACGGTGCGCTTGGTCTGCATGCTATGCTCTCGACAGGAGCAAGTCACGCAGGCAGGGACATGAACGGCGCGATGCATGCACTGCCAGGCAAGTCAAAGTGTCAGTGTAGGCACGGAGTGTCGAGGAGGGAGGGCAGTCAAGCGAGTCATGCCATGCTGCAAGAAGCAAGCGCTGAGGGTCAGGCAAGCGCATGCTTAGTCGGCAGCAAAGTGAGCAAACGCGGGGGAAGGACCCACTGCCGAATCGAGCAGGTTCACCGGGGTCACGTGACTGTACGATCTAAGACAGTACGCGTACACATTTCTTAGTTACAGATACGCAGCTACCGAAGATAGATACGATGATTCTAAAATTATTTTATGTATTATTTACACGGTAACCATCACCGTAGTTTGAACGGATTACTCCGTAATATTGAAATTTGACGTTTTTATCGAGTTGCGTAGTTATGATTTCGTGAATTATCAAAATTATAGCGTCGTTTATATTACGAGCTGTTCGAAAGTTTATTGTATGACAGACAGCAGAACCAAGCAATAAAAAGCATACGTATTATTTTGTCATGTCCTCTGAAACATCTCTGCGCCGATTCCCTTCCTTCATAATTTCCTTGATCACTGCGTCTTTCCACAGCGCATAGTCCAGTCCTTCCTCTAAACTAGGCAAAGGGTTGGATTCCTGACATTTATCATCCCATTCCTGAATCCTTTCCTCAGTCCAACCTTTATGACGCAGAAATTCTCGTCTGAATCCCTGGACCACATCCAGATTGGTGAAGTAGAAGTAGCATTGGTCGTCTGTCCAGTTCTGGGCGCGGAGTTTCCCATAGAACTCTTGTTGAAACTCTGTAAGATTCTCTAGGTATTCTGATTCGGGCGCAAAATCCCATGTATGCTCATCATAATTTGGGATGTAATCGAGCTCAGGTTCTTCGGGGCACAGGACGATGCTGTAGCTTGGAGCCATACTGAGGTAGATACTAGATGTATGAACAGAGAGAAGTTTTGTTGTGTCTTTATGGATGCTGACATATTGGTTACAGCGCGTAATCAGATCTGTATTACGATTACAACCCGGTATTTTAAGATACGACGTACACGTACCACCAAATTTCCTTGTAAAAGTAGGCAGAACTGTGCAAAACCCTTCTCCATTAAATGAAGAAACATGTTCTGTAGATATGTAAGAAGATAGCAGACGTTGAATTGTGAAATAAAAGTACAGCGTAACATGCATCATCCTTGTCTTGTCGAAAATGCGGAGGAGAAACGCCTCGTATTCTCGTATTTTGTTGATCATTATTAATTAATAATACTCTGCATACTAACGTGATAGAACGGACCCAGAGGAGGCATATAACCTCGACACATACAATAAATATATACATACAGACAGCAGTCTGTAGATATGCGCATGTAGAAAAGTGATTAATGAAATTAGTAGTAAGAGTTATCAATCTACAGTAGTCTCTGTCGTGCCGAAGAATGCGGAGGCGGGCGCAGGCGCGCCGCTGGTGCAAAAGCGTACGCACTCCGGACCTGCCTGAACGGTAAGGCTCGGTTGATCTCCTCCTTCCTGCCGCTTTGATTGCCAGTCCTTCCTCCATCATTCCTTCGATCTATCAACATACATCCTCACCACAACCACCAACCTCCGATCTGTCTACTCTGTCTACACGCCGCTTCTCTTGTTGTCGACTGGAAGCACCGGACGCCGAAGCCCGCGATCGCCTCCACATCCATCCGCCCACCCCAGCACACGCACGTTTCACACTCTTTATCGCTGCGTACTGAATTTGTCGACGCCCCGACCACGGTCCCGTCGCTCGTCGCTTTACATAGTTTACATAACTCACTTGTATAGATATTTGGAGGGCTCAGGACTGCCATGCACCGAGGAGTCTAGGTAGCCCTCCATGGACGAGGGTTCGGATATAAAAGGCCCTCGCCGCAAAAGGGTCTCGCGCGCCTGCGATCGGTGTCGCACAAAAAAGGACAAATGCGACGGAGTACGTCCAACATGCTCGGCCTGCCAAGCGACCGGCCAGACGTGCTCCTACGATCCCAATGCGAGGAAGCGCGGGTTGCCCGAAGGATACGTGCGAGGGCTGGAAAAACTATGGGCCCTGTCGATATGCAACATCGAAGGCTTTGAAGAAGCCATACTGGCGTTGATTGGTGCCACAGATCGCTCCAAGGGCCGGCGCGATCGTCTGATGCAGCTTTGGACAGATGAAGCAGCGTCGGATAGTCTACACGAAGTGTGGAAGTCAAGTCGTCTTTGGGGAGCCTTGGAGAAGATGCTGTCTCCGGGAGACATGGACTCACAATCGCCAGCGAAAAGGCCACGGGAAGACGAAGACGACGGCTCGTACCTGGGACCGTCAAGCCAGTGGGGGTTCCGCGTTGGCCGTGGCCCAAGTCTCGTTGGTGTCGCAGGTCCTAAAGTTGTCGATCCAGCATTGTCCCCAATAATCAAGAAACCGAGGCTATCATCAGTGACAGAGAGCAGCTCGCCTTTGACGCCTGGGAAAATACAAAACGCCCAGAATTTGCCACTGCCGCCTCACACTTCCGGTTTGATCGAAACGTATTTCTCGCAGACACATCCATGGTTTCCGATCATTCCAAAACACAACATGCTCCGTGCTTCTTATATGTACGCGAATGGCGCACCACATCCCGGTAGTTCGCCGACAAGTTCCGGAGACCATGCCGCTCTTTGGGCAATTTTAAGTTACACAACCGGCCAGCAGCATTCGGGCGTGAATTCGTACGACGCTTTCATACACGACCCGTTAGCCCAGTCCCGGGAGTACTATCACATAGCTCGCGGCCTCATTCCGTCTGAAAAGGAGCGCTTCGATCTTGGGCACGTACAGGCTCTGTTACTACTCACGCTGGTGAACGTAGGGTTCGAAGACTGGACTGCTGCATGGTTGCTGAGTGGACAAGCTGCGCGAATGGCAGAAGCCATGGAATTATCAAAGACGTTGGATTCTCGCAGGTCGGACGAGTCGCGCCAAAGAACGACCGTTTATATGGGATGTTTTGTCATCGACTCGATACTCTCTGTCCGTCTTTCCCGATCGCCTTGTCTGAGAGCGAGCGATCCAGCACTAGCGGGACGGCTAGAAGAAGACGGTCTTGAAGAATGGAATTCCTGGGTTGACGTGTTACCTTCTCGCGCTGCTTTTGAGAGCCGAAACGCTCCCCAGCGAGGTCCTTTACTGGCGCTCAGCTGCTTCAATCGATTGTTTGAACTAACCAGCGTGCTCAATAGAATCGCCTGGGACTTTCCACAGGCCACAAATGCTCATGTGTTTATTCAGAAAATACTGCTTGACCTCAAATCACTCGATGACCAGCTCCCGGTGAATTGTCGCTTGATTGGTGCCGAGGGGGATGAAGCCCAGAACCGATCGCCTTTGCTCCTCCATCAAAGCTATTTTCACCTGACATATGCAGCAACACTGCTGTTTCTCTACACTAGGCAGTTGAGCCAAGGGCAGTTTATGCAGGGAGCCAGTCAGACTGCTATGGACGGAATCGAGAAAATACTATATCGGACATTGGACGTTTTGTCGCATCATGTGGAGAACTTCCAAGCATGTGGAATTCCGCCGTTGATTGAATTCCCTCTCCGATCTATCCTAGAGTCAGTTTCGTCGGTACGGTCAAAACTAGAGCCGGCTGGATTCCCTGTCCCCAAGTGGATCACTATATTTTCTCAGAAGCTTAACGAAGTCTCGTCACCATGGCCCGTCTTCAGGACGCTCAGCGAAACCGTCGGCTCTCTGCTCTTTAATCCGCCCGAACCATATTCCTCAATACCACAAAGACCGTCGGCGAATGCAGAGATCAACACCCCATACACTTCTCAAATGCTAGAGCCAAAGGCCTTGCCATTTGACAACATACCAAAGGTCAGCCATCCTATTGCCGACCCTGGATCTGCACGTTCAGGGGTGGTCCAAGGTCCTGGATTTAGTCCTGGTGTGCCTAATCCCTTTTCAATCCCGACAAATGGCATATATAAAACATCACCAGGCTCCGGCGCGGACGGTATGCCGATTTCGCCTAGCATAGAAACCACCAGTCAAGAACAAACAGCTGCTCACATCCTCGATAAGCTGATGGGAGGGGGGAAACCGCCACCACCGTCACATCCAGAGCCCAACAATCTTGGACAGCTGCTCAATCAACAAACACAAGCAGGAACACCTGAGTCGTCAGTCTTACAACCTAATATTGGACCTGGACCTGGACCTGGACCCAGTGGATTCAGTATTGGCCAGCAGCAGCAGCAAGCGGGCGGGTCGTATATGACGGACGAAGCATCATCATCACCTAATGACTTGGATTCGATATTTAAGGATCTGGCATATATTGATACAACCGATTGGGCGAATAGTCGTCAAGAAGGACTGCGCGAATTCGGATTTATGGACGATAATACCTTCCAAGCGTTCTGCCATGACCCAGATCGGCTGGTTGGGTCACGGCCTCTCGTCCTGCCGACCGCCATGTCAATCGCAGATATCTGGCCACCCCCGGGCTTTTTTCCGGAGACATTCCAAGTCAGCCAGAAGAACGAGGGGGGACCTAGTTAATTCTTAGTTTCTGGTTGTTTGGTGTCTGGTGTTTTTGTTTTATTTCTTTGCAAAGTCAACTTCCATCTTACGATGATACCCAAAACAATTCTACGCTCTATCAATTTCGAGTCATCAAAATTTCATGTTTAGCCATATTCAATGTTCATTGATATGGGAATGTACCTTGATTTTCCGACAGGTACATATATATAAATCGATGGTAATGTGTATGCTGAAAGCATGTATATAATTCAGAAGAACAATTTCCAACAGCTTCATAAATACCTCTGTACACTATTTCAGTCCAATAACCCATCCATGGATGTCCAACGTAGATATATATCCGTACACCATCCTAGCAAACTCGTGATCCTCACAACCCTAACAAGTCCCCATAACCAACCACCACGAAATCATCTAACCAAGTTATTAACCTCTCGCCCAGCCATCACAAAAACTGGCACAATCGTCAACACAGCCCCTGCCACAACAACAGCAGCCTGCACGCCAAACACAACCCCAACGCCATTCCGCGCAATCCACGACGCCTGAAAATAAGCAACCGAAAATCCGCCGCAGGTGCGCCACATGTTAATTATCGCGCTGACCGGTGTTGCGTGCGAAGGGAATTTTTCGAGGGCGTAGGCTGTTATTGCTCTACATTTGATCCTTTAGTATCTCTCTCTTTTGGAGATGATGGGGAATGAAGGGGAAGGGACGTACACGGTACTACCAACCATACCCAGATTAACCAGTATCCAGCCAAAAGCAAGCCCGATCCAGCTCTTGCTATAGTTCAACGTAAGGCCGTATGTGACCAGACCCCCGGCGAGGCTGAGGATGGGGAACCAGACGCCATGCAGACGGTATTCGGGGCGCCATGACGAGGAAGGACAATCGTTGATGTGCAGACTGCTGATTTCCGATGCTGTTCTGCCCAAGTCGTTGGTTTCGGGCGCTTTGTTCTTGTTCTTGTTGTTACTGCTGGGATTCTGGTGAGGGTGGTGATAGGCGTATATCCACTTGTTGAAGAAGTGGCCGAATATGTATCCTTTACTGTCCGTCAGATTGGTTCTTTTGCAGGGTTAGAAAGGGGGCGTACCACTCGACGCCCCAATGACGCCCGCAAACCGCATCGACGATGCCTGCACATCGTCAAATAGATACGGTGGCGCGTGCAGAAAGGTATCAATCGTGGTCGTGATGCCGATAGGCCAGCAGAAATTGATCATAACCGCGATGCCTGGTAGCAGCAGCGGGAGTTTGAATATCAGTTTTACCAAAGTGGTTGATTGAGAGAGGAGTGTATCGCGTTTGTCTTTTGGGAGATTTGTGGCTTGATTGTTGCTTGGAAGTCCAATGAAGGGGGCGATTTTGGATAGAACGGGATGGAGCTGATGCCTGCTATGATTGCTGCTGTTGTAGTAGGTTTCATGTCCGAAGACGATAATCAACAGCGTAGAAAGTGCATAGAGAGCAGTCAGCACGCCAAAGGAGATATTCCACTGGTCCCTGCTGCCGACGAGGATGTATCCTGCCAACGCAGGCCCGAGGAATGGTCCGATTAGGAAGGTTGTTGCCCTACAATCGATTAGTTGCAAGTAGATACATCGTGTAGTAATGACGACCGAACCAAATATTAATCATATGTGCCCAGTCCTCCGGCTCGTACATGTCATGGATAATAGACAGACCGACGACCTGCGGCACAGTCCCGAAGAAGCCTTGCAGAGAGCGAAAGGTGGTGAACATAGCCCAGGACGTGGATAGCGTGGCGCCGAGGACCATGAACATCGTGACGAGCTGGGTCCAGAACCAGACTGGGAGTCTATACGGCATAAGCCATCTTCTGTGTAATTATTGATCGAGCTGAAGGATTGAAAGAGACTTACCTTCCATAAGCCTCAATAAAGGGCACCGCGAATATACCCCCGAATCCCTGCAGCAAGATCCCGTAATTCATGCTGGTTGAGGAGTAGTCGACGCTGATACCCCAGTCCTGGGCCTGGGTCACTATTAGTGTTGCGCCCCAGGTCATTGCCCTATACATTCTCGTCAGTGTTTTCCTTGAATGAGATACGGCTGTGGGCATACCCATCGGCTAGCAGCGAACTAGAAATCAGCGCCGCGAATAACAGCCTCTTTTTTGCCGGACTCCAGTTCCGAGGATTCTCCTTGTCGACGGCATTCGGACCCTCGATGCCGTGGAACTTGTATCTGGGAGCGTGGTCGATGGATGCTAGGAAGATATCCATGTGTGCGCTCGAATGATCGGTTTTGAAGCCTGTTGCCATCGTAAAGTCGCTGTGCCGGGTACGAATACGTATAGATCGTAGTGAACCAAAAAATATGTGTTATATATACAGAGAAAGAATGTGAGAGAGTAAAGAGCGATACCTTGTCTGGAAAGAAGGACTTAGGAAAAATCAAGCAAGGACTTCGGACTAAAGCTCATACTCTTTAGAATCAAAGGAATAAAAGACTCGGTATTTATTATCGCCCACATGGCACAGTCGATGAGTTGCAGGACAAGCAAGCTGCATAGAACCTAAAGCCAGAGCAGCCACATGGCGTGGAAAATAAGTCAATTCTCCCGACGGGCGTTTCTGAGAAAGAATTAAAATATCGACAGGTATACTTCGTTATCTTTAATCCTGGTTGGCTCTGACATGGAAAAGAAAAAAGAAGGGACGAAAAGTGACACGGAGAAAACCTAACGGCACCCTAAAAACCTGGCGTTAGGGCTAGATGGATGGAGCAGAGATAGATATCGTAAGCTTGAATGAGGGGCGTCTATGCATGCATCTACTAAGTTAAAGCTTGATCGTAAAGAGTACGTATGCTACTTTGGAGTTTGCAGTGTTTGGGGTAGAGAAATGTAACCTGACATCATCGAGTATTGCTAACGGATGACTATTTATTGAATTGAACCGTAAAATCAATCAATTATGCTGTTATTATCAACTTGACTGAAGACAACGACGACAGGCGGAAAAACACATACCCAACCTCAAGGAAAATTGTACTCCTTGGTAAAGACAAGACCCAAAAACAAGGAACGGGGTCCAGCAAGATCGATCGATCGATCCGGTTGGGAGAGAATGTAGCTAGGCAGGGATGGCTCGAGTAACTCCGAGAGTTCAGACCAAGGCTTGGAAGATAAAAGCTTGGAAAAGGCAAGCACCGAATATTGAGACCTATCATATCGTGGTGATCGGCGCTAGGATCTGGTGTCTATCGATTTAATCGATAGTCTGTACTCTGTATTGCGCGATAATCGAGATCCGATGCATCCGAATGGGGTTGAATGCAACTTTAGATACCACGGTGGGAGATACTAATAATTTTGATGATTCAAATTATTTATCTAGTTTTAAAGCCAGAATATGTACTAAAGTTTAAGAAAATACCTTTGTAATCATGATTCTGATCCCTGAATGCGCAGAATAGACCCGTCAAGTTTCTCTCGCGTGGGCGATTAGCCCTAACTCACGGACTCAATATCAGCACCCCCCTTGCATGCCATTATCACACGCGAGTATCGCCACGGGATGCTGCCATGCTGAACCATTCGGACGGTATAAAAAGAAATCTTTGAAATTTATAGAGAATATATGACAGTTTGAATTTATTCGTTGTGTTGCGATCCCCCAAAACGCGATCAACATGAGTCCACCTGACGGAGCAGTTCTCGCTGCGACAGTGACGGTAGTAAGTTTATGAAAATTTCAAAATGACTTCAGCAATACAAAATTAACATGAATATATTAGACGGCAGCTCTGAGCTTCGTTCCAGTTGCCGTATACTTCGATCTCTTCTCAACTCTTGTCAAAATCTGCAAACCGGCGACGTCGCAGCAGGTTACCGATGCTCGTAACGAGACTCGCACTTCTGAAGAAATAGAACAAGCACCACTATGTATTCTTCCCCGAAGACTCGATTAGATAAAGTTTTATGCTGATAAATTGAATATAGGCCCTCAATTAACTCGTATGACATTACACGCTGGCTCTGACTTATTCTTACTGATATATAGATGACGTACTGTATGCCATGTCCTCGCTAGGTCTTGTTGATCTAGTCGAAGACGATGTCTACGAGGCGAACAACATCACCCGGCACATGCATGCTATGCCATCGGCTCAACATGGCGCCCTTCACTTGTACGCTTGAACAATCCTGACATGAAATGAAGTAGCTAACCCAGAACGTTATATAGTACAACCGAGCCCATGTTCTCCGGTGCATTCCTCATGCGAAAGCTCCTAGACAGCAAATTCGAGTACCCATTCAAATCACTCGACACCCCGACCCAATACGGCTACAAACTCCTCGGCGAACACGAGCTCGCTCAAGAACACACATACTCCATCATGGCCCGTCAAGGCCGCATGGACAGCTTCAACCAATTCATGGTTGGCAAATTCGGGAAATTCGGCAAGATGCCCGAGCGCGTCAAGGCTCTAGGCTACGATCTCGATAGAGCCGTGTCAGGCACACAGAGTCCCGTTGTCTGGGTTGATATTGGGGGTGGGCGAGGCGAGATGCTCCTCGAACTCAAGGAAGCATACCCGTCTCTTGGAGCATCGGCCTTGGTGCTGCAGGAGTTCAATCCGGATATTGGCAGTGTGCCGGAAGTCACGCAGATGGAATGGAATTTCCAGAGTGAAGCTCCGCAGCCGGTTGATGGGGCGTTGAACTATTCGTTGACGCATATATTTCACAATTTGCCTGATCTAGACGCGTTGGAGCTGATGCAGAAAGTGTCGAGGGCAATGGCGCCGTATTCTAGGTTGATTATCCAAGAGTTTACCAAGAACAAGACTTATGGCAAGATGCATGCAACTATGATTACGCTGTATGGAGGAAGACTACGAGCTAGCTCGGAATGGAAGCGTCTGGCAGCGCTGTGTGGGTTGAAGGTGACTTTTGAAGCATATCCTGAGGCGGGCGAGGGCTTGATTGAGATGAGGAAGTTGTGAATTACTATGTAACTGTCCTCAGTCCTAGACAGATAATGTAGGCAGGGAATAATTCATAAAAGTTATACATAAATATCAATACATTATTGGCTTGTGTAAAGAATCTGGGTTATGTTCAACGCACTCACTTTACATTTTGGCATTTCAACAACAACAATGGCACTTGATAAATCGCCTCGGTCATAAATCCGGAGTACATGATACCAATGCAATGTATGAAACATAGCAGTCATGCGCGCCATATGCAAGGGCGATCATCAAGCAACACCTATCCATTTTATACATCACATTCACCCCAATCCGGCATCCATCTCCGCATACGTATACACAACGTACCTTGGCCTTGATCGAGAGTGACACTGCATTTACTGTGCACGATACAGTCCTGCTCATCCTGATAATCATGTCGAAGTGTACGAATGGAGGTGCGCCATTTTTGACCTTGGGACTGGCTGCATAAATTTTCGGTCGATCTCCTATGAGCCACAGTAAATCAAAATGATTTTCATAACCATAACCCGTTGTTTGCCTTGACGCCGGAATCGGCAAATGACATAGTTTGAGTATTTAGGGTTTGGTTCGAGATCTCTATTGTGAAGCGATGCCGAGGGAGGGATGCAATCCAGGTCATCATCACTATGATCAATGGTCAATTCAGAAGCATACCAATGCGAAAGAATAATGATATGTGTTCTAGCCATGACAGGAGTCTCAAGCCACTTCGTTATCGACAAAAGCCGGAACACTCGGCATCCCTTGCATAAGGCAAACCTCCTTGCTATAGCCACCACATTCCTCTGCCAAGTCAGTCAATTTTATCAATGCACGCACTATCCAATTGCAAGGAGACATACACTATTGCAGCCCTTTCCTCCATGAAAGTTGCCTGTCAGTTCTGTCAGTCCTGTCAATGGCGGGGAAGCATAACCCATACGCCAGCGCTTGGTCCATCATTCTCTTCCACCCCTAGCAGCAATGCACAACGTCCGCACATGCACCATAATCCCTCTCTGTTGACCCATAATAGTACGGAGCATGTCCCGGATTGAGTACATTGAGCTTCCGAGCAAAATAGTTCATACCTCGTTTAGCAAAACCTCTCTCAAGTCCCACACGTTCGGTCGCACCGGTTCATTGTGTAAATCTAACCGAAACATCTCCCATATCTAGTGAATTCTAAACTCTTTAAAGTTTGAGGCTTTGTCGTTAACGAGATTGCATCGATTAAACCGAGCTGTTTTTGTCTTTTGCCGACTCGGATGACTCCTAAAATGAAACGAAGGCACGGCCGTTGTGAGCGAATAGAAAAGAAAGCCGATTTATCTCTTCTGGTTGCTGGGAAGTTATCCTTGCGAGTTGTATAGTCACCATCGTTCTCCCTGGTTATAGAGCAGCTTGCTCAAGATGGATATCCCGCGGCCTGACGAAGGCGACGTGAACATCGGTAGGTCCGCCATACTATATTTTCATGGACGAATAATAGGATATTGATAAACAAAGGAACCCCCGTTATTAGGGCTTGTTGGGTGTGTATGACTATCTTAATCTAGTGGACTCGAATTAATATTTGTATAGGTTCTCACCGGATTCGTCGGCGTCGTTCTAATCTTCAGATTCACAATGAAAGCATGGGTACGATGGGGATTGCCGCAAGTCTCTGCGCCGAGGATATGGGGGTTGGAAGATGTGTTTTTCTTCTCTGGGTTTGCGGTCGATATTTTGCATATTAGTTTGATACAGAAGAGGTACATTCTATTACTCTTCTGCAATGAGGAAATACAGGCTGACTATTGGATAAAATAGTTATACCTGGGGTCTGGGACGGCATTTCTACTATCTTTCGGACGAGCAGAAGGTGCAAGCATTGAAATATGACTACGCGTCGCAGCCTTGCGGTATGTCATAATATTTAACAGAATTTTATAAAAGTGAAGACATGCTGATGATGATATAGCCGTCGCCGCTGCCATGATATCAAGAACAGGCATGATGTGGTTTCTCCTCTCGTGTTTTGGCCACAGCAATCAACGATTACGCTTTTCTATCATCGTTTGTATGATCATCCAAATTATCGTCAACTCGATCACTATTGTGCAGATAACGGTGCAATGCGGGCCATATCCGTACAAACCTGTAAGCTTTCTCCATCCCATCCAATATCCAGTACTAAATCCTGTAAAGGCAAATCGGACGAAGTACTTTCACTACATGTGGGATCCTCTTCCGTCCGATGGATCTGTAAAATGCCAATCGCCAAGCGTGCAAACAACAGTTGGATACGTACAGGGAGGTGGGAAGGCCCAAAAGCCGTCTATGGCGTGATATGTGATAGCTGATTGAGGTGTAGGATTCAACACGGTGATCGATCTATATCTGGCTATTATTTCGGCCTTTGAGCTCTGGCAGTTCTTCCTACAGACACTGCACCGGAACCCTGGAATGTCTATCTGGGCGCAGTTCGGCAAGATTAGTCCTAATGTCCGGTCACGTCGGATATGGCAGACGTTGACTCTTTCTGGGCCACTTATTCTCTCGGGCGCGGCTTCGGTTGTCAAAACCTATGTATGTATTTCAGACCAGACAGTTGAACTTTCTTTCACTAATGACTGGACATAGCTGCTTCAATCTCTTGGCAACAGATCTGATTTCACTTGTTCGTTACACATTTCCCATCGATGAGAAATCTGGCTAACTTTTTAGACAACGTTGTCTCATTCGTCCTCTGGGTTAAGTACGTTCATTATCCAAACAATCCTTCTTCAAATTCCACTAACAGAAGACAGAATAGAAAACTACGGCATCCTCATTGCCACTTGCGCGCCTGTCATCCGCCTCTTCCTACGAACCTTTGTCGACATGCGCCGCGAAGGCGGCTACCCATGGAGTCGTTCACACTCAAGCAACAACCAGGGCAACTCCAACGACGAGAACAGCGCCGGGCAACACGAAATGAAGCCGGGAGCGTTTAACAGAAGGAATAGCTTCGTACGTCCGCGAGACCCGGACAAATCCCTGCTAGATGATACCTGTCTGCTCACGACGTTTCACGACGAAGTCGAAAGTGGGACCCAACAGACTGGTAATATTGGTCCGTCGAATTCTAGCAGAAATAACAACGGAAATAATCCTCGGCATAGTGGTGGTGTTAATGTAACTGTGAAAACGGATATTGTCGTTAAGGTGGATGAGGAAGTGAGTGTCGGTTCGCCCGTGAACGAATATGCTGACTCTTCATCGCCGAGAGGAAATGGTCGTGCATCGACTTATAAATTTAAGCCACCTGTCTAGTACCATTTTCCTTGAATGTTGCATTTGTCCGTGGAGTTCTGGTGCTTGTCTATATCATATTCATACCCTTTGATCTAATCTTTTCTCCGCTGAGCGCTCACATAGCTGTGGTTCTTTCGATAGTAAGTCGACTAGAGTTTTGAATAACTGTATCCTAGTTTGTATATTACCAATATATCTGCAAATTAAATTCTCTACAGACAGCCAAATATTATCCATCTTTGACTGATTGTGAACGGAGTTTGTAAGGATGTAGCAATATGGATGTATGATTAAAAGCAAACTAACTAACATAGATGCAATAGAGCACTGGAGAAAGATGCACATTATCATACAATATTCCAGATAGACACCAGTGTAATGATTGTATCTCGTGCTGGAGCGGGTCTTTGCGTGTTGTCTGCAGTATAGAACGACCGACCTCGATATGTATTGGGGCTAATCCTGTAACCCTAAATCCTAACCTTGTTTGGTATATAGACATCCTTATTTTCAGTTTTAATTTTCTGCTACCCTCGCATTACCTTTGTTCAGTCGACAGTCTAAAGGTATAGCAACGAGATAAATGACTCCCATACCCTTGGTCGGAATGGAAACGCATCTTATTCGCGTTTACAGCCGCACGATGCTCACTGTAGCACAATGTCGTGGCACAGTAGCGACAAAGGCAGCAGTGGCAGTTGAAGTCGCCCTCATTCTGGTCGCTTACACTCTCATTCCAAACACACAATATCACGAAAAATGATTTCCACACGCCCTCGTCCGGACAGTCTCCAGGCTGATCCTGATATGAATTATATCACGTCAAGCTCAACTTCAACCCGCCCATCATCAACATCGCGCGCTCCCACTCAAAAGGAGGCATAGAAGCTCGCTCCTGGAGTTTGCACGTATCCGCATTCACACTAGAAAACGAATCCCTAGCCATAGCGGCAGTGTGTCGTCGTTTCCGATCATCCTGCACACCAAGATCTCGTTGCCGCCAGATCATTTCGATAACTTCTCTTGCTAGGGTGATATTCTAGATACCAAATTTAGTAAAGACATACTTTTTGGAAAAAAAAAAAAAAACGGGGGTGTCATACGCCGTATCGTTTCAACTTCTCGGTCTCCTCAAATATCCTCATGACCGTGATCTGATCCTCTTCCGCCGTGACACAACACCCGGCAATGAACAGTGGCCACAGGGGCAGTGCTGCTGTGCGTGTGATGTGGTTGATATTCTGTGCCATCGGATCTAGTATCTCGCGCACATACCGAGCTTTATCGTCTGTTGCAGTGGCCAAATCCTCTTCTTCATCATCATCATTATCTCCGCCTGCTACTATCCTCGAACCCCGTCTTCGTCGAACAAAAAGACCCGGCCGCTGAAGCCGCGACACACAAACCTCATGCAAAAGCAGCAGCGCGCCGAGCCGGTTCGCTTCGGCAATAGCCTGAAACTCAGCTTCTTCCCGAGCAGCACCGCACATCGGCAGCGGCGGCGGAGTCTGGCGCAATGTCTCCAGCGAAAGGCGCAGTCGCTGCACCTGTTCGCGCACAAGTGGTAGTTCAGCGTCTATGGAATGCCTTGAATCGTATTTCCATGCTAGATCGGCGACTTCGTTGATTAGCAGGAGGAGGGAGTTGCTGAAACCCATGTATGAGTCGATTTGGTCGAGGTCTTCGAGGGGCATAGCGAGGGATAGGAAGTCTGTTAGTTTTGAGATTGGGGGTTTTATTCCATGTTCGGTATTATTATTATGATGTTTATGCCTGGAGACGACTGGTTCCATTTTCAAAGATGCAATGTCATCCTCAATGCGAAACGCAGTCCGGGCAAGAACCAGATGGAACGAAAAATACCGATTAAAAAACCGATTAATGTCCGAGGCACCCCCATTGAGTAAAATTTGCCGATTCTGGCTCAGCAGAGTATGAATACCCTTCAAATGCGTGACCCACGATGGACGACAGCCATCCGTAATTTCGAACCAGCACAGCATCAGGGCCAGGCCGAGAATCTCATCAATTTCTGTCCGCGACCAGTTTCCGTTACATGCCCCCCGCTGGATACTCGCAATCAAACACTTCAACGCCTTCTGCCCATGATCGAGAGCAGCAAATCGGAACCGAGAATCTGAAATGCGTAGTATCTGCGCCGACACGGCGAGCGTGGCATGGTATAGTCCCTCGGATTGCATGGCCATTGGAAGGATCAAATGTCGATATGGGTTATTTTTGGCATCGTCTAGTAGAGTGCGCGAACTGCATATCACAGCCTCATAGTAGGAGAGCAGCGCTGGGTCGCAGTCTAATGTGCGAACTGTGCCGAGTGTAGAGTTGCCCAGGACCGGGAGAAAGAGAGCGTGCTGGACGATTTCCTCTTCTGAGTGCTGTTCTGGATATCTTTCTTCCGGTTCCTTTTCGATACTCCCATAGTCAAAATAGAGCTTGATGTCATGCGCCGTGGTATTCAAGAATACAGCTCCGCGGTTGTCTGCATGACCCGACTTGTTAACAGCCGATGTGTCAGTGGCTGTGAACAGCCCGCTAGACTGGAGTTGCTGCTGATTTCCCTTCCGGCTGTGCCGGGTATTCATATTCTTCGACCAAACCCCAGACCGTCCATGGCAGACACCCTTGGACAACGACTCTTCATGCCAGGTCAAGTGCAGCCCGTAACTGCAGTTGAGATTGCTGCTCATGCAGCGGTGGCAGATGGGTCTTTGCTCTGTTATAGTTGGATTAGATATACATATAGATCCACAAGAAGGAGAGATTACTCACCATCGCATTTGACCTTCCGCGCACGACACGTCCGACAACCCGTCCTCGTTCGAGACACCTGTTTCTTCTTCTTTTGCGTTGGATCAGATGTCATTGTGGCACGTTTTATAGACAAACGCTGTTATATATCAGACGATCGTGGTGGGTAAGGCAGATGAGGGGATTGTGTTGTTGACTGTTATCTCGACTGGTTAGACTGTGATAGCCCTCGGCGAATGACGATTGGTTGGTACTGGTGGGGCGAGATAAGGAGAAACCATGTATTATTGGCTGCCCCTCTTCGGACAATTATTTCCGATTGGCTGAAGTCTATATGAAAAATGCGGGGTGAGCTAGCCGCTGTAGGCATAGTGCTAACTCTAAAGCAACAACCAATGACAATTAAAAGCCTGAGGCGTTACTTTTCCCAGGTCCGTCTATAGATGTATGCACAACAACTTTGAACTGACTAGGTACAAGACGATGCTAAATAGCCGAGAGTGTTAATACTAAAGCCTCGCCTGCATCCTTCCCCCATGCTCCCTCCGCCCCCTCCACCCCGTCAACTCCTCCAACTCTAGCTCCGGATCCAAATGCGCGAGATTCTTCGTATTCATTTCCTCGCCCGCGCGCCACCGCCAACTACGGACGATCCCCGCATCGAGTTTTCCTTCAATACGATCCGCGATGTACTTGCCCACAATCGGCAAGAACTTGAATCCATGCGCCGACCCGCCCGTCGCAATAAACAGACTCTTCTGGCTCGGATGCGGCGTGACGAGGAAATGTCTATCTGCCGTATCGGCGTCCCAGCAGAGCCGCGTGTAGCAGAATGGTCTGTCGGCGAGTTCGGGGTATATGCGTCGCAGGTTGCGGCGCATGGTAGCCTCGATTTCGAGCGGTAGGTCGTCCGTTGGAGATTGGGTGAAGGTGTGCGGAATTGATGTCGTGATTCCGGACACGGGATCGGTGGTGATGTTTGTGATGAATTGACTGTGTGCCATTTTGAAGATTCCGTCCTCCTGCGGCGGGAAGAAGTAGCCTAGTTCTAGGCTGTCGGCGATCGGTAGAGATGCGTATCGCTGTGTTTCAGATGGTGTAAGCTGGATGTGAGCGACTGCGTGTCCCTTGGCGGTTAGCTGACCCTGGAGATCGATCAGGCTGGGCATCCACGCGCCTGCTGCTAGAATGACAAGATCGGCTTCATGAACCGAGCCGTCTTCAGTGACGACCCCGGTGCAAACGTTTTCTGAAGAGTGTACGAGTTTCCGCACATATCCCCTGTCGCCGGTGATATATTCAACACCATTCTTCTCCGCAGCAAGAGCCATTTGCCGCAGTGCGTCACCAGCATTCGCCCATCCCGCAGTCGGATTCCAAACATTGATATTCCACCCATCCAGTTTACCCGTAATCAACGGCCACCGTTTCCGAATCTGCTCCGGCGTCAACCGCTCCAGGCCTTGCACCCCGAGTCTGCGGCACGTCTCAATGGAGCCCTCGACAAACGGGACTGAAAGATCGTAGGCACTCAGAATCCAGCCAGGTACATGGTAGAGACCCTTGAACATGCTCCAGCTCCGCCATGCTTCGATCGACTCGATACCCATTCTGGCGTAGAGGGGCTCATTGTAGTCGCTGCGGATTACTTTGCTGATGTCTGTAGAAGCGGCGTCGCGAGATGGTGTGGCGTACCGGTCGAGCACGCGGATGGACTTGTAGCCGCGCTGCGAGAGATGGTAGGCTGTTGAAGTGCCGAAGGCACCGGCGCCGACGATGAGGATTTTGGTGTCGATCTGGATGGTCATTTTTACCACGTGTGCCGTAGAATGGAATGAACAAGGTGATGTATTTTTCACCTTAAGAACAAAAGAGAAAGAGCAAAACACTGTCTAGGGAATGCTTATCTATCCATCGTACTTGTCCATATCTCACGGCTTTTGAGCGCAGCCAAGCCAAGCACGCACCGATTATGCCAGAACCAATATCGCTTGCAGCTTCTTCCAGCACAGAGTCCGTATCCTGGTTAATTCAAGTGGAGAACTGTAATATCGTCAAGGATGGTGATAGAATGCTTATCGCTATCGTTATCGATAGACTAAACTAGCGCTACGCGGGATGCCTTAGGCCCGGGCTAGACTTTTAGTGTTCGCTCCCGCCTTCCTTACGCACTTTCCTCATCCTTTCCTCGTCACTTCACTTCATCACTTCAACCTCCGCAAATGTTCCAACTTCAACAAGGAAACGTGCGTCGATCTTATCAGCTTACGGACGGAATTTTCAGCTGCTCAGATGCGAGAATAATGTGAGCACTATCTACTTTATGCTTTCTCATGTATGGTTAAACACTCATTGAATTGCGTACCAAATACTACATACAATCACGCGACATACAATCAAAGCTAACAGTTACAGTAGGCAAGGACAATTAACCAGCAAACTCGTATAGAGCCATCAATAAGTGTACCGAAAGTCCTTCTTCTCCTTATCTGTCAAGTCCGAGAACGCATTCGCCGCGTCCACATTGCGCTGCGACCCATCACGCAGAGACTCGCGATCCCGCTTCCGATTCTCCAGATAACAGAGCACGCCGTACGCTGAAATGCACACAGTCGCAATTACCAGACATGCCAGCAGCCCCTCGTATCCATTGCTGTAGTCCGGCGCGTCCGACGAGCGAAACAACTGCGGACCAATAATGTTACCCACGCAATAGGCGAGGAAGAAGACGGCGTTCATGGTCAGTTTCTTCGAGTGCCCGCTCGTATTAGCCATGGGCAACGAGGTTGATAGTACGTAGGGCCCCCAGTATGTGTAAAACACGTAGTATGCGGCGAGCAGGCCATGCTTGTTGGACCGGGGGAGTTTCCACATGAGCACGGCGCAGACCAGGGGCACGATATTTGCGGTGGCGATGACGATGCAGCGGGAATTCTTGAAGCGGGCTGCAATGTAGGAAAGCAGAATTTGCCAGACGGTGGCCAGCACGCCTGTGGGGATTCCGAGTACGGTGGTGATCAAGCTGGAGTATCCGAGCCCGGAGACAATAATGGAGGCGAACGTGACAAGGCCGCCGTTGGGGATGTTTTGAATGAGCGAAAACAAAGCTAGTAGCCAGGTTTTCGGGTCCAGCAGACACTCGCGCACTTGGTACCATTTGATCTGCTTGTCCTCGATGCCCGTGTTGTTGTCCTTGAGGCGCTCGAGACAGACGTATTTCTCGCGATCGGACATGTACCAGCATTTCACGGGCGAGTCGGGGAGGAAGATGTAGATAATGACCGACCAGAGGATTGTGAATGCCCCCAGTACAATGAACAGCAGGCGCCACGGATGGAGGCTGGTATGAGTGTGCCCGATGCCATAGCTGACAAGCCCGGAGAAGACGGAAGAAAGCTGATTGAACCAGAAAGCAAGCCTAATGGGCTGCTCCTCGGTCGTCCACCACATGACAGTGAGAATACTGGAAATCGGGAACACAACACACTCAAACATGCCCATCAGAAACCGCACAGTCGCCAACCCAGCAAAGTTCTGGGTTGCTGCCGTGCACAACAACAAAATAGCCCAGCTGAACAGACAAGCAGCAAGACACTTGGCCACGGGGACGCGCTGAATGACGAGTGCTGCCGGATATTCAGCTACTAGGTATCCAAAGTAGAAGATCGACCCGACCCAGGAGTACTCGTTGCCGACAAGATGGGTGTCCGTTTTCATTCCGTAGATGGCCGCATTGGAGATGATGACTTTGTCCACGGCGGCCAGCACGCATGTGCCCATGATGAGCGGGATCATGATGAGGTCGATCTTCCATAGTAGCTTGCGTGCTTCAGCGGGCGTGACGGGCTCGACCAGGACAGCTGGATCCAGCTCGTACAAGAATTTGGCGGCGACGTCCACCTCGCGACCCTGATGGCCTTCAACGACCTCGCCCAGCTTTGCAGCTTCGACTTCCATGGCGGGCAGGTCGGCCATGTTTGTTTTCTCGGTGGTGCTCATAATGACTGCACACAAACAGTAGATTCTGAATTTACACAAGACAGAATTGACAGTCGGCCTGATCGTGGCAGTCCGAGTAAGATTTAAGTAGAACTGCCCTGCACCAGCCAGGACCAGTATCTAAGATAGCAGCTATCGCTATGCACGAGCATCGCCACTTGTCTTGCAGTCTTATCATTCCATTGTTCCAAAGTCGACAGGGCGCTAGTGCAAATAATCGTCAGCAAATCCCGGGGTCCGCAGGAAGGTCGGAGCGAACGCAGCGAAGCCGGGGGTGAGCCTATCTATTCTCGTGGTGGGTCAGGCAGCCGGTCCATGGGCCGAGTTGCGCGGGATGCCTCACTCTGGTCAATGCGCTGTGATATCCATGTCTGCTGAGCGATATAAGACTTGATTCTTAGATATTATTCTTTGTTCTTTCGTCTGCACCTACCTCGTGCACATTTTCGGCACATCCCAGCACATCCTCGCGTCTTGACTATCCGGAGCTTTTGCCGAGGAGGGGTATATTACTGCGAGACTTCAAGTATATGGCTACGCCACGTTCCCTCTGATAGATTCATGATTCACGATTAACGACATCTAATACTGCCATAATCATGTCACCTCACCGTCTCGAAGCCACCGTCGATGGCCTAAATATCAAAATCGCCATTGGTATGTCTACTTTCTTCTGATTACTAGTTATCCGCTAATATATGTCCAGACCGAGGAGGCACCTTCACCGATTGTCTCGGTATAGTAGAAGGCCGCGAAGATGACATCGTCGTCAAGCTCCTCTCGCAAGACCCATCCAACTACGCTGATGCGCCAATCGAGGGCATTCGGCGCATCCTCGAGCAGGCCACGAGGAAGAGCTTCCCGCGAAGCGAGAAGCTGAACACAGCCGATTTCTCGAGTGTGAGTATTCGGATGGGTACTACTGTTGCAACGAATGCACTACTAGAGCGCAAAGGAGACCGAGTAGCACTTTTAACGACAAAGGGCTTTAAAGACGCGCTCCAGATCGGTAACCAATCACGACCGCATCTCTTTGACCTCAACATCCGAAGGCCGGATGTGCTTTATGAAGATGTTGTTGAGGTCGAGGAACGTGTGACTATTGAGGATTATCAGCAGAACCCGACGCCTGATAAGGAGGCGCTCGCTGTTTCGTTGGCGTCGGATCCGGCGCTGACGCGGGGTCTCAGTGGTGAAGTAGTCCGAGTCCTAGAGAAGTTGGATGAAGAGAAGGTTAGGCTGGATTTGCAGGGTTTGTATGATAAGGGGTATCGGTCTATTGCCGTGGTTTTGGTGCATTCGTATACTTTTCAAGGTAAGACTGAATCTCGATTGACGGGAATGAAATGCTAATGTGGAGAAGATCACGAACTGGCCATCGAGCGCATCGCCAAAGAAATCGGCTTCCCCAGCATCTCCCTCTCCAGTCAACTTCTCCCTATGATCAAGATGACTTCGCGGGGCGCTTCTGCGACTGCTGATGCATACTTGACGCCTGTTATCCGGCGGTATATTGATGGTTTCCGTTCTGGCTTTAAAGACGGGCTGCGCTCAGAAGACACTCGGTGTGAGTTCATGCAGAGTGATGGTGGATTGGTGAATTTTGAGAAGTTTGTCACTCCCCTATGCCATGGATGTGAGGATATGTTCTGACAATATTAGATTTTCTGGCCTTCGAGCTATTTTATCAGGACCTGCTGGCGGCGTTGTCGGGCACGCACGCACGTCGTTTGATCCCGCGGATCCTAAGCCGGTCATAGGGTTAGTATTTCACCCCTATCTACACTGGTGTTGTCTTAACTAGTTGATTAGATTCGACATGGGCGGCACCAGCACCGACGTCTCCCGCTACGACGGCAAATTTGAGCACACATTTGAAAACACCACGGCCGGCGTGACCATCATGGCGCCCCAGCTCGACATCAACACCGTCGCCGCCGGCGGTGGTAGTATCCTCTTCTGGCGCCATGGCCTGTTCGTTGTCGGCCCCGACTCAGCCGGCGCACACCCCGGACCAGCATGTTACAGAAAAGGAGGCCCATTAACCGTCACAGACGCCAACTTGTTCCTCGGCAGGCTGCTGCCAGAATATTTCCCGAAGATCTTTGGACCAAACGAGAATGAGCCGCTTGATGTGGAGATTACGAGGCAGAAATTCACGGACTTAGCACGCCAGATCTTGGAAGAGACCGGTCAGGCTAAATCGGCTGAAGAAATTGCACTTGGATTTCTGGAAGTTGCGAATGAGTCTATGGCAAAGCCGATTAGGGCACTTACTGAGGCGCGCGGATACGAGACGTCAGCACATAATCTTGCATCGTTTGGAGGTGCTGGTGGTCAACATGCTTGTGCTATTGCGTCGTCGTTGTCAATTCAGACGGTGATTATTCACCGGTACTCATCCATCTTGTCGGCATACGGTATGGCGCTTGCCGATGTAGTCCACGAAGCACAAGAGCCGGCATCCGGCTTCCTCAACGAAGAGTCATTAAATGTTCTCCGTGACCGTATCCAGACTCTCAAGACCAAAGTGCAAAGCGAGCTCGAAGCGGACGGCATACCAACCGAGCAAATCCACCACGAAGTGTATCTGAACCTGCGTTACCAGGGCACAGACAACCTGCTGATGATACTGGACCCCGAAGATGGCAACTTTGCAGAAGCGTTCGTCCGCGAACATAAACGGGAATTCTCATTCACCTTCCCCGGCCGACCGATTGTCGTGGAAGACGTGCGCGTTCGTGGAGTCGGAAAGTCATTGTCCGTTCCACCAGAGGCGCCTCAGGCCGAACTCAAAGCGACCAGCGATGTTCTTATCGGAACAGAGAAACAAGACGACAGCACGAAAGTCTACTTTTCTGGTGTTGGCCATGCTACTACCCCCGTCTTCTTCCTGGATAACCTGCAGCCGGGAAGTCGAATCAATGGCCCAGCCATGATAATCGACAAAACGCAGACCATCGTCGTGGAGCCCCATGCTACTGCAAAGATACTCTCGCGCCACGTTATACTAGATGTATCGCCGTTGAAGAAACGCGCAGCTGAAGCAGAAGCGACGTTGGTCGTTGATCCAATCCGTTTATCCGTCTTTGGGTACCGCTTCATGTCGGTGGCGGACCAGATGAGTCGGATCTTCCAGAAGACATCGGTGTCGACTAATATTAAGGAGCGACTTGACTTTTCGTGTGCTGTTTTCTCGCCTGATGGGAAATTAGTTGCGAATGCTCCTAATGTTCCGGTTCACCTTGGCAGTAAGTCACTCATGTGTGTTAATGTATTAATTCATTGCTGACACGAGCAGGCATGGAGTATGCTGTTCGGTATCAACATGAGCAGTTGGCAGGCCAGCTACGACCCGGAGACCACATCTGCACGAACCACCCTCTCGCCGGCGGAACACATTTGCCTGATATCACTATTATAACTCCTGTATGGGACGAGGAAGGAAAACAAATCATTTTCTATGTTGCCTCGCGAGGTCACCATGGTAAGACCTCCTTCCCTTACATTCAAAGCGCTTCTAACATAGCATAGCCGAAATTGGTGGCATCCAACCCGGCTCCATGCCATCCAACAGTCGACTCCTCTACGAAGAAGGCGCCATGACTATGGGCTTCAAGATCGTCTCCGAGGACACCTTCAACGAAGACATCGTGCGCAAATTCCTATATGACGAGCCCGCCTCGTACCCCGGCTGCAGCGGCACGCGCACCTGGAACGACAACGTGTCCGATTTGAAGGCTGCCATCGCCGCGAACCAAAAGGGCGCGCAACTCCTCCGTGGTCTGGTCGAAGAGAGCTCACTTCAGGTTGTGCACTTCTACATGGACGGCATAAAGGACAACGCCGAGGTCGCGGTGCGCGAGTACCTGAAGAAGGTCGGCAGACAAAATGGCGGCAAGCCCTTACGATTCACTGATTTCATGGACGACGGCACAGAAATCCGCCTCGAGGTCCGCATCGACAATGAAACTGGCTCCGCGGATTTTGATTTCACGGGCACCGGCCGCGAGACGTTCAACTGCCTCAACGCGCCCAAAGCAATTGCCCACTCAGCCATTATCTATTCTCTGCGTTGCCTGATCAACGTCGACATACCCCTGAACCAAGGATGTCTCGCACCCTGCAAAGTAATCATCCCTAGCGGCACACTGCTCAACCCATCCGGCATGGCGGCCGTCTGCGCCGGCAACCCTATCACATCTCAGCGCATCACCGACGTCGTTCTCGGCGCCTTCCAGGCCTGTGCTGCGTCACAGGGCTGCGTCAACATTATATCCTTTGGCATGGGCGGCATGGACAAGGATGGCAACGTCGTGCCTGGTTTTGGTGTTGGGGAGACCATCTGCGGTGGCTCCGGCGCTGGACCGGACTGGCACGGCACGAGCGCGGTGCACTGCCACATGAGCAACACGCGCATCACTGATGCTGAAGTATATGAACTACGCTACCCCGTTATCCTGCGCCAGTTCCGGATCCGTACTGGTTCCGGTGGGAAGGGGCAGTATAACGGTGGCGATGGGTCTGTGCGAGAGCTGGAATTCAGGATTCCGTTGTCTGTGTCTATGCTCAGTGAGAGGCGAGTGTATCGGCCGTATGGTATGGCCGGGGGTGAGGCTGGTCAGGCCGGGCTGAATTTGTATGTTCGCAAGGAGCATGATGGCTCTGAGAGGACGGTTAATATTGGTGGGAAGATGGAGCTCGATGTGCAGCCTGGGGAGAGGATTATTATTCATTCGTGAGTTCCCTTTATATATATGTGATAGAGGATTGATGAGCTAACTATGTCAGACCTGGAGGTGGTGCCTGGGGTTCGCCTAGCGATGCAGCAGAGGTTGTACCAGGGCATTCGGCGCGACTGAATTCTTTCGAGCCTCGTGGGAGTGTGTATGCGTTTACGGCTGCGGCGGAGGCAGCGCAGTAGGTAGTCTACGATACTTGGAAGTATAGTATAAAATATAAATGATTATGTTTTGCTTCGCTCCTGTTCTCATATATATATATATATATATATATGTATGTTCGGGCTTGATCCGTATTACTAGATCACATCCAATTGTCATTTACCTAGGTACTCAATTTCATTGGATTTCATTTCTTAGACCTGTTAAGACCTTCGTGACGTGAACGTTGTGTTTGCCCTAATCAGATCTGCCGCCACCACATCATATCTGACGTCACTCTATCAACAAGCCTATATAAATAGAACACGCCTCACACCTAGTCTAGCTTCTGCTTTCACCTACACATAATCTGCATTCAGACAACCTACCTGAACTTATTCACATAAAAAAATAATATCAAAATGCCAAACAACGACAACACCGGCGTCACCGGCGCAGCCAAATTCGTAACCTCAACGCTCGGCAACACTGTCGGCGGGATATCGCGCACCGCCGGCAACGTCACTGGCGCAGCTTCTCGCGGTGTCGGCGACACCATCAATAGCGCAACGGGCAGTGCTGGACGACCCGTGGGCGATGCCCTGGGCAATCTGGGTTCGGGCGTGGAGAGTGGAGTGAATAATGTTGCGAGGGGGGTTGAGAATGCGGGGGAGTGGCGGCGGTCTTGATCTTACCTTACCTAGCTATGTACCTAGGAGGTTGATGGGGGAGAGATAATGGGTTCAGATGATGGATGGGATGGCACCGGATTGGCTTAGGGCTAGACCCATGGATTTGATTGTTTTGTATGATAGTTGGATAGTAGGTGAATTATGAACGAACTAAGCATCTAAATTATGGTCGGCCCCACGTTTCATATCGCATTAGGCGCATTACATAGGGCTTCTGGAGCAATTCGACCGGCATCGTCCGTATCCGTGATAATTATGAATTAATAATTATTCTTGAAGATTTCTAACACTTGACTAATTCAACCTTTAGACAAATCAGAGATATAAGACACCAAAATACCAAGATACAAAGAACAACAACAAACGAGCGACAATGGCACATCCCACCCTCTTCTTCGGCACCGCCATCTTCGGCTCCGCGCAAGCCTCCTCCCTAACCACGCCCGAGGCAGTCTCCTCACTGCTCTCCGCCGTACACGCTCTAGGCATCACTCAGCTCGACACCGCCGCCCGCTACCCACCCGACAACACCGGCGAATCCGAGCGACTACTAGGCGCGACAAAAGCAGCCACCAGCGGCTTCACCATCAACACCAAAGTGTTGCTAGCTGGGAGTACTTCCGATGGCACCCTGAGCAGAGACGCCGTGCGCTCCAGCGTCGTGAATAGCTTGAAAACGCTGGGAGTAGACAAGGTCGGCATTCTATACGCTCATGCGCCGGATAACGTGACGCCGTTGGAGGAGCAGGCGGAGGCCTTTCATGAGCAGTATCAGAGGGGGTATTGTGAGGCTGTATGATCTGTCCGTTCTTTCATATATGGATAAAAGCTAAGATGTAAAGATTGGTATATCGAACTTCCCCCCTGACATGCTAGCACAATACCTCGCCATCTGCGAGGAAAAAGGCTACACAAAGCCCACCGTCTACCAAGGCGAATACAACCTCATAACCCGAAAGGTCGAGGCAGAGTTAATCCCACTGCTGCGCAAACACGGCATCAAATTCGTGGCCTACTCGCCGCTCGGCGGGGGGTTTCTTAGTGGCAAGCTCACGACCGGCAATGCAGAGGGGACGCGCTTCGCAAGTCCACTTGCACAACGGTTTAGGCAGATTTATGATCAGCCCGAGTTTCATGATAAGATTCACCGCTTGCTAGAGATTATTGAGCCGCTGGGTATCAGTCCCACGGCCGCGGCGCTAAGATGGTTGGCGTATCATTCACTGCTGGGCGAGGGGGATGGGATTATCCTTGGGTCGAGGAGGAGTGAGCAGATAGAGGAGAATGTGAAGGATATTGCGCTGGGGCCGTTGCCGGAGAGTGTTGTACGGTCGATTGGGGCTATTAATGAGGTTGCTTAAGTGTATACAAGAAACTTGTAGTTCATCCATCATGTCTATTTAAAGCAGTCTATAACTTTTCCCAACCAAGCGAATAATAAACCCATCAAACACTACAAAAAGATCACTCAGTACTAGGTATAGTATGCGTCGGCAAAGCTTCACCCCCATCCTCCGCATCGTCCCTAATCCACCTCTCATACTCCAACAACCCAAGCTCATTCTTCCAAGCCCTGCCCGTCTTTATATCGCGCCAAATAGCCCACAAAATCACAAACACGCTAACAACGCCTAGCCCAATAAACCCAGCACAAATCTGGTACCCATACTTGTAATGCGGCGCATCCTCAGCTGGGAACAGCAACACCAACGCCCATGCCGTGATGGCATAGATGAATGTATTTCCAATAGCCACAATCATCCCACGCATCATGGCATTCCCCTGGCAAACTTCGGCCAGCCAGGTCATAGTCAGCGACTGCGCGGGCAGGCCTGTTGTGATGAATATATAGCCAACGAATTTGAGCGCGGTGGGCGCTGTCCAGACGGCCAGGAAGGCGTTGCCGAGGAGGCATATCATCTGAATACATTAACACTGAGCAAAACAAAGATAGGAAGGAAGTACTTACCATGTCAAATACGATAACAAGCGGCCGATTCTCCAGCCAGTCCGATATGAAGCCACTCAGAATCGAGTTTACGACTGCTGCCCCCTGTCCGGCGGTGGGGATGTTGTTGACGTCCTCGACGTTGTACTTTAGGTACTGCAACCAGAGGCCGAAGTAGCCGTCGCCCCAGGAGAAGGCGCCGTAGAATCTGATCACCACATCAGTGAGTTTTCTCTGCACTTTTGTCGATAGATGTACGTACACATAGCAAGCGACGAAAAGATACATATGCCAGGTCTGGAACAGCCTCTTGAAGCGCACCCAGTTAATCTTTTTGACTGGTTTGCGGCCGATGCGGTCCATGCGTTCGATGGCGAGTGTGCGTTCCTTCAATCATTAGTTTGGCTGATCAGACATTGTGAATCAAGACATAATACCTCCTGCCTCAACCACTTTGCCCTGGTATCCCTAGGCTGATCAGGAATAGCGTAAAAACCCCATATAGCAATCGGCAGCGAGATCAACCCGTCGAAAATAAACAACCATCTATCATACTATCAGCAATTTTCTTTCCAATACCTAAAGAGTGGGAATGTATACCGCCAACTAGCCATCCCCCCTCTCCCATTCATATGCGCATACAACCCCGACTGAATATACCCACTAAACATGCCCGCAATATTTTCCGACACCTCATACAACGCCATCCTCTTTCCCAACTCAGCGGGCGTATACCACACTGCCAGCAGCGCCGCGAAACCAGGGAATGCGATAGCAGCGAAGAAGCCAATGAAAAAGCGAAGACCGTAGATGGTTTCGTAGTTTTTTGCACCCGCAATGCCCATGACGAGCACGGACCAGCATAGTTCGCAGGCGGGCATGAGGATGGAGGGACGGATGTGTGTTGAGAGGAGGATGAGGGGGACTGTTAGATCTTAGCATTTTGGCGAACAGAGGTTGGTGGTGGGAGGTAGTTACCGGCGCCGAGGATGATGCCGCAGTTGAACATGGTGGTGAAGTAGTTTAGCTGATTGCCATAGAGATGGAGATCAGTCTGCATTCCGGAGACATATGCATTTCTGTATTACACACTGTCAGCTCATTCACAAAGCCAAGGGTTTAAAGACATACGAAATGTTGGTATTATCCAAATTCTTAATAAATATCGACAACCCGGTATAACTCCTAGGTAGCCAAGTCAGCCATCGCAATAGATTCCCTCTGAGTGTAAATGCATACAAAAGAATAAAATCCAATTTCCGTTTCAACGTCGCCTCTGCATCCTTGTCGAAATATGACGGTAGCGTTATACCCAGTATTCGACGCCGATGGCTGTGTCCCGCCTTGCTGTCGTTCTCATCGTTGATCGTAATAGGTGTTGTGGGCGAGGACGTGGCCTGCTGTTTTTGTTCATATTCTGCCATTTTCCCTTTCTACTCTCCGCACTGTCGATCCACCTCTTTTTTTGTTCGTCTCGTTCACCTTGTCATGGCATATATTGTATCTTCGATGCGACTCAGAACTGTCAGACACGTAGCCAGCCAAGACAATTAAGCCAAATGGCGCAATGTTCTAGAAAAGTCAAAAGAAAATATACTCGGCCAGCGGGAAACTTTTTCTTTAAAAAAAATCTCTCATGATCCCTTGATCAGCATCGGCATTAGCTGCTAGCCATGCGACTATGGAATGTAGTTGCATTTAGCGTCTGGAGCAACGCAAGCGAGAAGCACGGATGTATGATACATATGCCTCGTGTTTTTTTTTGTGGCTACGGAAACATTGGCTAGCATGCTACGCTCTCATAGCGTTGCTTTGCTCTCGTGTACGGAGTACGAATCGATCTTCTAGGCCCTTCCGCTTGTGTTACATGTCGATCTGTTGATCGGATTGCCGAGGCTGGCTTCAGCTTTCAGCTTGACCCTTGAACGCTGAAGGTGTACGAGTATGGATAATGGAAAGAGATATGCTTATTTAGGGTTCAGCCTCTGATATTAGACGTATTACGTCTCACTCATCTATTAAGATTTAAGACGTAAGACTTAAGGCTATAATATAGCGTAATATTTTGGTTTTCTGCAGTCTGTTCGTCTTTTCTTCGGAATTAAACGCTTGCCTATTATGGACGGTGGATCGTCGAGGCTGGGGGACCCACTGGGGCTAGTCCCGACTTGAGCTAAACCCCACCCATGCACGCTTTTCCTGGTTTTGTGATTGGTTACTCAGAAACCCCTTTGTGTACGCCTTTCCACATTGGGACGCGCGCATCTCTGTTCCAGCGATCCTCTCGGGCTTTGCTTAACTCCGCTAACATTTTACTTTTCACCTTTTACTCCGTACTCCTTTCGCGATGATTGACCAGTGAGTATAAATATTAAATACTGACGACTTACCTGAAAAGCACTCTGGACTGAAAAATGGTTCATCGTGTGTACGCGTCGACGTAGTATGTATACTACTACGTATACTACCTCGCATCTCACTTGCATCCTGCTTGGGTCCTTACCTTACTACGTACTTAGTACTCCGTACCTACTACTTTAGTACTCACGGAGACTTAATCCTTCCCGCGCAACGAGGTTAAAGTTGCAGTATCTATGGAGTACGCTGTACAGAGGTGGCACGCAGAGTTTTGTGGCGAGCGCTAAGGGGTTTAGTGGCATGCAGGTTTCTTTTCATGGCCGGAAAGTATCCGTAACTGCCAGAGGAAAACAAGGGCCATCTACGTTAACCATTGGCTGGTTATAAGTAGATGCGGATGTCCTATCGAAAGTCTTGAGCCCGATCAGTAATCAACATAATATTCAGATTGTATAATATGTGGCATATCACGAGATCTGAAAACAAAGGCTTCAAAGGTAAGCCGTTCAGAACACAGACCAAACCAGGTTCTGCAAATGCGTATCCGTTGATTGATCAAATCTTGGGACTCTCTCGGATAAATGTCGTCTGACCTCGGTCTTGTTCATGTTCGTCCTCGCTACCATTCTCCCCGTTTTGCTCTTTCGTCTTCCTAATTTCCCTTTCGGCAAACCACTTGATAACAAATATCGTAGTCACCTGCAGGAAGCTAACCCCAGACATGATACTGTATCCCATGGTAAACTTGGGAGCGTATTTAGACGTGTTAAGTATAACAACTGTTCACGTCAGCTATATAGAAGCATAATAGTCAATAAGAAGAACATACCAGGCACCCAGGCAATAAAAGCCTGGCCAACAGTCTGCGCAACACCAATGACGATAGCTCTCTCCTCAGGGTCATCGGCGAGGATTTCGTTTAGCCATGCCTAATAGGTTAGTCATTGGAGTCATATGGCGAAATAAGGCAAGACTCACATATAAAACGGGCCAGAACCCCCAACTTGCCCCATTAAGTAAATACCCAAAAAGCGTTGCGCCAAACCCCGGCCCGATAGCCACAAGAATCATGCCCACTAAATTGACAATCCCAGGCACGAGAAGAACCTCCCATCTCTTCCCACCCAATCCATCCGACACCCAACCATATGCCAGCGTGGTCACCAGCCCCACGGCCTGCGCACCAGTGGGTATAAGATTGATCTGATACACCGAAAACCTATTCAGCGACTCCAGCCAGACTGCAAAGTAGTTCAATGGCTGCGTAACGACGCACTGAAAAATGAGCATCGAGGTGAAAACGTAGATAGGCCAGTGCGTTAGTATCTTCTTGCCCTTCGCCCACGACAGTTTGGTTGGTGGACGTCTATTGACTGCCTCCATCCGTTTGCGTGCATACTCGCGCTGCTCATCGTTCAGCCAGCGCGCCTGGTTGATGTAGGGGCTATCGGGGATCGCAATGTAGCCCCAGATACTAAAAGGGAGTGATATAATGCCGCAGAAAATGAACAGCCAGCGCCAGCCGGCGAGCCCCAGGTGGCCGTTTAGGCCGTCGTAGATGGCGGACTGTAAGTAGCCGCTGAACATGCTGGCGGCGTAGCAGGCGGAGTAGAATATGGCGATTCGTTTGGATAGTTCTGTTTTATGTCAGTTTGTCGAGTTTCGTATTTGGATCAATTTGAAATGAAGGAAATAATGGGCTAACCTCGAGGTGTATACCAGCTCCCCATGATCGTCAAGACGCCGACGGCAAATGGGCTTTCCAGAAATCCCAGCACTACGCGAAGCGCGAGCACGTCTCGCACGTTCCGTACAGCAGCGAAGCAAAACGTTACTATTGTCCATAGCAGCTCACAAGTAGGCAGCCAATAGGATGGGCGGACTGCATACATATATCAGCCATTGAATCATTCTCATATCAAACAGGGGAATTGGCTACTTCTTGTAAGGATCATCTGTGACGGAATCTGGCCGATACAGTACCCAATGATAAAGTAACTCGAAAGGTAGTTGTAATCTGCACCCGTAAAGTCCAGGTCCTCTTTCATGCCGGATACGTATGCGTTGGCTAGCAGAGTTAGCGGAGTTTATATTAAACTTCATGTTGATGTACTTACTAACATTGGCCCAGTCTAGCAATCGCAGAAAATAGCCGATAGTTGCCCAGCTCCTACCAAAACGTTGGTCTACGAGCTGTATATCTAAGAGAAATAGTGCAACTCACATGATAAAAATATCGAGCCTGCGCACAAGACGCCTCTCCTCCTCGCTCCGGTCACCGCCGTCCCAGATGACATTTTCGATTTTCTGCCATCGCGTAAGGGGCCGTTTGCTTGGGGATACAGATCCAGAGGACTCGAGGTCAGCCTCGCTCAGTTGCGTGGCACTCATTATGAGATTAGACTGCCAAGTTGATAGACTGCAGGTCGAACATCGGCAAGCCAGAATAGTACCCAGTGCCGTGCTTTAATAGGGAAGAAATTGACCTATAATACCGAACTTAACCACGATCTCGACATATCCACGTGCATTGAGGTGATGTCAGTTTAAACTTTAAAATAAACGGACAATACGAATATCTATGCACTACGATTGTTGAGGAACGGCCAGACCGAATAACATCTGAACGAGTTATCTAGCATATGTCGCCATAGCTTGCAGGAATCACGGCGCTGGTGCTAGTAAATTGCCTATTTAGGAAATTTCTTGGCCACCTGACTCGGGACAGAGCCCTACGATGCATTTGAAACAGCCTTAAATATCATTTTACTCAAACTTATACTTGTTCGCCACATGATCAGATCGCACGCGAGACTGCCCCAAAAACCGCTCTCTCATCGTCCCGCTCTCACCCACCGGCGCGTATATGCCTCTCCTCCTCAGCTCCGGCACAAGCAGGTCTACAACATCCTCGAACGTGCCCGGCGTCGTAACATACCCAATATTAAATCCATCTACATCCGCGACAGCCATCCAATTTTCCATGAAATCCGCCACCGTCGCCGGCGAGCCTACCGGGACCGGCCCATTGCCGCCAATTGCAATGGCTTTGCCTATGTTTCGCGGCGTCCATGTGGGCACGTCAGTACCGTGATACTCTAGATTACTAACAAAGGAATGTACGCGCGAGTCCAGCTGGACGTCGGATGTGGTCAGTTCTGTGTTCGGATCGAACTGGCTTAGATCAATGCCCAAGTTGGCAGATATAAAAGTGAGACCGCCCTCCGAACTGGCGTACTCAAGCGCCTTGTCGTATTTTGCCTGTGCATCTTCGTCCGTTGTTCCGACAACTGGAGTCAGCACGGCAAAGACTTTTATTGATTGAGGATCGCGTCCTTGCTCAGCTGCTTTGGCGCGTAGGGCTTTGATGCGCGGTGCGAGGATGTGCGGCGATAGGCCGGATACTAAAATGCCTTCTGCGTGTGTCGCAGCAAAGGAGATACCCGCTGGCGAGGTGCCGGCTTGGAATAGGAATGGAGTTCTTTGCGGTGATGGGTCGACGATGTGAGGCGCTTCGATGGAGAAGTTCTCGCTGTGATACGTTATGGATTTGATGCGGTTGACGTCGGCGTAGATTTCGTCTTGTTTATTTTCTTGTAGTGCGTCGTCGGCCCAACTTCCTTCCCATAGACTGTGCATATGGTTAATTTTACTATGTATCTGCGTGAGAGTTATAGAGGCTCACCGGTATAGGATCCGTAGGTACTCATCTGCGATGTCGTAGCGCTTGTCGTGCTCTACCAGTTGCAAGCCAACCTAAACCAGTCAGTCATGGTAATACCAAGAGGCAACCTTGGAAGAGAGATATACTCACAGCTTTCGCGGCCGAAGCCTTCCAAGATGTGACAATATTCCATCCAAAACGACCACCTGTGAGATGATCGAGGGTCGAGAACCTTCTAGCCACGAGATACGGAGCTTCATAAGATGTCGACCCTGTGATTGCAAAGCCCAGGTTCTTCGTAACAACTGCCATGGCAGTAATAGGCTAATACTAGAAATCAGTGATTCGCCAGGATCTGTTCAAAGAGTACTAACCACCGCAGGATCAGCCATTGGAAACTGTGCGCCACTGCGAAAACATGGTTCCGCGCTCTGTTTATATGTATCGTAATGGCCTAATGTGTCCGCAATAAAAAGAGTGTTGAAGTCACCGCGCTCCAGAACTTGTGCGAGATGCGTCCAGTACGAGAGATCTCGTCTTTTGGTCGCCGATCGGTCGTCGTCGCGACGCCACTGGCCGAAGGACAGATGGCCGACTGTGAACATGTCAAAGGCATTGAGGAGGATGCGCTTGCGAGGGGCTGCTTCGGAGCTGGCTTTACTGGACGCCATGGTGTTTTGTCAATTGGTTAATTGACTCAAGATACGTACTTTTTTTTATCTTATTTGTCTGTCGGAAACGAAGCGTTAAACTACGGAATGCAGTTAGGCCATAACTAAGAGCAGGGATAGTCCTGTGTTAAACCTTGGGCCGGGATACCTCCAATGTCGCCATCTTCGGCCTGATTGTGTGTACAACTAGGGCTTGGAAGACTCGGAGATGTATCCGACCGGCAACTCGCCATCAAGGAATTGTATCATGCCATCGACACAAAACATGATATTATATAGAAATAATTAAAAAGCAGTCGTATGTAGTAGATAATAACCCAATCCGAGGACATTTGTCTCCTAGAGACTAGACTTGGTTCGCGACCGAAATGGCTGTCCCTACGATACTCACCCAGGACGCTGGCTTGATCCATGTGCAAAATGAGAAAACATCTACAGCAATAGTAGCACCACACAAAAAGCACACCCAGAAATTAGCCCGTGATTATCCACCGCCTGTACGCACCGTTTTCCCACCGTTCGAGCTAGAAGACCACCCGATCGATGAACGACGGGCCATCAAGGCCATCGTCGCCGGCGCTGGTATTTCCGGGGTCACGGCAGGTATTCTGCTTCCAGTCAAAGTGCCCGGTTTGGAGCTGGTTATCTATGAGAGAGCGTCTGACGTTGTATGTAGTAAGGTCATCTGTTGGGTAGGCGTTGCTAATCTTGGCAGGGTGGCGTCTGGCATTCGAATGTCTACCCAGGCGTTAGATGCGATATTCCTTCACATGTGAGTGATTTTCCAAGCCTTTTGATATCAGCACTAATACCTTTCAAGGTTTACCAATCCACATTCTCACCATCCACACAATGGACTGAGAATTACGCCCGCGGTGGTGAAATCAAGAACTATTGGAAACACCTCGCTACCAAATACGACGTCTGGAAATACATCCAACTCAAAAGCGAAGTCACGAAAGCGACGTGGTCGTCGTCAAAAGCTAAGTGGACAGTTGAAATCCGTCAGACCAATGCAGTTACTGGGGAGGTCGTAGTTTTCCAAGACGAGGCAGACTTTCTAATTACTGCTACGGGCCGTTTCAGTCAGCCGCGATTACCCGATATTCCGGGGATTGAAAGCTTTAACAGCCATCTTCGACATAGCTCACAGTGGGATCCCGACTTCAAAATCATCGGTAAGAAAGTTGCGCTGATCGGAAACGGAGCGTCGGGTCTTCAGGTACTGCCAGAGCTGCAAAAGCTTGCCAGTCATGTAGACCATTATGCACGCAATCCAACCTGGGTAGCGTCTTCATTTGGCGGCGAAGACCTCAGTCGAGACATCCCTATTTCTGAAGAGGTCAAGTCAAAACTTGCAAGCAGTCCCGAAGAGTACCTAAAATATCGCAAAAGCGCGGAGAATAAATCTTGGGGAGGGTTCACACGCGTTATAAAGTCTAGTGCTGCAAGTCACAAGGGACGGGAAAACATGGAGAAGCTAATGCTCCAACGGCTTGATAATCGCGAGGATATTCTCGCATTGGCAAAACCGAACTTTTCTCCAGGCTGTCGGCGCTTGACGCCGGGGCCGGGATATCTGGAAGCTCTCACAAAGAATAACGTGTCATACATCCGGACGCCAATTGACAGTTTTACTTCTGCTGGGATTAGGACTGCCGATGGCATCGAAAGACAAGTAGATGCAGTCATATGTGCCACCGGCGCAGAAGTGTCTTGTACAACAGCATTTCCCTTGTTCAATAGCAACGGAACCGATCTTCAAGCATCCTGGACACCTGGCGGAGCACCGGGATATCCGGACACGTACCTTGGTATGGCAGCACCAGATTTCCCCAATTTGTTATTCATTGTCGGACCGCAGGGTGGCAGTGGATTTGCAAGTACGGTACCCAATACAGTCGAAAATCAGGTTACGTACATTGCCAAGATCCTCCGTAAGGCCTCCACGCAAGGAATACGCACGATCGTGCCGTCGAGGGCAGCGGTGGACGACTTTCGGGCATATGCAGAGTCCTTTTGGCCTGAGACTGTTCTTAGCGAGGACTGCAGTTCTTGGTACAATGGGGGTGTGAGGGGAGGCCGCGTTGCTGCGCTGTGGCCTGGAAGTGGCAGTCACGTCAACTATGCTAGGCGCGAAGTTCGGTGGGAGGACTTTGAGTATACATATCACAACAAGCAGAGAAATAGGTTTGCGTATTTGGGTAATGGTAGGACGGTGAATGATGTTAGGGCCAGTCAGTCCGAGGACATGGAGAAGGATGGGATTGATTTTACGCCTTATTTAAAGGTCGAGGCTGCGAGTGAGCAAGGTGTCGATCTGAGGGGATACCATGAGGCGTGGTGGGAGGTTTAGTAATACACACGGAATCACAAAGCTATTTTCCATGAAAGGTGCTAGGAATAGTATTGAATCAGTGATTGATTATTTTGCGAACATCCATGGAGTCTTCCAATATTATTATCATGTATTTGCTTTACTCTCGCCTTTTTTTATTAATTGCAATACCATGGATATACTTTTCACAGATCCATCGAATCTCTTGCATTTAGACTTTGTCTAGCCTTTAATACTCTTTAGTATGTACCACAATGCCGAAATTATGCCGGCTAATAAGAAAAAACTTAGTTAAATATATCGTTGTTTATATCACACCTTATTATCCAATCTGGAATGACCGAACTCTACTATACAATTCTAGAGAGAAACAAATGCGATAGAATAGAAATTCGATCGATCTCTCTTGTCGGTTTTAGCATCTATATTGGCTTGGCATTATATGTAGTCATCCTTACCCGACACGTAATCCGTAACGTTATGGTTGCCTATTCTTTCATCCACTGCCATAAAAGTTGATAATCACACACCCACCTGGGCAACACTGAAGTTATAATGATATGAAACTGGGTCGACAGAGACCGGTATCAGCATGGCATCGATGTCGTGGTTGTTGAGGCTACCGTTTGTAATTTTCCTGGCTGCCTTAGTTTTATACTTAACTCGAGGACAGCAAGGAATTCGGAGCGATTTACGTCGGGCTCTAGAGAGAGCACAAAAGTCGGCCTCACCGGCAACTTTTTCATCTACAACAGACTGCACAAAATTGCTGCGACAAAACCCTGCAAGTATTGTTTATAACTATGGCGCGAATGATGCCTTATCTGGCGCTGGCGCTCTCAGGGATTGCCTCCTACGAGATGAAGCAACCCAAGCGAGACAGAAAATCCAAGAAATTATAATAGCTTTTCCAGTGTTTAGCCAGACAGATGTGGAGGAACAGTCCCAAGAGGGGCTTCTTCAGATTCTGCCAAGCTTGAAGTCCATCAGGTAAGTCATGGAAGATCAAGGTCAATTGCCGATTTCTATTTACACATCATTCTTTAGGTGTAATGGCCATTATTACGCGTGCGGGTCACTTCATCGTCAACTTTCCAAATGGTACAACAGGTGGTCCGAATATTTTAGCTACGACATGGGAGACATCGGAAACAGAGCATTTCCATTTATTGAATGCAGTTCTAACTCCCTCGTGTATGATGGTGGAGAGAGTGACAAGAAACTCAATCAGCTCTACCACGCTCTCGTCGCGTGTCCGACTACCCGATCACTGAGCCTTTCGTTCAGCCAACAAAGCTGCTCCATTGAGGACACGCGCCGGTCATTCAACTGGAGAAAGGGTGACCGTTTCCCACCCCTCGATAATTTGATATTATCTGGCTATGAGTGGGACTTCAAGGCCAACAGTCGTGCACTATCAAATGCTGAGCATTGGAGAGCATCCATGGACTGGCATAAGCTAAAACGATTGGATGTCAGTCTCCCATCAAATTTGTTTCTTGAAACCTTCCGCGGTGAACTGGGCGGTCTGAAGTCGCTTGTCCTACGCCATGATTTCGGATTTTGGGGTGACGAAGAGACGTTGTGTACCTTTGATGCGACTACGGAAGAACTGCGACAAAACTATACCTCCTTTATTGCCGCACTTTCGCCGTTGCATGAACTGGCTATCAGTGGCGTCGGTCAATTGCTCAACATGACACCGATTTTGGAGACCCACGGCGCTAGTCTAGAAAAATTAAGTATTCACGAGTTCGAACATGACTGTAGATACCAAACCGGAAACGCTACCTGGGTACGACCAGTTCTGAGTGTATCAGAGGTAGAGGAACTCAGTGTCTCGGCGCCAAATCTCAAAGACCTTACACTGGATGTATACAGAAGCGCCGATAAATGGCCCAGTCCTATGCTCAAGACACTCTCCAGGTTTCCTCATCTTGCGCAACTCACTTTATACTTTAACTTGGAGGATCCCAGCCGGACCAGATATGCAGACCGGTGCTTTATGAATCAGAGGTATCGGGATGAATACTGCACCATTCACGAGCTCATGGAACCGCAGCTTAATCACACAACAGCAAGCGAGATATTCCACACCATACGGCAATATCAAACTGGTACCAAACTCCAAAACGTTACGTTTTTTGCTGGCGACTTTGGAAGGCGCGATGGAGGCGGCTTGAGAAATGTTCCTCACTATGAGTGGAACAAGCCAGTAAGGTATCACTGTTGGACGGAAGAGGATATTATCAAATGTACAGGCCAACACGACACTGGACTTTATTTCGATGACGAGGACTTTCTTCTCTAAAGTATTGATCTTACTGAATACAATTATAATGTAACTAAACTAAATTTTCGGATAATTATTCAATTCAATCCTGTTATCCAGGTGAAATACGTATATAAGTCGACTTTTAAGGTGCTTTTAGCGGCTTCAAATACATTCATTATGACATGACGTTATTTTCTATATCAAGCAGATAGGCTATCTAGGTGGTATTCTGGGATACAGCCATATCACTCTCTGTTGTCTAAATATCCATCTAATGTGCCTAGTGTAGAACCAAAGATGATGTTCATGAATCAAGAAATCAAACCGCTGCCCGTTGCACACCCGCAATTTCTATGCTTGAGTTGAATCAGTGTCATCAATCACTTCACCCCCGAATCCCAAAGTGAACTTCACCGTCCCTTCAACTGCCGGTTCCCATGGATGGCGATGAAGAGCAAAGGTCTCCATTTCCGGGATCGGAATGCGAGGGAATAGGCCCAACTTGACAACGAACATTCCCGGAAGATTGTCAGACGTGGAGTTGACCGGACTATTCAATTAGCATTTCTATGACACCTACGTATATCATAACAGTAAAAAAGAGTACGTACCTCCCATCTTTCGAGCAAAAATACCGAACTATCGGCACTCCAGATGTCGTTGCATAATCGGTATATGTCTTCAACGTACCCTCTGTATCTTCTATGTTGACCTTGTCGCTCTCAATTACAAGGTTTGGAGCTACGTAACTGCCCGATGTCTTGCGACAGTTTTCGCAGTGGCAGAGATGGCCTCGGCGCTTGGTGAAGAGTTCTTTATCGTGGATGGTTACCCGGATAGCGCCGCACAGACAGGTGCCTGTTAAGCCTTCGGCGAATTGAGCGGCATCGCGGGTATTAGGGTCACCGGTGATTGGATTGGGCATTGTGATTGTGATTGTGATTGTGATTGTGTTTTTTTTTTTTTTTCCAAATATTTCGTATAAAGTATGGGGTATCTAGGTATGTGATAGATGCTCGCAGACTTTGCTTTTCGTACTCCGTATATTTTACCCCCTTTCCGCTGTTACACATACTGTGATAGCCCCGCAGAGATCGGCAGATATCCAAAAGGATCAGACAGTCTATTTTACTGCCAGTCCTATTGATAACAAAATCCACCCCTCACTCATTCATACATATAGCAGAAAGGACCGGTCTGAACGTCCATGAGCTCCCTGGTTGTAAAGTTATGGCCCAAAGGACCCCATGTGATCTGATCATCGAGCGTGAGTTCAGGCGAGGGCGGGACATTCTCCAGCGTTTGGATTCCATTCAGCGCATATCTCCTTGCAGCCATGTCCTGAGACTGCCAAATCGTCCACATACGATCAACTTGGGCGTGGTGCTTGGGTTTCTGGTTAGTATGAAAACGCAGCTTTCCAAAGAAATGTAATAGAAAACATACCAGGAAGAACACAGGATCAGTCGGACTAGTGAACAAATCAGCACCATCACCGCCCATTGCAACGCGGCCATCGCCATGAGGACCATAATCGGCATCTCCCTCAGGAGTCGACAAATAGTTCTGGAAGTCGCCGATTGTAGGCTGCGAAAGAAATTCGTCAATACATCGTGGCCTAAGTACGGAGTAGCCGCGCAATAAATGTGAAGGAAATGATTGTGTGGGGAAAGAAAGCACTGGCCAGTTTTCCCCCGGACATAAACATTTGTAGTCCGTGCTCCGTACGAACTATGTACGTAGTAAGAGGTCCTAGGAGCAAGGGATTCGTAAATTTGAAGATGTGGAACTACCGGAAACTTAGTTTTAGGGCTGTGTGTTAGGGATGATTTGCTAGAAGAATTGTATGTGTAAGTATAAGTCTAGGGTTTTAGTTTCTGAGTATAAATGTGCTAAATTGTTGGATTGACCGGGCGGTAAATGTGCCGTATTGTTAATCATGGGGTGGAGACATAGTTACTATGAGTCTCAGGTTTTGAATATTATATATAATAGAAATTTGTATATAATAATATATAATTATTAATT